>JAJOZX010004820.1:0-361391 GCA_023014485.1 Bathynomus jamesi | reverse complement strand
AAGGATGTTTTAATTTGATATTTTAATTTGGGTATTAGAAATGAAAAATGTCCTTTTTTTTTTAGTTCGAGCGTTTGCATAGAAAAATTACAAAATTTGTCAGGATATAATGCAGTTCATTCGGTTAGGGATATTTGTATAGAGGTTCGCTTACAAACAAAGCGACCGCTCTCAATTAGGCAATGTTTTGTTTGTTTACAGTAGTGGTTCGTGTATTTGTGAGTGCATATATCTATTCTTATTTAGTATAACTATGCAAATTTGTAGTTTCACTTGGAAACGATAAATTACTGGGATTTTTGTGATTTGCAAACCATACTGGGGTTTCTGTTGAAGGAGAGAGTTGTCTCAGATGTAATTTGCGAATTGCGAGTTCAATTCATATGAAATTTGACGTTTCAAGTTGGAATTACTGTATTAAAATAATTTTTGGTAGTAATATTTAAATTTTTTTACTTTTTAATAACTGTTTAGAAAATTATTATTGTTTAAACCTTCAGTCGGAGTTAACTAATGCATTTGAAACATTGGCTCAAGTGTACACTCGGAAATGGAGCCTTCTAGATAGCCAGTAACGTTTTTGTGGCGTCTTTGTGTGCTCCTCCTCAAAGGGCAAGAGGGTTCATGATTGTCAGAGAATGGATGACATGAAGTTTCTGGGTTCATTTTGTCTTTTGTATTTGAAAGTATTGATCTGATTTCTGACGATAGTTTGAACAATAATATTTCTTAAATTATACTAACAGTTACTATGTATGGGCGCTTTTATATTTATACTGTACAATTTTGTTTCGTGCGTTTTATGAATTTTGTTATCTTCTCCGCTGTAACTGCCATAAGTGACCTTATTGGTAGCTAGATTTGATTAAATTTTTGCGAAATTTTGAGATGTGTAATTTTTTTTCTTTCCGTGAATTTGGCCAGAGCAAATGTGTAGTTAGTATTTCGAAGTGAACTGTCGAGAAAATTCGATAAATTAAATATGAAATGATAAGCAGTGCAGAAACACGTTTCGAATAAACTTTTTTTTCAAAATTTCAAAAGGCTCGGTTTGGAGGCAACCAAGTTGAATCCGAGTTCCATCCATGGAGTTTAGTCGACCGGATAGGTGATCGATCACCGATGAGAGAGAGAAGAGGGAAACCCAGACTGCGCAGGGACTTGGCGCAGGATGGTTTCGGAAGAGAAGAGTTAGAAGAGAGGAACCGAATGCGCAGAGACTTGGCGCAGGACAGTTTCGGAAGAGAAGAGAAGAGAAATTTACGTGTGCAGGTCTTGGCACGAAAGTTTCGATCGAAGATGGTCTACTGGTATTTTTCGGGCAGTAGCTGGTCACGCTGCTCGAATGCTTCGCTAAATATGTGTTGTAGCACGCGGTAGACAAGCCACGAGAGCTTGAACGTGTGTCTATGACTGTACTGTCCATACAGACATACAGTAGGTTCGTTGGGAAACGGCCTACGGCGGAGTGATCGGTTGATTGTTGCCAGTAGAAGAGTCTTTCAGCTGGACGTAGGAAGAGCAGCGTTCACCGACAAAAGTGGAGATGAGACAAGGCGAGTTTCTTCATCGACTTCTAGAATTGCAAATTCCGTCCAATTCCAGCGCGTGGTCCCGCTTTCAGTATATCTCCCCCCCTGATCCTTTTAGAATTGGACGTCTCTTGTTTTGTTTTTTTCGCCATTGGAGAGAGAGCGGAACCATTATAGCGTGCTGCCCTGTTGCATGTTGATTGATGCAATCCCTTGCATTCTAGCGAAGTGAGCAGGAGAGCTGCGATTGAAAATTGAAGTCCGTTGTCACGTGCGGAGTGTCATCTAAAAACGTCCAGCAAATTAATGTACTGATTATTATGTAATGAAATTATAAGTGAAAGGGTGCGATTATTGCCCAAATTGTTGTGTTTTTCGTGAAGTAGTATGTGCGCTCTTGGTCAGTATTTTATGTAAACTTTTTCTTATTTTTTCTATGTCGCCCTGATAGTAACTGTATAACTATACAAATAACTGTTTCAAATGTAAAGCGATCGTTGATGAGGAATCGCGGGAATAGATTGTGAACTTGAGATTTGTGTGGCCACTGTAAGAAAATTTTCCGTTAATTTTTTTTTGGCATGTATAGATTAGTTACAGGTTGTAATTTAATTATTAGTGTGAAATGTTATTTTATGCAAATGTGAAAATTATAAAGTTTTCGGTTTTTATAATGATACAAAATATATGTGTGGAATTTGTCATTCTAATTATTTCTTGTCTATCTCAACTCTGAATTTGTTAAAGAAAAAAAAAAAAAAAAAAAAATTGCAAAATATATAAATTTGTTGAATAAATTTATTAAATTGTTAAACGATATTAATAAGTTTTACTAATGGAAAAACTTATTTTCAAGGGGGTGATGCGAGTGTAGTAATGCCTAGTTAAGAATATTAATTTTGTTAATTAAGATAATGTTTAATATAAATCATTTACTAAAAATTGTGAAATTGTTTGAAATTGTTTAAAATGGTTAGAGTTGGCAGTCCTGAACAGAGGCCGAGAGAGCAGACTACCCCCCAAGGGAGACAGTCTTCTAGGCGACGCGTTACGCGTAAGGTGGCGTCATGTAACGTAAATTTAATTAATTGTTCGTGTTCCTTCCTCTCCGACGTAAATTATTATAATAGAAATTCCGTACTCGCATCCCCCTAAATTACTTAAACCATTTTCGGAATCAATAAAACGTTCACAAGTGTTAAAATAGAGTATTAATAAACCCCCCTTCCCCCTTTGTTTGTAACGGTTTTCATAGTCAGTCTCGGCGTAGCTACCATGAAATTTATAAAATGCAGTGAAAAGAGTGTAGAGAAAGCAAGCGATAAATGAAATAAAGAGCCGATAGAAGAGTAAATAAATAATGAAGAGAAAGTAAATAAATAAAGGCGTTCACTACATCTGGTGGCTAGCGGTGGTCTTACATCATATTTTGTGAGGCTTACCCACGTGACTAGTATTTCGATTAAAATTCTTCAAACCCGGTATATTAGCCAATAGCGTTAATGAATATTTTATTTCGATTATTAAAATATCTAAATGCAAAGTTTACCCCGTTTGCAGGCAAATTTCGATTTTCATTCCTTAAAATTCATTGTAATTGTAAATTCAAAATGGCGCCCTTACATTCCAAATTATTCTGAGTCGCGTCGCTTCAAAAAGTTCGCGCGTCCAAATTTTTTTGTTTGAGATTGAGTCTAGTGACTCAAAATTTCTTTTAGTCGTGGTGCAGAGTCGGTAGAAAAACTTGTCCGACTCAATATTGCGAGTCATTATTACGTTAAATTTCGTTCATTAGGTCGGAGAGGACATAGTTTTGAAAATTTATCGTGCTGCCTGAGGACTCAATTTTTCTTTTTTTTCGTCTCTTCCACTGTTATGCCTGTTTCAGCTTACCTTTTTACTTTTTGTTTAAAACTTTTGGAATTAGTAGAAATTGTGATAATATAATAATAACGATTAATATAGAAAAAATTTGTACGTAAGTAAATTGTTAGTTTAAATACACTGTGATACACATTTTATGCGGTCCTTAAAAAATGTTTTAGCGAAAATTTGTACCGATTGTAAAACATTTCATGAACATGAAAATTTTCTGGGTTTCATTAGCAGATTTTTGATTATATTTCGATTGGTTGTACATAAATTATAATGATAGGCTTATTTTAAATAATTGTTTATATAGATTTACGGGCTTTTTGCTTTGCTCGCTTCGCGCTAAAATAGGATTACGTTACATTTTAAGGGACAATCGAAATATAATCTTAAACATATTAAATTTGTCAGATTTGGCCGTATAGGATTGTGTTAAATTTCAAAATAAGTAGAATTCGTTTAACTGAAATAGAGAAATTGTGTTGTGAAATTTTCTATAAGTTTTTTTTGGATTTTTTTATATATTCATTAATTATATACTTACTTATTAACTTATACGTATATATTAGTTATATATATAATTATATATATTTATATACTCATAAAGTTTGGTAGGTAGGCTGATTATCTATTTTTTTTCTCTCCAATTCTTTCGTTCATTTCATGACAATTCCGACATATTTTGTAAAATGGCTATTGTATTGTACTAAAGAAGATTTCTTGTAGGCCTATCGTTAAATATTGTTCGGAGATTAACCGTTACTACGGTATATGTCTATTGAGTAGTAAATTTTAGTTATTTAACAAAATTTTAATTGGTTTAACATAAAAATCATAGGATTTTTCTTTAATAAGCACAAATGTTATGCATTAAATTCTAAATTGTGCTTTCCACGCGTAACATTGAATTTATTAATTATAGGTCTAAAAGTGCGCAGTAAATTTTATTTTATTTTGGGGACCTATGTGAGTTAAGGTATACATATTTTACTAAATCTCGATATTATAATTTTTTTGAAATTACAGAAAATTGTGTAGAAAATTCTTTTCATATATTTTCTTACGTTTATAATTCATTCAATAATCAATTTTATTTTATAGGTAGGTCGATTTTTATTTTTCTTCCAGTTCAATGAAAATGGTAAAATTTTTAATTGAAATTTAGATTGTATTCTAAAAAGGATGTTTTGATTTGATATTTTAATTTGGGTATTAGAAATGAAAAATGTCCTTTTTTTTTAGTTCGAGCGTTTGCATAGAAAAAATTAAAAATTATGTCAGATATAATGCAGTTTCATTCGGTTACGTAGGGATATTTGTATAGAGTTCGCTTACAAACAAAGCGACCGCTCTCAATTAGGCACAATGTTTTGTGTTTGTTTAACAGGAGTGGGTTGCGTGTATTTTGAGTGCATATTATCTATTCTATTAGTAAAACTATGCAAATTTTTAGTTTCACTTGGAAACGATAAATTACTGGGATTTTTGTGATTTGCAAACCATACTGGGGTTTCTGTTGAAGGAGAGAGTTGTCTCAGATGTAATTTGCGAATTGCGAGTTCAATTCATATGAAATTTGACGTTTCAAGTTGGAATACTGTATTAAAATAATTTTTGGTAGTAATATTTAAATTTTTTACTTTTAATAACTGTTTTAGAAAATTATATTGTTTAACCTTCAGTCGGGTTAACTAATGCATTTGAAACATTGGCTCAAGTGTACACTCGGAAATGGAGCCTTCTAGATAGCCAGTAACGTTTTTGTGGCGTCTTTGTGTGCTCCTCCTCAAAGGGCAAGAGGGTTCATGATTGTCAGAGAATGGAGACATGAAGTTTCTGGGGTTCATGTTGTCTTTTGTATTGAAAGTATTGATCTGATTTCTGACGATAGTTTGAACAATAATATTTCTTAAATTATCTAACAGTTACTATGTATGGGCGCTTTTATATTTATACTGTACAATTTTGTTTCGTGCGTTTTATGACTTTGTTTATCTTCTCCGCTGTAACTGCCATAAGTGACCTTATTGGTAGCTAGATTTGATTAAATTTTTGCGAAATTTTGAGATGTGTAATTTTTTTTCTTTCCGTGAATTTGGCCAGAGCAAATGTGTAGTTAGTATTTCGAAGTGAACTGTCGAGAAAATTCGATAAATTAAATATGAAATGATAAGCAGTGCAGAAACACGTTTCGAATAAACTTTTTTTTCAAAATTTCAAAAGGCTCGGTTTGGAGGCAACCAAGTTGAATCCGAGTTCCATCCATGGAGTTTAGTCGACCGGATAGGTGATCGATCACCGATGAGAGAGAGAAGAGGGAACCCAGACTGCGCAGGGACTTGGCGCAGGATGGTTTCGGAAGAGAAGAGTTAGAAGAGAGGAACCGAATGCGCAGAGACTTGGCGCAGGACAGTTCGGAAGAGAAGAGAAGAGAAATTTACGTGTGCAGGGTCTTGCACGAAAGTTTCGATCGAAGATGGTCTACTGGTATTTTTCGGGCAGTAGCTGGTCACGCTGCTCGAATGCTTCGCTAAATATGTGTTGTAGCACGCGGTAGACAAGCCACGAGAGCTGAACGTGTGTCTATGACTGTACTGTCCATACAGACATACAGTAGGTTCGTTGGGAAACGGCCTACGGCGGAGTGATCGGTTGATTGTTGCCAGTAGAAGAGTCTTTCAGCTGGACGTAGGAAGAGCAGCGTTCACCGAAAAAGTGGAGATGAGACAAGGCGAGTTTCTTCATCGACTTCTAGAATTGCAAATTCCGTCAATTCCAGCGCGTGGTCCCGCTTTCAGTATATCCCCCCCTGATCCTTTTAGAATTGGACGTCTCTGTTTTGTTTTTTTCGCCATTGGAGAGAGAGCGGAACCATTATAGCGTGCTGCCCTGTTGCATGTTGATTGATGCAATCCCTTGCATTCTAGCGAAGTGAGCAGGAGAGCTGCGATTGAAAATTGAAGTCCGTTGTTCAACGTGCGGAGTGTCATCTAAACAACGTCCAGCAAATTAATGTACTGATTATTATGTAATGAAATTATAAGTGAAAGGGTGCGATTATTGCCCAAAATTGTTGTGTTTTTCGTGAAATAGTATGTCGCTCTTGGTCAGTAATTTTATGTAAACTTTTTCTTGATTTTTTCTATGTCGCCCTGATAGTAAACTGTATAACTATACAAATAACTGTTTCAAATGTAAAGCGATCGTTGATGAGGAATCGCGGGAATAGATTGTGAACTTGAGATTTGTTGGCCACTGTAAGAAAATTTTCCGTTAATTTTTTTTTTGGCATGTATAGATTAGTTACAGGTTGTAATTTAATTATTAGTGTGAAATGTTATTTATTGCAAATGTGAAAATTATAAAAGTTTTCGGTTTTTATAATGATACAAAATATATGTGTGGAATTTGTCATTCTAATTATTTCTTGTCTATCTCAACTCTGAATTTGTTAAAGAAAAAAAAAAAAATTGCAAAATATATAAATTTGTTGAATAATTTATTAAAAATTGTTAAACGATATTAATAAGTTTTACTAATGGAAAAACTTATTTTCAAGGGGGTGATGCGAGTGTAGTAATGCCTAGTTAAGAATATTAATTTTTGTTAATTAAGATAATGTTTAATATAAATCATTTACTAAAAATTGTGAAATTGTTTGAAATTGTTTAAAATGGTTAGAGTTGGCAGTCCTGAACGAGGCCGAGAGAGCAGACTACCCCCCAAGGGAGACAGTCTTCTAGGCGACGCGTTACGCGTAAGGTGGCGTCATGTAACGTAAATTTAATTAATTGTTCGTGTTCCTTCCTCTCCGACGTAAATTATTATAATAGAAATTCCGTACTCGCATCCCCCTAAATTACTTAAACCATTTTCGGAATCAATAAAACGTTCACAATGTTAAAATAGAGTATTAATAAACCCCCCTTCCCCCTTTGTTTTGTAACGGTTTTCATAGTCAGTCTCGGCGTAGCTACCATGAAATTTATAAAATGCAGTGAAAAAGAGTGTAGAGAAAGCAAGCGATAAATGAAATAAAGAGCCGATAGAAGGTAAATAAATAATGAAGAGAAAGTAAATAAATAAAGGCGTTCACTACATCTGGTGGCTAGCGGTGGTCTTACATCATATTTTGTGAGGCTTACCCACGTGACTAGTATTTCGATTAAAATTCTTCAAACCCGGTATATTAGCCAATAGCGTTAATGAATATTTTATTTCGATTATTAAAATATCTAAATGCAAAGTTTACCCCGTTTGCAGGCAAATTTCGATTTTCATTCCTTAAAATTCATTGTAATTGTAAATTCAAAATGGCGCCCCTTACATTCCAAATTATTCTGAGTCGCGTCGCTTCAAAAAAGTTCGCGCGTCCAAATTTTTTTGTTTGAGATTGAGTCTAGTGACTCAAAATTTCTTTTAGTCGTGGTGCAGAGTCGGTAGAAAAACTTGTCCGACTCAATATTGCGAGTCATTATTACGTTAAATTTCGTTCATTAGGTCGGAGAGGACATAGTTTTGAAAATTTATCGTGCTGCCTGAGGACTCAATTTTTCTTTTTTTTCGTCTCTTCCACTGTTATGCCTGTTTCAGCTTACCTTTTTACTTTTTGTTTAAAACTTTTGGAATTAGTAGAAATTGTGATAATATAATAATAACGATTAATATAAAAAATTTGTACGTAAGTAAATTGTTAGTTTAAATACACTGTGATACACATTTTATGCGGTCCTTAAAAAATGTTTTAGCGAAAATTTGTACCGATTGTAAAACATTTCATGAACATGAAAATTTTCTGGGTTTCATTAGCAGATTTTTGATTATATTTCGATTGGTTGTACATAAATTATAATGATAGGCTTATTTTAAATAATTGTTTATATAGATTTACGGGCTTTTTGCTTTGCTTCGCTTCGCGCTAAAATAGGATTACGTTACATTTTAAAGGGACAATCGAAATATAATCTTAAACATATTAAATTTGTCAGATTTGGCCGTATAGGATTGTGTTAAATTTCAAAATAAGTAGAATTCGTTTAACTGAAATAGAGAAATTGTGTTGTGAAATTTTCTATAAGTTTTTTTTGGATTTTTTTTATATATTCATTAATTATATACTTACTTATTAACTTATACGTATATATTAGTTATATATATAATTATATATATTTATATACTCATAAAGTTTGGTAGGTAGGCTGATTATCTATTTTTTTTCTCTCCAATTCTTTCGTCCATTTTCATGACAATTCCGACATATTTTGTAAAATGGCTATTGTATTGTACTAAAGAAAAGATTTCTTGTAGGCCTATCGTTAAATATTGTTCGGAGATTAACCGTTACTACGGTATATGTCTATTGAGTAGTAAATTTTTAGTTATTTAACAAAATTTTAATTGGTTTAACATAAAAATCATAGGATTTTTCTTTAATAAGCACAAATGTTATGCATTAAATTCTAAATTGTGCTTTCCACGCGTAACATTGAATTTATTAATTATAGGTCTAAAAGTGCGCAGTAAATTTTATTTTTTTTTGGGGACCTATGTGAGTTAAGGTATACATATTTTACTAAATCTCGATATTATAATTTTTTTTGAAATTACAGAAAATTGTGTAGAAAATTCTTTTCATATATTTTCTTTACGTTTTATAAATTCATTCAATAATCAATTTTATTTTTATAGGTAGGTCGATTTTTATTTTTCTTCCAGTTCAATGAAAATGGTAAAATTTTTAATTGAATTTAGATTGTATTCTAAAAAGGATGTTTTGATTTGATATTTTAATTTGGGTATTAGAAATGAAAAATGTCCTTTTTTTTTTAGTTCGAGCGTTTGCATAGAAAAAATTACAAAATTATGTCAGGATATAATGCAGTTTCATTCGGTTACGTAGGGATATTTGTATAGAGGTTCGCTTACAAACAAAGCGACCGCTCTCAATTAGGCACAATGTTTTGTGTTTGTTTAACAGTGAGTGGTTGCGTGTATTTTTGAGTGCATATTATCTATTCTTATTTAGTATAACTATGCAAATTTTTAGTTTCACTTGGAAACGATAAATTACTGGGATTTTTGTGATTTGCAACCATACTGGGTTTCTGTTGAAGGAGAGAGTTGTCTCAGATGTAATTGCGAATTGCGAGTTCAATTCATATGAAATTTGACGTTTCAAGTTGGAATTACTGTATTAAAATAATTTTTGGTAGTAATATTTAAATTTTTTTACTTTTTAATAACTGTTTTAGAAAATTATTATTGTTTAAACCTTCAGTCGGGGTTAACTAATGCATTTGAAACATTGGCTCAAGTGTACACTCGGAAATGGAGCCTTCTAGATAGCCAGTAACGTTTTTGTGGCGTCTTTGTGGCTCCTCCTCAAAGGGCAAGAGGGTTCATGATTGTCAGGAATGGATGACATGAAGTTTCTGGGGTTCATTGTTGTCTTTTGTATTTGAAAGTATTGATCTGATTTCTGACGATAGTTTGAACAATATATTTCTTAAATTATACTAACAGTTACTATGTATGGGCGCTTTTATATTTATACTGTACAATTTTGTTTCGTGCGTTTTATGACTTTGTTTATCTTCTCCGCTGTAACTGCCATAAGTGACTTATTGTAGCTAGATTTGATTAAATTTTTGCGAAATTTTGAGATGTGTAATTTTTTTTTCTTTCCGTGAATTTGGCCAGAGCAAATGTGTAGTTAGTATTTCGAAGTGAACTGTCGAGAAAATTCGATAAATTAAATATGAAATGATAAGCAGTGCAGAAACACGTTTCGAATAAACTTTTTTTTCAAAATTTCAAAAGGCTCGGTTTGGAGGCAACCAAGTTGAATCCGAGTTCCATCCATGGAGTTTAGTCGACCGGATAGGTGATCGATCACCGATGAGAGAGAGAAGAGGGAACCCAGACTGCGCAGGGACTTGGCGCAGGATGGTTTCGGAAGAGAAGAGTTAGAAGAGAGGAACCGAATGCGCAGAGACTTGGCGCAGGACAGTTTCGGAAGAGAAGAGAAGAGAAATTTACGTGTGCAGGGTCTTGGCACGAAAGTTTCGATCGAAGATGGTCTACTGGTATTTTTCGGGCAGTAGCTGGTCACGCTGCTCGAATGCTTCGCTAAATATGTGTTGTAGCACGCGGTAGACAAGCCACGAGAGCTTGAACGTGTGTCTATGACTGTACTGTCCATACAGACATACAGTAGGTTCGTTGGGAAACGGCCTACGGCGGAGTGATCGGTTGATTGTTGCCAGTAGAAGAGTCTTTCAGCTGGACGTAGGAAGAGCAGCGTTCACCGACAAAAGTGGAGATGAGACAAGGCGAGTTTCTTCATCGACTTCTAGAATTGCAAATTCCGTCCAATTCCAGCGCGTGGTCCCGCTTTCAGTATATCTCCCCCCCTGATCCTTTTAGAATTGGACGTCTCTTGTTTTGTTTTTTTCGCCATTGGAGAGAGAGCGGAACCATTATAGCGTGCTGCCCTGTTGCATGTTGATTGATGCAATCCCTTGCATTCTAGCGAAGTGAGCAGGAGAGCTGCGATTGAAAATTGAAGTCCGTTGTCAGCGTGCGGAGTGTCATCTAAACAACGTCCAGCAAATTAATGTACTGATTATTATGTAATGAAATTATAAGTGAAAGGGTGCGATTATTGCCCAAAATTGTTGTGTTTTCGTGAAATAGTATGTGCGCTCTTGGTCAGTATTTTATGTAAACTTTTTCTTATTTTTTCTATGTCGCCCTGATAGTAACTGTATAACTATACAAATAACTGTTTCAAATGTAAAGCGATCGTTGATGAGGAATCGCGGGAATAGATTGTGAACTTGAGATTTGTGTGGCCACTGTAAGAAAATTTTCCGTTAATTTTTTTTTGGCATGTATAGATTAGTTACAGGTTGTAATTTAATTATTAGTGTGAAATGTTATTTTATGCAAATGTGAAAATTATAAAGTTTTCGGTTTTTATAATGATACAAAATATATGTGTGGAATTTGTCATTCTAATTATTTCTTGTCTATCTCAACTCTGAATTTGTTAAAGAAAAAAAAAAATTGCAAAATATATAAATTTGTTGAATAAATTTATTAAAAATTGTTAAACGATATTAATAAGTTTTACTAATGGAAAAACTTATTTTCAAGGGGGTGATGCGAGTGTAGTAATGCCTAGTTAAGAATATTAATTTTTGTTAATTAAGATAATGTTTAATATAAATCATTTACTAAAAATTGTGAAATTGTTTGAAATTGTTTAAAATGGTTAGAGTTGGCAGTCCTGAACAGAGGCCGAGAGAGCAGACTACCCCCCAAGGGAGACAGTCTTCTAGGCGACGCGTTACGCGTAAGGTGGCGTCATGTAACGTAAAATTTAATTAATTGTTCGTGTTCCTTCCTCTCCGACGTAAATTATTATAATAGAAATTCCGTACTCGCATCCCCCTAAATTACTTAAACCATTTTCGGAATCAATAAAACGTTCACAAGTGTTAAAATAGAGTATTAATAAACCCCCCTTCCCCCTTTGTTTTGTAACGGTTTTCATAGTCAGTCTCGGCGTAGCTACCATGAAATTTATAAAATGCAGTGAAAAAGAGTGTAGAGAAAGCAAGCGATAAATGAAATAAAGAGCCGATAGAAGAGTAAATAAATAATGAAGAGAAAGTAAATAAATAAAGGCGTTCACTACATCTGGTGGCTAGCGGTGGTCTTACATCATATTTTGTGAGGCTTACCCACGTGACTAGTATTTCGATTAAAATTCTTCAAACCCGGTATATTAGCCAATAGCGTTAATGAATATTTTATTTCGATTATTAAAATATCTAAATGCAAAGTTTACCCCGTTTGCAGGCAAATTTCGATTTTCATTCCTTAAAATTCATTGTAATTGTAAATTCAAAATGGCGCCCCTTACATTCCAAATTATTCTGAGTCGCGTCGCTTCAAAAAAGTTCGCGCGTCCAAATTTTTTTGTTTGAGATTGAGTCTAGTGACTCAAAATTTCTTTTAGTCGTGGTGCAGAGTCGGTAGAAAAACTTGTCCGACTCAATATTGCGAGTCATTATTACGTTAAATTTCGTTCATTAGGTCGGAGAGGACATAGTTTTGAAAATTTATCGTGCTGCCTGAGGACTCAATTTTTCTTTTTTTTCGTCTCTTCCACTGTTATGCCTGTTTCAGCTTACCTTTTTACTTTTTGTTTAAAACTTTTGGAATTAGTAGAAATTGTGATAATATAATAATAACGATTAATATAGAAAAAATTTGTACGTAAGTAAATTGTTAGTTTAAATACACTGTGATACACATTTTATGCGGTCCTTAAAAAATGTTTTAGCGAAAATTTGTACCGATTGTAAAACATTTCATGAACATGAAAAATTTTCTGGGTTTCATTAGCAGATTTTTGATTATATTTCGATTGGTTGTACATAAATTATAATGATAGGCTTATTTTAAATAATTGTTTATATAGATTTACGGGCTTTTTGCTTTGCTTCGCTTCGCGCTAAAATAGGATTACGTTACATTTTAAAGGGACAATCGAAATATAATCTTAAACATATTAAATTTGTCAGATTTGGCCGTATAGGATTGTGTTAAATTTCAAAATAAGTAGAATTCGTTTAACTGAAATAGAGAAATTGTGTTGTGAAATTTTCTATAAGTTTTTTTGGATTTTTTTATATATTCATTAATTATACTTACTTATTAACTTATACGTATATATTAGTTATATATATAATTATATATATTTATATACTCATAAAGTTTGGTAGGTAGGCTGATTATCTATTTTTTTTCTCTCCAATTCTTTCGTCCATTTTCATGACAATTCCGACATATTTTGTAAAATGGCTATTGTATTGTACTAAAGAAAGATTTCTTGTAGGCCTATCGTTAAATATTGTTCGGAGATTAACCGTTACTACGGTATATGTCTATTGAGTAGTAAATTTTTAGTTATTTAACAAAATTTTAATTGGTTTAACATAAAAAATCATAGGATTTTTCTTTAATAAGCACAAATGTTATGCATTAAATTCTAAATTGTGCTTTCCACGCGTAACATTGAATTTATTAATTATAGGTCTAAAAGTGCGCAGTAAATTTTATTTTTATTTTGGGGACCTATGTGAGTTAAGGTATACATATTTTACTAAATCTCGATATTATAATTTTTTTTGAAAACAGAAAATTGTGTAGAAAATTCTTTTCATATATTTTCTTTACGTTTTATAAATTCATTCAATAATCAATTTTATTTTTATAGGTAGGTCGATTTTTATTTTTCTTCCAGTTCAATGAAAATGGTAAAATTTTTAATTGAAATTTAGATTGTATTCTAAAAAGGATGTTTTGATTTGATATTTTAATTTGGGTATTAGAAATGAAAAATGTCCTTTTTTTTTTAGTTCGAGCGTTTGCATAGAAAAAATTACAAAATTATGTCAGGATATAATGCAGTTTCATTCGGTTACGTAGGGATATTTGTATAGAGGTTCGCTTACAAACAAAGCGACCGCTCTCAATTAGGCACAATGTTTTGTGTTTGTTTAACAGTGAGTGGGTTGCGTGTATTTTTGAGTGCATATTATCTATTCTTATTTAGTATAACTATGCAAATTTTTAGTTTCACTTGGAAACGATAAATTACTGGGATTTTTGTGATTTGCAAACCATACTGGGGTTTCTGTTGAAGGAGAGAGTTGTCTCAGATGTAATTTGCGAATTGCGAGTTCAATTCATATGAAATTTGACGTTTCAAGTTGGAATTACTGTATTAAAATAATTTTTGGTAGTAATATTTAAATTTTTTTACTTTTTAATAACTGTTTTAGAAAATTATTATTGTTTAAACCTTCAGTCGGGGTTAACTAATGCATTTGAAACATTGGCTCAAGTGTACACTCGGAAATGGAGCCTTCTAGATAGCCAGTAACGTTTTTGTGGCGTCTTTGTGTGCTCCTCCTCAAAGGGCAAGAGGGTTCATGATTGTCAGAGAATGGATGACATGAAGTTTCTGGGGTTCATTGTTGTCTTTTGTATTTGAAAGTATTGATCTGATTTCTGACGATAGTTTGAACAATAATATTTCTTAAATTATACTAACAGTTACTATGTATGGGCGCTTTTATATTTATACTGTACAATTTTGTTTCGTGCGTTTTATGACTTTGTTTATCTTCTCCGCTGTAACTGCCATAAGTGACCTTATTGGTAGCTAGATTTGATTAAATTTTTGCGAAATTTTGAGATGTGTAATTTTTTTTTCTTTCCGTGAATTTGGCCAGAGCAAATGTGTAGTTAGTATTTCGAAGTGAACTGTCGAGAAAATTCGATAAATTAAATATGAAATGATAAGCAGTGCAGAAACACGTTTCGAATAAACTTTTTTTTCAAAATTTCAAAAGGCTCGGTTTGGAGGCAACCAAGTTGAATCCGAGTTCCATCCATGGAGTTTAGTCGACCGGATAGGTGATCGATCACCGATGAGAGAGAGAAGAGGGAACCCAGACTGCGCAGGGACTTGGCGCAGGATGGTTTCGGAAGAGAAGAGTTAGAAGAGAGGAACCGAATGCGCAGAGACTTGGCGCAGGACAGTTTCGGAAGAGAAGAGAAGAGAAATTTACGTGTGCAGGGTCTTGGCACGAAAGTTTCGATCGAAGATGGTCTACTGGTATTTTTCGGGCAGTAGCTGGTCACGCTGCTCGAATGCTTCGCTAAATATGTGTTGTAGCACGCGGTAGACAAGCCACGAGAGCTTGAACGTGTGTCTATGACTGTACTGTCCATACAGACATACAGTAGGTTCGTTGGGAAACGGCCTACGGCGGAGTGATCGGTTGATTGTTGCCAGTAGAAGAGTCTTTCAGCTGGACGTAGGAAGAGCAGCGTTCACCGACAAAAGTGGAGATGAGACAAGGCGAGTTTCTTCATCGACTTCTAGAATTGCAAATTCCGTCCAATTCCAGCGCGTGGTCCCGCTTTCAGTATATCTCCCCCCCTGATCCTTTTAGAATTGGACGTCTCTTGTTTTGTTTTTTTCGCCATTGGAGAGAGAGCGGAACCATTATAGCGTGCTGCCCTGTTGCATGTTGATTGATGCAATCCCTTGCATTCTAGCGAAGTGAGCAGGAGAGCTGCGATTGAAAATTGAAGTCCGTTGTCAGCGTGCGGAGTGTCATCTAAACAACGTCCAGCAAATTAATGTACTGATTATTATGTAATGAAATTATAAGTGAAAGGGTGCGATTATTGCCCAAAATTGTTGTGTTTTTCGTGAAATAGTATGTGCGCTCTTGGTCAGTATTTTATGTAAACTTTTTCTTATTTTTTCTATGTCGCCCTGATAGTAACTGTATAACTATACAAATAACTGTTTCAAATGTAAAGCGATCGTTGATGAGGAATCGCGGGAATAGATTGTGAACTTGAGATTTGTGTGGCCACTGTAAGAAAATTTTCCGTTAATTTTTTTTTGGCATGTATAGATTAGTTACAGGTTGTAATTTAATTATTAGTGTGAAATGTTATTTTATGCAAATGTGAAAATTATAAAGTTTTCGGTTTTTATAATGATACAAAATATATGTGTGGAATTTGTCATTCTAATTATTTCTTGTCTATCTCAACTCTGAATTTGTTAAAAAAAAAAAAAAAATTGCAAAATATATAAATTTGTTGAATAAATTTATTAAATTTGTTAAACGATATTAATAAGTTTTACTAATGGAAAAACTTATTTTCAAGGGGGTGATGCGAGTGTAGTAATGCCTAGTTAAGAATATTAATTTTTGTTAATTAAGATAATGTTTAATATAAATCATTTACTAAAAATTGTGAAATTGTTTGAAATTGTTTAAAATGGTTAGAGTTGGCAGTCCTGAACAGAGGCCGAGAGAGCAGACTACCCCCCAAGGGAGACAGTCTTCTAGGCGACGCGTTACGCGTAAGGTGGCGTCATGTAACGTAAAATTTAATTAATTGTTCGTGTTCCTTCCTCTCCGACGTAAATTATTATAATAGAAATTCCGTACTCGCATCCCCCTAAATTACTTAAACCATTTTCGGAATCAATAAAACGTTCACAAGTGTTAAAATAGAGTATTAATAAACCCCCCTTCCCCCTTTGTTTTGTAACGGTTTTCATAGTCAGTCTCGGCGTAGCTACCATGAAATTTATAAAATGCAGTGAAAAAGAGTGTAGAGAAAGCAAGCGATAAATGAAATAAAGAGCCGATAGAAGAGTAAATAAATAATGAAGAGAAAGTAAATAAATAAAGGCGTTCACTACATCTGGTGGCTAGCGGTGGTCTTACATCATATTTTGTGAGGCTTACCCACGTGACTAGTATTTCGATTAAAATTCTTCAAACCCGGTATATTAGCCAATAGCGTTAATGAATATTTTATTTCGATTATTAAAATATCTAAATGCAAAGTTTACCCCGTTTGCAGGCAAATTTCGATTTTCATTCCTTAAAATTCATTGTAATTGTAAATTCAAAATGGCGCCCCTTACATTCCAAATTATTCTGAGTCGCGTCGCTTCAAAAAAGTTCGCGCGTCCAAATTTTTTTGTTTGAGATTGAGTCTAGACTCAAAATTTCTTTTAGTCGTGGTGCAGAGTCGGTAGAAAAACTTGTCCGACTCAATATTGCGAGTCATTATTACGTTAAATTTCGTTCATTAGGTCGGAGAGGACATAGTTTTGAAAATTTATCGTGCTGCCTGAGGACTCAATTTTTCTTTTTTTTCGTCTCTTCCACTGTTATGCCTGTTTCAGCTTACCTTTTTACTTTTTGTTTAAAACTTTTGGAATTAGTAGAAATTGTGATAATATAATAATAACGATTAATATAGAAAAAATTTGTACGTAAGTAAATTGTTAGTTTAAATACACTGTGATACACATTTTATGCGGTCCTTAAAAAATGTTTTAGCGAAAATTTGTACCGATTGTAAAACATTTCATGAACATGAAAATTTTCTGGGTTTCATTAGCAGATTTTTGATTATATTTCGATTGGTTGTACATAAATTATAATGATAGGCTTATTTTAAATAATTGTTTATATAGATTTACGGGCTTTTTGCTTGCTCGCTTCGCGCTAAAATAGGATTACGTTACATTTTAAGGGACAATCGAAATATAATCTTAAACATATTAAATTTGTCAGATTTGGCCGTATAGGATTGTGTTAAATTTCAAAATAAGTAGAATTCGTTTAACTGAAATAGAGAAATTGTGTTGTGAAATTTTCTATAAGTTTTTTTGGATTTTTTTATATTCATTAATTATATACTTACTTATTAACTTATACGTATATATTAGTTATATATATAATTATATATTTATATACTCATAAAGTTTGGTAGGTAGGCTGATTATCTTTTTTTTCTCTCCAATTCTTTCGTTCATTTCATGACAATTCCGACATATTTTGTAAAATGGCTATTGTATTGTACTGAAGATTTCTTGTAGGCCTATCGTTAAATATTGTTCGGAGATTAACCGTTACTACGGTATATGTCTATTGAGTAGTAAATTTTTAGTTATTTAACAAAATTTTAATTGGTTTAACATAAAAATCATAGGATTTTTCTTTAATAAGCACAAATGTTATGCATTAAATTCTAAATTGTGCTTTCCACGCGTAACATTGAATTTATTAATTATAGGTCTAAAAGTGCGCAGTAAATTTTATTTTTATTTTGGGGACCTATGTGAGTTAAGGTATACATATTTTACTAAATCTCGATATTATAATTTTTTTTGAATTACAGAAAATTGTGTAGAAAATTCTTTTCATATATTTTCTTTACGTTTTATAAATTCATTCAATAATCAATTTTATTTTATAGGTAGGCCGATTTTTATTTTTCTTCCAGTTCAATGACAATGGTAAAATTTTTATTGAAATTTAGATTGTATTCTAAAAAGGATGTTTTGATTTGATATTTTAATTTGGGTATTAGAAATGAAAAATGTCCTTTTTTTTTAGTTCGAGCGTTTGCATAGAAAAATTACGAAATTATGTAGGATATAATGCAGTTCATTCGGTTATAGGGATATTTGTATAGAGGTTCGCTTACAAACAAAGCGACCGCTCTCAATTAGGCAATGTTTTGTGTTTGTTTACAGTGAGTGGTTGCGTGTATTTTTGAGTGCATATTATCTATTCTTATTTAGTATAACTATGCAAATTTTTAGTTTCACTTGGAAACGATAAATTACTGGGATTTTTGTGATTTGCAAACCATACTGGGGTTTCTGTTGAAGGAGAGAGTTGTCTCAGATGTAATTTGCGAATTGCGAGTTCAATTCATATGAAATTTGACGTTTCAAGTTGGAATTACTGTATTAAAATAATTTTTGGTAGTAATATTTAAATTTTTTTACTTTTTAATAACTGTTTTAGAAAATTATTATTGTTTAAACCTTCAGTCGGGTTAACTAATGCATTTGAAACATTGGCTCAAGTGTACACTCGGAAATGGAGCCTTCTAGATAGCCAGTAACGTTTTTGTGGCGTCTTTGTGTGCTCCTCCTCAAAGAAGCAAGAGGGTTCATGATTGTCAGAGAATGGATGACATGAAGTTTCTGGGGTTCATTTTGTCTTTTGTATTTGAAAGTATTGATGATTTCTGACGATAGTTTGAACAATAATATTTCTTAAATTATACTAACAGTTACTATGTATGGGCGCTTTTATATTTATACTGTACAATTTTGTTTCGTGCGTTTTATGACTTTTTTATCTTCTCCGCTGTAACTGCCATAAGTGACCTTATTGGTAGCTAGATTGATTAAATTTTTGCGAAATTTTGAGATGTGTAATTTTTTTCTTTCCGTGAATTTGGCCAGAGCAAATGTGTAGTTAGTATTTCGAAGTGAACTGTCGAGAAAATTCGATAAATTAAATATGAAATGATAAGCAGTGCAGAAACACGTTTCGAATAAACTTTTTTTTCAAAATTTCAAAGGCTCGGTTTGGAGGCAACCAAGTTGAATCCGAGTTCCATCAAGTGAGTTTAGTCGACCGGATAGGTGATCGATCACCGATGAGAGAGAGAGAGGGAAACCCAGACTGCGCAGGGACTTGGCGCAGGATGGTTTCGGAAGAGAAGATAGAAGAGAGGAACCGAATGCGCAGAGACTTGGCGCAGGACAGTTTCGGAAGAGAAGAGAAGAAATTTACGTGTGCAGGGTCTTGGCACGAAAGTTTCGATCGAAGATGGTCTACTGGTATTTTTCGGGCAGTAGCTGGTCACGCTGCTCGAATGCTTCGCTAAATATGTGTGTAGCACGCGGTAGACAAGCCACGAGAGCTTGAACGGTGCCTACGACTGTACTGTCCATACAGACATACAGTAGGTTCGTTGGGAAACGGCCTACGGCGGAGTGATCGGTTGATTGTTGCCAGTAGAAGAGTCTTTCAGCTGGACGTAGGAAGAGCAGCGTTCACCGACAAAAGTGGAGATGAGACAAGGCGAGTTTCTTCATCGACTTCTAGAATTGCAAATTCCGTCCAATTCCAGCGCGTGGTCCCGCTTTCAGTATATCTCCCCCCCTGATCCTTTTAGAATTGGACGTCTCTTGTTTGTTTTTTTCGCCATTGGAGAGAGAGCGGAACCATTATAGCGTGCTGCCCTGTTGCATGTTGATTGATGCAATCCCTTGCATTCTAGCGAAGTGAGCAGGAGAGCTGCGATTGAAAATTGAAGTCCGTTGTCAGCGTGCGGAGTGTCATCTAAACAACGTCCAGCAAATTAATGTACTGATTATTATGTAATGAAATTATAAGTGAAAGGGTGCGATTATTGCCCAAAATTGTTGTGTTTTTCGTGAAGTAGTATGTGCGCTCTTGGTCAGTATTTTATGTAAACTTTTTCTTATTTTTTCTATGTCGCCCTGATAGTAACTGTATAACTATACAAATAACTGTTTCAAATGTAAAGCGATCGTTGATGAGGAATCGCGGGAATAGATTGTGAACTTGAGATTTGTGTGGCCACTGTAAGAAAATTTTCCGTTTTTTTTTTGGCATGTATAGATTAGTTACAGGTTGTAATTTAATTATTAGTGTGAAATGTTATTTTATGCAAATGTGAAAATTATAAAGTTTTCGGTTTTTATAATGATACAAAATATATGTGTGGAATTTGTCATTCTAATTATTTCTTGTCTATCTCAACTCTGAATTGTTAAAGAAAAAAAAAAAAAAAAAAATTGCAAAATATATAAATTTGTTGAATAAATTTATTAAATTGTTAAACGATATTAATAAGTTTTACTAATGGAAAAACTTATTTTCAAGGGGGTGATGCGAGTGTAGTAATGCCTAGTTAAGAATATTAATTTTGTTAATTAAGATAATGTTTAATATAAATCATTTACTAAAAATTGTGAAATTGTTTGAAATTGTTTAAAATGGTTAGAGTTGGCAGTCCTGAACAGAGGCCGAGAGAGCAGACTACCCCAAGGGAGTCAGTCTTCTAGGCGCGCGTTACGCGTAAGGTGGCGTCATGTAACGTAAAATTTAATTAATTGTTGTGTCCTTCCTCTCCGACGTAAATTATTATAATAGAAATTCCGTACTCGCATCCCCCTAAATTACTTAAACCATTTTCGGAATCAATAAAACGTTCACAAGTGTTAAAATAGAGTATTAATAAACCCCCCTTCCCCCTTTGTTTTGTAACGGTTTTCATAGTCAGTCTCGGCGTAGCTACCATGAATTTATAATGCGTGAAAAGAGTGTAGAGAAAGCAAGCGATAAATGAAATAAAGAGCCGATAGAAGAGAATAAATAATGAAGAGAAAGTAAATAATAAAGGCGTTCACTACATCTGGTGGCTAGCGGTGGTCTTACATCATATTTTGTGAGGCTTACCCACGTGACTAGTATTTCGATTAAAATTCTTCAAACCCGGTATATTAGCCAATAGCGTTAATGAATATTTTATTTCGATTATTAAAATATCTAAATGCAAAGTTTACCCCGTTTGCAGGCAAATTTCGATTTTCATTCCTTAAAATTCATTGTAATGTAATTCAAAATGGCGCCCCTTACTTCCAAATTATTCTGAGTCGCGTCGCTTCAAAAGTTCGCGCGTCAAATTTTTGTTTGAGATTGAGTCTAGTGACTCAAAACTTCTTTTAGTCGTGGTGCAGAGTCGGTAGAAAAACTTGTCCGACTCAATATTGCGAGTCATTATTACGTTAAATTTCGTTCATTAGGTCGGAGAGGACATAGTTTTGAAAATTTATCGTGCTGCCTGAGGACTCAATTTTCTTTTTTTTCGTCTCTTCCACTGTTATGCCTGTTTCAGCTTACCTTTTTACTTTTTGTTTAAAACTTTTGGAATTAGTAGAAATTGTGATAATATAATAATAACGATTAATATAGAAAAAATTTGTACGTAAGTAAATTGTTAGTTTAAATACACTGTGATACACATTTTATGCGGTCCTTAAAAAATGTTTTAGCGAAAATTTGTACCGATTGTAAAACATTTCATGAACATGAAAAATTTTCTGGGTTTCATTAGCAGATTTTTGATTATATTTCGATTGGTTGTACATAAATTATAATGATAGGCTTATTTTAAATAATTGTTTATATAGATTTACGGGCTTTTTGCTTGCTTCGCTTCGCGCTAAAATAGGATTACGTTACATTTTAAGGGACAATCGAAATATAATCTTAAACATATTAAATTTGTCAGATTTGGCCGTATAGGATTGTGTTAAATTTCAAAATAAGTAGAATTCGTTTAACTGAAATAGAGAAATTGTGTTGTGAAATTTTCTATTTTTTTTTTGGATTTTTTTATATATTCATTAATTATATACTTACTTATTAACTTATACGTATATATTAGTTATATATATAATTATATATATTTATATACTCATAAAGTTTGGTAGGTAGGCTGATTATCTATTTTTTTTCTCTCCAATTCTTTCGTCCATTTTCATGACAATTCCGACATATTTTGTAAAATGGCTATTGTATTGTACTAAAGAAAGATTTCTTGTAGGCCTATCGTTAAATATTGTTCGGAGATTAACCGTTACTACGGTATATGTCTATTGAGTAGTAAATTTTTAGTTATTTAACAAAATTTTAATTGGTTTAACATAAAAAATCATAGGATTTTTCTTTAATAAGCACAAATGTTATGCATTAAATTCTAAATTGTGCTTTCCACGCGTAACATTGAATTTATTAATTATAGGTCTAAAAGTGCGCAGTAAATTTTATTTTTATTTTGGGGACCTATGTGAGTTAAGGTATACATATTTTACTAAATCTCGATATTATAATTTTTTTTGAAATTACAGAAAATTGTGTAGAAAATTCTTTTCATATATTTTCTTTACGTTTTATAAATTCATTCAATAATCAATTTTATTTTTATAGGTAGGTCGATTTTTATTTTTCTTCCAGTTCAATGAAAATGGTAAAATTTTTAATTGAAATTTAGATTGTATTCTAAAAAGGATGTTTTGATTTGATATTTTAATTTGGGTATTAGAAATGAAAAATGTCCTTTTTTTTTAGTTCGAGCGTTTGCATAGAAAAAATTACAAAATTATGTCAGGATATAATGCAGTTTCATTCGGTTACGTAGGGATATTTGTATAGAGGTTCGCTTACAAACAAAGCGACCGCTCTCAATTAGGCACAATGTTTTGTGTTTGTTTAACAGTGAGTGGGTTGCGTGTATTTTTGAGTGCATATTATCTATTCTTATTTAGTATAACTATGCAAATTTTTAGTTTCACTTGGAAACGATAAATTACTGGGATTTTTGTGATTTGCAAACCATACTGGGGTTTCTGTTGAAGGAGAGAGTTGTCTCAGATGTAATTTGCGAATTGCGAGTTCAATTCATATGAAATTTGACGTTTCAAGTTGGAATTACTGTATTAAAATAATTTTTGGTAGTAATATTTAATTTTTTTTACTTTTTAATAACTGTTTTAGAAAATTATTATTGTTTAAACCTTCAGTCGGGGTTAACTAATGCATTTGAAACATTGGCTCAAGTGTACACTCGGAAATGGAGCCTTCTAGATAGCCAGTAACGTTTTTGTGGCGTCTTTGTGTGCTCCTCCTCAAAGGGCAAGAGGGTTCATGATTGTCAGAGAATGGATGACATGAAGTTTCTGGGGTTCATTGTTGTCTTTTGTATTTGAAAGTATTGATCTGATTTCTGACGATAGTTTGAACAATAATATTTCTTAAATTATACTAACAGTTACTATGTATGGGCGCTTTTATATTTATACTGTACAATTTTGTTTCGTGCGTTTTATGACTTTGTTTATCTTCTCCGCTGTAACTGCCATAAGTGACCTTATTGGTAGCTAGATTTGATTAAATTTTTGCGAAATTTTGAGATGTGTAATTTTTTTTCTTTCCGTGAATTTGGCCAGAGCAAATGTGTAGTTAGTATTTCGAAGTGAACTGTCGAGAAAATTCGATAAATTAAATATGAAATGATAAGCAGTGCAGAAACACGTTTCGAATAAACTTTTTTTTCAAAATTTCAAAAGGCTCGGTTTGGAGGCAACCAAGTTGAATCCGAGTTCCATCCATGGAGTTTAGTCGACCGGATAGGTGATCGATCACCGATGAGAGAGAGAAGAGGGAACCCAGACTGCGCAGGGACTTGGCGCAGGATGGTTTCGGAAGAGAAGAGTTAGAAGAGAGGAACCGAATGCGCAGAGACTTGGCGCAGGACAGTTTCGGAAGAGAAGAGAAGAGAAATTTACGTGTGCAGGGTCTTGGCACGAAAGTTTCGATCGAAGATGGTCTACTGGTATTTTTCGGGCAGTAGCTGGTCACGCTGCTCGAATGCTTCGCTAAATATGTGTTGTAGCACGCGGTAGACAAGCCACGAGAGCTTGAACGTGTGTCTATGACTGTACTGTCCATACAGACATACAGTAGGTTCGTTGGGAAACGGCCTACGGCGGAGTGATCGGTTGATTGTTGCCAGTAGAAGAGTCTTTCAGCTGGACGTAGGAAGAGCAGCGTTCACCGACAAAAGTGGAGATGAGACAAGGCGAGTTTCTTCATCGACTTCTAGAATTGCAAATTCCGTCCAATTCCAGCGCGTGGTCCCGCTTTCAGTATATCTCCCCCCCTGATCCTTTTAGAATTGGACGTCTCTTGTTTTGTTTTTTTCGCCATTGGAGAGAGAGCGGAACCATTATAGCGTGCTGCCCTGTTGCATGTTGATTGATGCAATCCCTTGCATTCTAGCGAAGTGAGCAGGAGAGCTGCGATTGAAAATTGAAGTCCGTTGTCAGCGTGCGGAGTGTCATCTAAACAACGTCCAGCAAATTAATGTACTGATTATTATGTAATGAAATTATAAGTGAAAGGGTGCGATTATTGCCCAAAATTGTTGTGTTTTTCGTGAAATAGTATGTGCGCTCTTGGTCAGTATTTTATGTAAACTTTTTCTTATTTTTTCTATGTCGCCCTGATAGTAACTGTATAACTATACAAATAACTGTTTCAAATGTAAAGCGATCGTTGATGAGGAATCGCGGGAATAGATTGTGAACTTGAGATTTGTGTGGCCACTGTAAGAAAATTTTCCGTTAATTTTTTTTTGGCATGTATAGATTAGTTACAGGTTGTAATTTAATTATTAGTGTGAAATGTTATTTTATGCAAATGTGAAAATTATAAAGTTTTCGGTTTTTATAATGATACAAAATATATGTGTGGAATTTGTCATTCTAATTATTTCTTGTCTATCTCAACTCTGAATTTGTTAAAGAAAAAAAAAAAAAAAAAAAATTGCAAAATATATAAATTTGTTGAATAAATTTATTAAAAATTGTTAAACGATATTAATAAGTTTTACTAATGGAAAAACTTATTTTCAAGGGGGTGATGCGAGTGTAGTAATGCCTAGTTAAGAATATTAATTTTTGTTAATTAAGATAATGTTTAATATAAATCATTTACTAAAAATTGTGAAATTGTTTGAAATTGTTTAAAATGGTTAGAGTTGGCAGTCCTGAACAGAGGCCGAGAGAGCAGACTACCCCCCAAGGGAGACAGTCTTCTAGGCGACGCGTTACGCGTAAGGTGGCGTCATGTAACGTAAAATTTAATTAATTGTTCGTGTTCCTTCCTCTCCGACGTAAATTATTATAATAGAAATTCCGTACTCGCATCCCCCTAAATTACTTAAACCATTTTCGGAATCAATAAAACGTTCACAAGTGTTAAAATAGAGTATTAATAAACCCCCCTTCCCCCTTTGTTTTGTAACGGTTTTCATAGTCAGTCTCGGCGTAGCTACCATGAAATTTATAAAATGCAGTGAAAAAGAGTGTAGAGAAAGCAAGCGATAAATGAAATAAAGAGCCGATAGAAGAGTAAATAAATAATGAAGAGAAAGTAAATAAATAAAGGCGTTCACTACATCTGGTGGCTAGCGGTGGTCTTACATCATATTTTGTGAGGCTTACCCACGTGACTAGTATTTCGATTAAAATTCTTCAAACCCGGTATATTAGCCAATAGCGTTAATGAATATTTTATTTCGATTATTAAAATATCTAAATGCAAAGTTTACCCCGTTTGCAGGCAAATTTCGATTTTCATTCCTTAAAATTCATTGTAATTGTAAATTCAAAATGGCGCCCCTTACATTCCAAATTATTCTGAGTCGCGTCGCTTCAAAAAAGTTCGCGCGTCCAAATTTTTTTGTTTGAGATTGAGTCTAGTGACTCAAAATTTCTTTTAGTCGTGGTGCAGAGTCGGTAGAAAAACTTGTCCGACTCAATATTGCGAGTCATTATTACGTTAAATTTCGTTCATTAGGTCGGAGAGGACATAGTTTTGAAAATTTATCGTGCTGCCTGAGGACTCAATTTTTCTTTTTTTTCGTCTCTTCCACTGTTATGCCTGTTTCAGCTTACCTTTTTACTTTTTGTTTAAAACTTTTGGAATTAGTAGAAATTGTGATAATATAATAATAACGATTAATATAGAAAAAATTTGTACGTAAGTAAATTGTTAGTTTAAATACACTGTGATACACATTTTATGCGGTCCTTAAAAAATGTTTTAGCGAAAATTTGTACCGATTGTAAAACATTTCATGAACATGAAAAATTTTCTGGGTTTCATTAGCAGATTTTTGATTATATTTCGATTGGTTGTACATAAATTATAATGATAGGCTTATTTTAAATAATTGTTTATATAGATTTACGGGCTTTTTGCTTTGCTTCGCTTCGCGCTAAAATAGGATTACGTTACATTTTAAAGGGACAATCGAAATATAATCTTAAACATATTAAATTTGTCAGATTTGGCCGTATAGGATTGTGTTAAATTTCAAAATAAGTAGAATTCGTTTAACTGAAATAGAGAAATTGTGTTGTGAAATTTTCTATAAGTTTTTTTTGGATTTTTTTATATATTCATTAATTATATACTTACTTATTAACTTATACGTATATATTAGTTATATATATAATTATATATATTTATATACTCATAAAGTTTGGTAGGTAGGCTGATTATCTATTTTTTTTCTCTCCAATTCTTTCGTCCATTTTCATGACAATTCCGACATATTTTGTAAAATGGCTATTGTATTGTACTAAAGAAAGATTTCTTGTAGGCCTATCGTTAAATATTGTTCGGAGATTAACCGTTACTACGGTATATGTCTATTGAGTAGTAAATTTTTAGTTATTTAACAAAATTTTAATTGGTTTAACATAAAAAATCATAGGATTTTTCTTTAATAAGCACAAATGTTATGCATTAAATTCTAAATTGTGCTTTCCACGCGTAACATTGAATTTATTAATTATAGGTCTAAAAGTGCGCAGTAAATTTTATTTTTATTTTGGGGACCTATGTGAGTTAAGGTATACATATTTTACTAAATCTCGATATTATAATTTTTTTTGAAATTACAGAAAATTGTGTAGAAAATTCTTTTCATATATTTTCTTTACGTTTTATAAATTCATTCAATAATCAATTTTATTTTATAGGTAGGTCGATTTTTTTTTTCTTCCAGTTCAATGAAAATGGTAAAATTTTTAATTGAAATTTAGATTGTATTCTAAAAAGGATGTTTTGATTTGATATTTTAATTTGGGTATTAGAAATGAAAAATGTCCTTTTTTTTTTAGTTCGAGCGTTTGCATAGAAAAATTACAAAATTATGTCAGGATATAATGCAGTTTCATTCGGTTACGTAGGGATATTTGTATAGAGGTTCGCTTACAAACAAAGCGACCGCTCTCAATTAGGCACAATGTTTTGTGTTTGTTTAACAGTGAGTGGGTTGCGTGTATTTTTGAGTGCATATTATCTATTCTTATTTAGTATAACTATGCAAATTTTTAGTTTCACTTGGAAACGATAAATTACTGGGATTTTTGTGATTTGCAAACCATACTGGGGTTTCTGTTGAAGGAGAGAGTTGTCTCAGATGTAATTTGCGAATTGCGAGTTCAATTCATATGAAATTTGACGTTTCAAGTTGGAATTACTGTATTAAAATAATTTTTGGTAGTAATATTTAAATTTTTTTACTTTTTAATAACTGTTTTAGAAAATTATTATTGTTTAAACCTTCAGTCGGGGTTAACTAATGCATTTGAAACATTGGCTCAAGTGTACACTCGGAAATGGAGCCTTCTAGATAGCCAGTAACGTTTTTGTGGCGTCTTTGTGTGCTCCTCCTCAAAGGGCAAGAGGGTTCATGATTGTCAGAGAATGGATGACATGAAGTTTCTGGGGTTCATTGTTGTCTTTTGTATTTGAAAGTATTGATCTGATTTCTGACGATAGTTTGAACAATAATATTTCTTAAATTATACTAACAGTTACTATGTATGGGCGCTTTTATATTTATACTGTACAATTTTGTTTCGTGCGTTTTATGACTTTGTTTATCTTCTCCGCTGTAACTGCCATAAGTGACCTTATTGGTAGCTAGATTTGATTAAATTTTTGCGAAATTTTGAGATGTGTAATTTTTTTTCTTTCCGTGAATTTGGCCAGAGCAAATGTGTAGTTAGTATTTCGAAGTGAACTGTCGAGAAAATTCGATAAATTAAATATGAAATGATAAGCAGTGCAGAAACACGTTTCGAATAAACTTTTTTTTCAAAATTTCAAAAGGCTCGGTTTGGAGGCAACCAAGTTGAATCCGAGTTCCATCCATGGAGTTTAGTCGACCGGATAGGTGATCGATCACCGATGAGAGAGAGAAGAGGGAACCCAGACTGCGCAGGGACTTGGCGCAGGATGGTTTCGGAAGAGAAGAGTTAGAAGAGAGGAACCGAATGCGCAGAGACTTGGCGCAGGACAGTTTCGGAAGAGAAGAGAAGAGAAATTTACGTGTGCAGGGTCTTGGCACGAAAGTTTCGATCGAAGATGGTCTACTGGTATTTTTCGGGCAGTAGCTGGTCACGCTGCTCGAATGCTTCGCTAAATATGTGTTGTAGCACGCGGTAGACAAGCCACGAGAGCTTGAACGTGTGTCTATGACTGTACTGTCCATACAGACATACAGTAGGTTCGTTGGGAAACGGCCTACGGCGGAGTGATCGGTTGATTGTTGCCAGTAGAAGAGTCTTTCAGCTGGACGTAGGAAGAGCAGCGTTCACCGACAAAAGTGGAGATGAGACAAGGCGAGTTTCTTCATCGACTTCTAGAATTGCAAATTCCGTCCAATTCCAGCGCGTGGTCCCGCTTTCAGTATATCTCCCCCCCTGATCCTTTTAGAATTGGACGTCTCTTGTTTTGTTTTTTTCGCCATTGGAGAGAGAGCGGAACCATTATAGCGTGCTGCCCTGTTGCATGTTGATTGATGCAATCCCTTGCATTCTAGCGAAGTGAGCAGGAGAGCTGCGATTGAAAATTGAAGTCCGTTGTCAGCGTGCGGAGTGTCATCTAAACAACGTCCAGCAAATTAATGTACTGATTATTATGTAATGAAATTATAAGTGAAAGGGTGCGATTATTGCCCAAAATTGTTGTGTTTTTCGTGAAATAGTATGTGCGCTCTTGGTCAGTATTTTATGTAAACTTTTTCTTATTTTTTCTATGTCGCCCTGATAGTAACTGTATAACTATACAAATAACTGTTTCAAATGTAAAGCGATCGTTGATGAGGAATCGCGGGAATAGATTGTGAACTTGAGATTTGTGTGGCCACTGTAAGAAAATTTTCCGTTAATTTTTTTTGGCATGTATAGATTAGTTACAGGTTGTAATTTAATTATTAGTGTGAAATGTTATTTTATGCAAATGTGAAAATTATAAAGTTTTCGGTTTTTATAATGATACAAAATATATGTGTGGAATTTGTCATTCTAATTATTTCTTGTCTATCTCAACTCTGAATTTGTTAAAGAAAAAAAAAAAAAAAAATTGCAAAATATATAAATTTGTTGAATAAATTTATTAAATTGTTAAACGATATTAATAAGTTTTACTAATGGAAAAACTTATTTTCAAGGGGGTGATGCGAGTGTAGTAATGCCTAGTTAAGAATATTAATTTTGTTAATTAAGATAATGTTTAATATAAATCATTTACTAAAAATTGTGAAATTGTTTGAAATTGTTTAAAATGGTTAGAGTTGGCAGTCCTGAACAGAGGCCGAGAGAGCAGACTACCCCCCAAGGGAGACAGTCTTCTAGGCGACGCGTTACGCGTAAGGTGGCGTCATGTAACGTAAAATTTAATTAATTGTTCGTGTTCCTTCCTCTCCGACGTAAATTATTATAATAGAAATTCCGTACTCGCATCCCCCTAAATTACTTAAACCATTTTCGGAATCAATAAAACGTTCACAAGTGTTAAAATAGAGTATTAATAAACCCCCCTTCCCCCTTTGTTTTGTAACGGTTTTCATAGTCAGTCTCGGCGTAGCTACCATGAAATTTATAAAATGCAGTGAAAAGAGTGTAGAGAAAGCAAGCGATAAATGAAATAAAGAGCCGATAGAAGAGTAAATAAATAATAAGAGAAAGTAAATAATAAAGGCGTTCACTACATCTGGTGGCTAGCGGTGGTCTTACATCATATTTTGTGAGGCTTACCCACGTGACTAGTATTTCGATTAAAATTCTTCAAACCCGGTATATTAGCCAATAGCGTTAATGAATATTTTATTTCGATTATTAAAATATCTAAATGCAAAGTTTACCCCGTTTGCAGGCAAATTTCGATTTTCATTCCTTAAAATTCATTGTAATTGTAAATTCAAATGGCGCCCCTTACATTCCAAATTATTCTGAGTCGCGTCGCTTCAAAAAAGTTCGCGCGTCCAAATTTTTTTGTTTGAGATTGAGTCTAGTGACTCAAAATTTCTTTTAGTCGTGGTGCAGAGTCGGTAGAAAAACTTGTCCGACTCAATATTGCGAGTCATTATTACGTTAAATTTCGTTCATTAGGTCGGAGAGGACATAGTTTTGAAAATTTATCGTGCTGCCTGAGGACTCAATTTTTTTTTTTTTTTCGTCTCTTCCACTGTTATGCCTGTTTCAGCTTACCTTTTTACTTTTTGTTTAAAACTTTTGGAATTAGTAGAAATTGTGATAATATAATAATAACGATTAATATAGAAAAAATTTGTACGTAAGTAAATTGTTAGTTTAAATACACTGTGATACACATTTTATGCGGTCCTTAAAAATGTTTTAGCGAAAATTTGTACCGATTGTAAAACATTTCATGAACATGAAAAATTTTCTGGGTTTCATTAGCAGATTTTTGATTATATTTCGATTGGTTGTACATAAATTATAATGATAGGCTTATTTTAAATAATTGTTTATATAGATTTACGGGCTTTTTGCTTTGCTTCGCTTCGCGCTAAAATAGGATTACGTTACATTTAAGGGACAATCGAAATATCTTAAACATATTAAATTTGTCAGATTTGGCCGTATAGGATTGTGTTAATTTCAAAATAAGTAGAATTCGTTTAACTGAAATAGAGAAATTGTGTTGTGAAATTTTCTATAATTTTTTGATTTTTTTTATATATTCATTAATTATATACTTACATATTAACTTATACGTATATATTAGTTATATATATAATTATATATTTATATACTCATAAAGTTTGGTAGGTAGGCTGATTATCTATTTTTTTTCTCTCCAATTCTTTCGTCATTTTCATGACAATTCCGACATATTTTGTAAAATGGCTATTGTATTGTACTGAAGGATTTCTTGTAGGCCTATCGTTAAATATTGTTCGAGATTAACCGTTACTACGGTATATGTCTATTGAGTAGTAAATTTTTAGTTATTTAACAAAATTTTAATTGGTTTAACATAAAAAATCATAGGATTTTTCTTTAATAAGCACAAATGTTATGCATTAAATTCTAAATTGTGCTTTCCACGCGTAACATTGAATTTATTAATTATAGGTCTAAAAGTGCGCAGTAAATTTTATTTTTATTTTGGGGACCTATGTGAGTTAAGGTATACATATTTTACTAAATCTCGATATTATAATTTTTTTGAATTACAGAAAATTGTGTAGAAAATTCTTTTCATATATTTTCTTTACGTTTTATAAATTCATTCAATAATCAATTTTATTTTTATATAGGCCGATTTTTATTTTTCTTCCAGTTCAATGAAATGGTAAAATTTTTATTGAAATGTAGATTGTATTCAAAAAGGATGTTTTGATTTGATATTTTAATTTGGGTATTAGAAATGAAAAATGTCCTTTTTTTTTTAGTTCGAGCGTTTGCATAGAAAAATTACAAAATTATGTAGGATATAATGCAAGTTCATTCGGTTATAGGGATATTTGTATAGAGGTTCGCTTACAAACAAAGCGACCGCTCTCAATTAGGCAATGTTTTGTGTTTGTTTACAGTAGGTTGCGTGTATTTTTGAGTGCATATTATCTATTCTTATTTAGTATAACTATGCAAATTTTTAGTTTCACTTGGAAACGATAAATTACTGGGATTTTTGTGATTTGCAAACCATACTGGGGTTTCTGTTGAAGGAGAGAGTTGTCTCAGATGTAATTTGCGAATTGCGAGTTCAATTCATATGAAATTTGACGTTTCAAGTTGGAATTACTGTATTAAAATAATTTTTGGTAGTAATATTTAATTTTTTTACTTTTTAATAACTGTTTTAGAAAATTATTATTGTTTAAACCTTCAGTCGGGGTTAACTAATGCATTTGAAACATTGGCTCAAGTGTACACTCGGAAATGGAGCCTTCTAGATAGCCAGTAACGTTTTTGTGGCGTCTTTGTGTGCTCCTCCTCAAAGCAAGAGGGTTCATGATTGTCAGAGAATGGATGACATGAAGTTTCTGGGGTTCATTTTGTTTTGTATTTAAAGTATTGATGTGATTTCTGACGATAGTTTGAACAATAATATTTCTTAAATTATACTAACAGTTACTATGTATGGGCGCTTTTATATTTATACTGTACAATTTTGTTTCGTGCGTTTTATGACTTTTTTATCTTCTCCGCTGTAACTGCCATAAGTGACCTTATTGGTAGCTAGATTTGATTAAATTTTTGCGAAATTTTGAGATTGTCATTTTTTTTTTCCGTGAATTTGGCCAGAGCAAATGTGTAGTTAGTATTTCGAAGTGAACTGTCGAGAAAATTCGAAATTAAATATGAAATGATAAGCAGTCAGAAACACGTTCGAATAAACTTTTTTTTCAAAATTTCAAAGGCTCGGTTTGGAGGCAACCAAGTTGAATCCGAGTTCCATCAGTGAGTTTAGTCGACCGGATAGGTGATCGATCACCAATGAGAGAGAGAAGAGGGAAACCCAGACTGCGCAGGGACTTGGCGCAGGATGGTTTCGGAAGAGAAGAGTTAGAAGAGAGGAACCGAATGCGCAGAGACTTGGCGCAGGACAGTTTGGAAGAGAAGAGAAACTTACGTGTGCAGGGTCTTGGCACACGAAAGTTTCGATCGAAGATGGTCTACTGGTATTTTTCGGGCAGTAGCTGGTCACGCTGCTCGAATGCTTCGCTAAATATGTGTCGTAGCACGCGGTAGACAAGCCACGAGAGCTTGAACGTGTGCCTACGACTGTACTGTCCATACAGACATACAGTAGGTTCGTTGGGAAACGGCCTACGGCGGAGTGATCGTTTGATTGTTGCCAGTAGAAGAGTCTTTCAGCTGGACGTAGGAAGAGCAGCGTTCACCGACAAAAGTGGAGATGAGACAAGGCGAGTTTCTTCATCGACTTCTAGAATTGCAAATTCGTCCAATTCCAGCGCGTGGTCCCGCTTTCAGTATATCTCCCCCCCTGATCCTTTTAGAATTGGACGTCTCTTGTTTTGTTTTTTTCGCCATTGGAGAGAGAGCGGAACCATTATAGCGTGCTGCCCTGTTGCATGTTGATTGATGCAATCCCTTGCATTCTAGCGAAGTGAGCAGGAGAGCTGCGATTGAAAATTGAAGTCCGTTGTCAGCGTGCGGATTGTCATCTAAAAACGTCCAGCAAACTAATGTACTGATTATTATGTAATGAAATTATAAGTGAAAGGGTGCGATTATTGCCCAATTGTTGTTTTCGTGAAGTAGTATGTGCGCTCTTGGTCAGTATTTTATGTAAACTTTTTCTTATTTTTTCTATGTCGCCCTGATAGTAACTGTATAACTATACAAAGAACTGTTTCAAATGTAAAGCGATCGTTGATGAGGAATCGCGGGAATAGATTGTGAACTTGAGATTTGTGTGGCCACTGTAAGAAAATTTTCCGTTATTTTTTTTGGCATGTATAGATTAGTTACAGGTTGTAATTTAATTATTAGTGTGAAATGTTATTTTATGCAAATGTGAAAATTATAAAGTTTCGGTTTTTATAATGATACAAAATATATGTGTGGAATTTGTCATTCTAATTATTTCTTGTCTATCTCAACTCTGAATTTGTTAAAGAAAAAAAAAAAAAAAAAAATTGCAAAATATATAAATTTGTTGAATAAATTTATTAAATTGTTAAACGATATTAATAAGTTTTCCTAATGAAAAACTTATTTTCAAGGGGGTGATGCGAGTGTAGTAATGCCAGTTAAGAATATTAATTTTTGTTAATTTTAATGTTTAATATAAATCATTTACTAATAATTGTGAAATTGTTTGAAATTGTTTAAAATGGGAAGAGTTGGCAATCCTGGACAGAGGCCGAGAGAGCAGACTACCCCCAAGGGAGTCAGTCTTCTGGCGGCGCGTTACGCGAAGGTGGCGTCATGTAACGTAAAATTTAATTAATTGTTGTGTTTCCTCTCCGACGTAAATTATTATAATAGAAATTCCATACTCGCATCCCCCTAAATTACTTAAACCATTTTCGGAATCAATAAAAAAAGTGTTAAAAGAGTTAATAAACCCCCTTCCCCCTTCGTTTGTAACGGTTTTCATAGTCAGTCTCGGCGTAGCTACCATGAATATAATCGTAAAGTATCGTAGAGAAAGAAGTGATAAATGAAATGAAATAGCGAGTAGAAGAGAATAAATAATGAAGAAAGTAAATAATAAAGGCGATCACTACATCTGGTGGCTAGCGGTGGTCTTACATCATATTTTGTGAGGCTTACCCACGTGACTAGTATTTCGATTAAAATTCTTCAACCCGGTATATTAGTCAATAGCGTTAATGAATATTTTATTTCGATTATTAAAATATCTAAATGCAAAGTTTACCCCGTTTGCAGGCAAATTTCGATTTTCATTCCTTAAAATTCATTATAAATGTAATTTCAAAATGGCGCCCATTGTCTTCCAAATTATTCTGAGTCACGTCGCTTCAAAATTTTTGCGCGTCAAATTTTTTGTTTGAGATCGAGTCTAGACTCAAAATTCTTTTAGTCGTTACAGAGTCGGTAGAAAAACTTGTCCGACTCAATATTGCGAGTCATTATTACGTTAAATTTCGTTCATTAGGTCGGAGAGGACATAGTTTTGAAAATTTATCGTGCTGCCTGAGGACTCAATTTTTCTTTTTTTTCGTCTCTTCCACTGTTATGCCTGTTTCAGCTTACCTTTTACTTTTTGTTTAAAACTTTTGGAATTAGTAGAAATTGTGATAATATAATAATAACGATTAATATAGAAAAAATTTGTACGTAAGTAAATTGTTAGTTTAAATACACTGTGATACACATTTTATGCGGTCCTTAAAAAATGTTTTAGCGAAAATTTGTACCGATTGTAAAACATTTCATGAACATGAAATTTTCTGGGTTTCATTAGCAGATTTTTGATTATATTTCGATTGGTTGTACATAAATTATAATGTAGGCTTATTTTAAATAATTGTTTATATAGATTTACGGGCTTTTTGCTTTGCTTCGCTTCGCGCTAAAATAGGATTACGTTACATTTTAAAGGGCAATCGAAATATAATCTTAAACATATTAAATTTGTCAGATTTGGCCGTATAGGATTGTGTTAAATTTCAAAATAAGCAGAATTCGTTTAACTGAAATAGAGAAATTGTGTTGTGAAATTTTCTATAAGTTTTTTTTGGATTTTTTATATATCATTAATTATATACTTACTTATTAACTTATACGTATATATTAGTTATATATATAATATATATATTTATATACTCATAAAGTTTGGTAGGTAGGCTGATTATCTATTTTTTTTCTCTCCATTTCTTTCGTTCATTTTCATGACAATTCCGACATATTTTGTAAAATGGCTATTGTATTGTACTAAAGAAGATTTCTTGTAGGCCTATCGTTAAATATTGTTCGGAGATTAACCGTTACTACGGTATGTCTATTGAGTAGTAAATTCTTAGTTATTTAACAAAATTTTAATTGGTTTAACATAAATAACATAGGATTTTTCTTTAATAAGCACAAATGTTATGCATTAAATTCTAAATTGTGCTTTCCACGCGTAACATTGAATTTATTAATTATAGGTCTAAAAGTGCGCAGTAAATTTTATTTTTATTTTGGGACCTATGTGAGTTAAGGTATACATATTTTACTAAATCTCGATATTATAATTTTTTTGAATTACAGAAATTGTGTAGAAAATTCTTTTCATATATTTTCTTTACGTTTTATAAATTCATTCAATAATCAATTTTATTTTATAGGTAGGCCGATTTTTATTTTTTTTCTTCAGTTCAATGACAATGGTAAAATTTTTATTGAAATTTAGATTGTATTCTAAAAAGGATGTTTTAATTTGATATTTTAATTTGGGTATTAGAAATGAAAAATGTCCTTTTTTTTTTAGTTCGAGCGTTTGCATAGAAAAATTACAAAATTATGTTAGGATATAATGCAAGTTTCATTCGGTTACGTAGGGATATTTGTATAGAGGTTCGCTTACAAACAAAGCGACCGCTCTCAATTAGGCAATGTTTTGTGTTTGTTTACAGTAGTTTGCGTGTATTTTTGAGTGCATATTATCTATTCTTATTTAGTATAACTATGCAAATTTTTAGTTTCACTTGGAAACGATAAATTACTGGGATTTTTGTGATTTGCAAACCATACTGGGGTTTCTGTTGAAGGAGAGAGTTGTCTCAGATGTAATTTGCGAATTGCGAGTTCAATTCATATGAAATTTGACGTTTCAAGTTGGAATTACTGTATTAAAATAATTTTTGGTAGTAATATTTAATTTTTTTACTTTTTAATAACTGTTTTGAAAATTATTATTGTTTAAACCTTCAGTCGGGGTTAACTAATGCATTTGAAAACATTGGCTCAAGTGTACACTCGGAAATGGAGCCTTCTAGATAGCCAGTAACGTTTTTGTGGCGTCTTTGTGTGCTCCTCCTCAAAGGGCAAGAGGGTTCATGATTGTCAGAGAATGGATGACATGAAGTTTCTGGGGTTCATTTTGTCTTTTGTATTTGAAAGTATTGATCTGATTTCTGACGATAGTTTGAACAATAATATTCTTAAATTATACTAACAGTTACTATGTATGGGCGCTTTTATATTTATACTGTACAATTTTGTTTCGTGCGTTTTATGACTTTTTTATCTTCTCGCTGTAACTGCCATAAGTGACCTTATTGGTAGCTAGATTGATTAAATTTTTGCGAAATTTTGAGATGTGTAATTTTTTTTCTTTCCGTGAATTTGGCCAGAGCAAATGTGTAGTTAGTATTTCGAAGTGAACTGTCGAGAAAATTCGATAAATTAAATATGAAATGATAAGCAGTGCAGAAACACGTTTCGAATAAACTTTTTTTTCAAAATTTCAAAGGCTCGGTTTGGAGGCAACCAAGTTGAATCCGAGTTCCATCCATGAGTTTAGTCGACCGGATAGGTGATCGATCACCAATGAGAGAGAGAAGAGGGAAACCCAGACTGCGCAGGGACTTGGCGCAGGATGGTTTCGGAAGAGAAGAGTTAGAAGAGAGGAACCGAATGCGCAGAGACTTGGCGCAGGACAGTTTCGGAAGAGAAGAGAAGAGAAATTTACGTGTGCAGGGTCTTGGCACACGAAGTTTCGATCGAAGATGGTCTACTGGTATTTTTCGGGCAGTAGCTGGTCACGCTGCTCGAATGCTTCGCTAAATATGTGTTGTAGCACGCGGTAGACAAGCCACGAGAGCTTGAACGTGTGTCTATGACTGTACTGTCCATACAGACATACAGTAGGTTCGTTGGGAAACGGCCTACGGCGGAGTGATCGGTTGATTGTTGCCAGTAGAAGAGTCTTTCAGCTGGACGTAGGAAGAGCAGCGTTCACCGACAAAAGTGGAGATGAGACAAGGCGAGTTTCTTCATCGACTTCTAGAATTGCAAATTCCGTCCAATTCCAGCGCGTGGTCCCGCTTTCAGTATATCTCCCCCCCTGATCCTTTTAGAATTGGACGTCTCTTGTTTTTTTTTTCGCCATTGGAGAGAGAGCGGAACCATTATAGCGTGCTGCCCTGTTGCATGTTGATTGATGCAATCCCTTGCATTCTAGCGAAGTGAGCAGGAGAGCTGCGATTGAAAATTGAAGTCCGTTGTCAGCGTGCGGAGTGTCATCTAAACAACGTCCAGCAAATTAATGTACTGATTATTATGTAATGAAATTATAAGTGAAAGGGTGCGATTATTGCCCAAAATTGTTGTGTTTTTCGTGAAATAGTATGCGCTCTTGGTCAGTATTTTATGTAAACTTTTTCTTATTTTTTCTATGTCGCCCTGATAGTAACTGTATAACTATACAAATAACTGTTTCAAATGTAAAGCGATCGTTGATGAGGAATCGCGGGAATAGATTGTGAACTTGAGATTTGTGTGGCCACTGTAAGAAAATTTTCCGTTAATTTTTTTTTGGCATGTATAGATTAGTTACAGGTTGTAATTTAATTATTAGTGTGAAATGTTATTTTATGCAAATGTGAAAATTATAAAGTTTTCGGTTTTTATAATGATACAAAATATATGTGTGGAATTTGTCATTCTAATTATTTCTTGTCTATCTCAACTCTGAATTTGTTAAAGAAAAAAAAAAAATTGCAAAATATATAAATTTGTTGAATAAATTTATTAAATTGTTAAACGATATTAATAAGTTTTACTAATGGAAAAACTTATTTTCAAGGGGGTGATGCGAGTGTAGTAATGCCTAGTTAAGAATATTAATTTTTGTTAATTAAGATAATGTTTAATATAAATCATTTACTAAAAATTGTGAAATTGTTTGAAATTGTTTAAAATGGTTAGAGTTGGCAGTCCTGAACAGAGGCCGAGAGAGCAGACTACCCCCAAGGGAGACAGTCTTCTAGGCGACGCGTTACGCGTAAGGTGGCGTCATGTAACGTAAAATTTAATTAATTGTTCGTGTTCCTTCCTCTCCGACGTAAATTATTATAATAGAAATTCCGTACTCGCATCCCCCTAAATTACTTAAACCATTTTCGGAATCAATAAAACGTTCACAAGTGTTAAAATAGAGTATTAATAAACCCCCTTCCCCCTTTGTTTTGTAACGGTTTTCATAGTCAGTCTCGGCGTAGCTACCATGAAATTTATAAAATGCAGTGAAAAAGAGTGTAGAGAAAGCAAGCGATAAATGAAATAAAGAGCCGATAGAAGAGTAAATAAATAATGAGAGAAAGTAAATAAATAAAGGCGTTCACTACATCTGGTGGCTAGCGGTGGTCTTACATCATATTTTGTGAGGCTTACCCACGTGACTAGTATTTCGATTAAAATTCTTCAAACCCGGTATATTAGCCAATAGCGTTAATGAATATTTTATTTCGATTATTAAAATATCTAAATGCAAAGTTTACCCCGTTTGCAGGCAAATTTCGATTTTCATTCCTTAAAATTCATTGTAATTGTAAATTCAAAATGGCGCCCCTTACATTCCAAATTATTCTGAGTCGCGTCGCTTCAAAAAAGTTCGCGCGTCCAAATTTTTTTGTTTGAGATTGAGTCTAGTGACTCAAAATTTCTTTAGTCGTGGTGCAGAGTCGGTAGAAAACTTGTCCGACTCAATATTGCGAGTCATTATTACGTTAAATTTCGTTCATTAGGTCGGAGAGGACATAGTTTTGAAAATTTATCGTGCTGCCTGAGGACTCAATTTTTCTTTTTTTTCGTCTCTTCCACTGTTATGCCTGTTTCAGCTTACCTTTTTACTTTTTGTTTAAAACTTTTGGAATTAGTAGAATTGTGATAATATAATAATAACGATTAATATAGAAAAAATTTGTACGTAAGTAAATTGTTAGTTTAAATACACTGTGATACACATTTTATGCGGTCCTTAAAAAATGTTTTAGCGAAAATTTGTACCGATTGTAAAAATTTCATGAACATGAAAATTTTCTGGGTTTCATTAGCAGATTTTTGATTATATTTCGATTGGTTGTACATAAATTATAATGATAGGCTTATTTTAAATAATTGTTTATATAGATTTACGGGCTTTTTGCTTTGCTTCGCTTCGCGCTAAAATAGGATTACGTTACATTTTAAGGGACAATCGAAATAATCTTAAACATATTAAATTTGTCAGATTTGGCCGTATAGGATTGTGTTAAATTTCAAAATAAGTAGAATTCGTTTAACTGAAATAGAGAAATTGTGTTGTGAAATTTTCTATAAGTTTTTTTTTGGATTTTTTTATATATTCATTAATTATATACTTACTTATTAACTTATACGTATATATTAGTTATATATATAATTATATATATTTATATACTCATAAAGTTTGGTAGGTAGGCTGATTATCTATTTTTTTTCTCTCCATTCTTTCGTCCATTTCATGACAATTCCGACATATTTGTAAAATGGCTATTGTATTGTACTAAAGAAATTTCTTGTAGGCCTATCGTTAAATATTGTTCGGAGATTAACCGTTACTACGGTATATGTCTATTGAGTAGTAAATTTTTAGTTATTTAACAAAATTTTAATTGGTTTAACATAAAAATCATAGGATTTTTCTTTAATAAGCACAAATGTTATGCATTAAATTCTAAATTGTGCTTTCCACGCGTAACATTGAATTTATTAATTATAGGTCTAAAAGTGCGCAGTAAATTTTATTTTTATTTTGGGGACCTATGTGAGTTAAGGTATACATATTTTACTAAATCTCGATATTATAATTTTTTTTGAAATTACAGAAAATTGTGTAGAAAATTCTTTTCATATATTTTCTTTACGTTTTATAAATTCATTCAATAATCAATTTTATTTTTATAGGTAGGTCGATTTTTATTTTTCTTCCAGTTCAATGAAATGGTAAAATTTTTAATTGAAATTTAGATTGTATTCTAAAAAGGATGTTTTGATTTGATATTTTAATTTGGGTATTAGAAATGAAAAATGTCCTTTTTTTTTTAGTTCGAGCGTTTGCATAGAAAAAATTACAAATTATGTCAGGATATAATGCAGTTTCATTCGGTTAGGGATATTTGTATAGAGGTTCGCTTACAAACAAAGCGACCGCTCTCAATTAGGCACATGTTTTGTGTTTGTTTACAGTGGTTGCGTGTATTTTTGAGTGCATATTATCTATTCTTATTTAGTATAACTATGCAAATTTTTAGTTTCACTTGGAAACGATAAATTACTGGGATTTTTGTGATTTGCAAACCATACTGGGGTTTCTGTTGAAGGAGAGAGTTGTCTCAGATGTAATTTGCGAATTGCGAGTTCAATTCATATGAAATTTGACGTTTCAAGTTGGAATTACTGTATTAAAATAATTTTTGGTAGTAATATTTAAATTTTTTTACTTTTTAATAACTGTTTTAGAAAATTATTATTGTTTAAACCTTCAGTCGGGGTTAACTAATGCATTTGAAACATTGGCTCAAGTGTACACTCGGAAATGGAGCCTTCTAGATAGCCAGTAACGTTTTTGTGGCGTCTTTGTGTGCTCCTCCTCAAAGGGCAAGAGGGTTCATGATTGTCAGAGAATGGATGACATGAAGTTTCTGGGGTTCATTGTTGTCTTTTGTATTTGAAAGTATTGATCTGATTTCTGACGATAGTTTGAACAATAATATTTCTTAAATTATACTAACAGTTACTATGTATGGGCGCTTTTATATTTATACTGTACAATTTTGTTTCGTGCGTTTTATGACTTTTTTTATCTTCTCCGCTGTAACTGCCATAAGTGACCTTATTGGTAGCTAGATTTGATTAAATTTTTGCGAAATTTTGAGATGTGTAATTTTTTTTCTTTCCGTGAATTTGGCCAGAGCAAATGTGTAGTTAGTATTTCGAAGTGAACTGTCGAGAAAATTCGATAAATTAAATATGAAATGATAAGCAGTGCAGAAACACGTTTCGAATAAACTTTTTTTTCAAAATTTCAAAAGGCTCGGTTTGGAGGCAACCAAGTTGAATCCGAGTTCCATCCATGAGTTTAGTCGACCGGATAGGTGATCGATCACCGATGAGAGAGAGAGAGGGAACCCAGACTGCGCAGGGACTTGGCGCAGGATGGTTTCGGAAGAGAAGAGTTAGAAGAGAGGAACCGAATGCGCAGAGACTTGGCGCAGGACAGTTTCGGAAGAGAAGAGAAGAGAAATTTACGTGTGCAGGGTCTTGGCACGAAAGTTTCGATCGAAGATGGTCTACTGGTATTTTTCGGGCAGTAGCTGGTCACGCTGCTCGAATGCTTCGCTAAATATGTGTTGTAGCACGCGGTAGACAAGCCACGAGAGCTTGAACGTGTGTCTATGACTGTACTGTCCATACAGACATACAGTAGGTTCGTTGGGAAACGGCCTACGGCGGAGTGATCGGTTGATTGTTGCCAGTAGAAGAGTCTTTCAGCTGGACGTAGGAAGAGCAGCGTTCACCGACAAAAGTGGAGATGAGACAAGGCGAGTTTCTTCATCGACTTCTAGAATTGCAAATTCCGTCCAATTCCAGCGCGTGGTCCCGCTTTCAGTATATCTCCCCCCCTGATCCTTTTAGAATTGGACGTCTCTTGTTTGTTTTTTTTCGCCATTGGAGAGAGAGCGGAACCATTATAGCGTGCTGCCCTGTTGCATGTTGATTGATGCAATCCCTTGCATTCTAGCGAAGTGAGCAGGAGAGCTGCGATTGAAAATTGAAGTCCGTTGTCAGCGTGCGGAGTGTCATCTAAACAACGTCCAGCAAATTAATGTACTGATTATTATGTAATGAAATTATAAGTGAAAGGGTGCGATTATTGCCCAAATTGTTGTGTTTTTCGTGAAATAGTATGTGCGCTCTTGGTCAGTATTTTATGTAAACTTTTTCTTATTTTTTCTATGTCGCCCTGATAGTAACTGTATAACTATACAAATAACTGTTTCAAATGTAAAGCGATCGTTGATGAGGAATCGCGGGAATAGATTGTGAACTTGAGATTTGTGTGGCCACTGTAAGAAAATTTTCCGTTAATTTTTTTTTGGCATGTATAGATTAGTTACAGGTTGTAATTTAATTATTAGTGTGAAATGTTATTTTATGCAAATGTGAAAATTATAAAGTTTTCGGTTTTTATAATGATACAAAATATATGTGTGGAATTTGTCATTCTAATTATTTCTTGTCTATCTCAACTCTGAATTTGTTAAAGAAAAAAAAAAAAAAATTGCAAAATATATAAATTTGTTGAATAAATTTATTAAAAATTGTTAAACGATATTAATAAGTTTTACTAATGGAAAAACTTATTTTCAAGGGGGTGATGCGAGTGTAGTAATGCCTAGTTAAGAATATTAATTTTTGTTAATTAAGATAATGTTTAATATAAATCATTTACTAAAAATTGTGAAATTGTTTGAAATTGTTTAAAATGGTTAGAGTTGGCAGTCCTGAACAGAGGCCGAGAGAGCAGACTACCCCCAAGGGAGACAGTCTTCTAGGCGACGCGTTACGCGTAAGGTGGCGTCATGTAACGTAAAATTTAATTAATTGTTTCGTGTTCCTTCCTCTCCGACGTAAATTATTATAATAGAAATTCCGTACTCGCATCCCCCTAATTACTTAACCATTTTCGGAATCAATAAAACGTTCACAAATGTGTAAAATAGAGTATTAATAAACCCCCCTTCCCCCTTTGTTTTGTAACGGTTTTCATAGTCATTCGGCGTAGCTACCATGAAATTTATAAATGCAGTGAAAAAGAGTGTAGAGAAGCAGCGATAAATGAAATAAAGAGCCGATAGAAAGTAAATAAATAATGAAGAGAAAGTAAATAAAAAAGGCGTTCACTACATCTGGTGGCTAGCGTGTGGTCTAACATCATATTTTGTGAGGCTTACCCACGTGACTAGTATTTCGATTAAAATTCTTCAAACCCGGTATATTAGCCAATAGCGTTATGAATGATTTTATTTCGCATTATTAAAATATCTAAATGCAAAGTTTACCCCGTTTGCAGGCAAATTTCGATTTTCATTCCTTAAAATTCATTGTAATTGTAAATTCAAAATGGCGCCCCTTACATTCCAAATTATTCTGAGTCGCGTCGCTTCAAAAAAGTTCGCGCGTCCAAATTTTTTTGTTTGAGATTGAGTCTAGTGACTCAAAATTTCTTTTAGTCGTGGTGCAGAGTCGGTAGAAAAACTTGTCCGACTCAATATTGCGAGTCATTATTACGTTAAATTTCGTTCATTAGGTCGGAGAGGACATAGTTTTGAAAATTTATCGTGCTGCCTGAGGACTCAATTTTTCTTTTTTTTCGTCTCTTCCACTGTTATGCCTGTTTCAGCTTACCTTTTTACTTTTTGTTTAAAACTTTTGGAATTAGTAGAAATTGTGATAATATAATAATAACGATTAATATAGAAAAAATTTGTACGTAAGTAAATTGTTAGTTTAAATACACTGTGATACACATTTTATGCGGTCCTTAAAAAATGTTTTAGCGAAAATTTGTACCGATTGTAAAACATTTCATGAACATGAAAAATTTTCTGGGTTTCATTAGCAGATTTTTGATTATATTTCGATTGGTTGTACATAAATTATAATGATAGGCTTATTTTAAATAATTGTTTATATAGATTTACGGGCTTTTTGCTTTGCTTCGCTTCGCGCTAAAATAGGATTACGTTACATTTTAAAGGGACAATCGAAAATAATCTTAAACATATTAAATTTGTCAGATTTGGCCGTATAGGATTGTGTTAAATTTCAAAATAAGTAGAATTCGTTTAACTGAAATAGAGAAATTGTGTTGTGAAATTTTCTATAAGTTTTTTTTGGATTTTTTTATATATTCATTAATTATATACTTACTTATTAACTTATACGTATATATTAGTTATATATATAATTATTATATTTATATACTCATAAAGTTTGGTAGGTAGGCTGATTATCTATTTTTTTTCTCTCCAATTCTTTCGTTCATTTTCATGACAATTCCGACATATTTTGTAAAATGGCTATTGTATTGTACTAAAGAAAGATTTCTTGTAGGCCTATCGTTAAATATTGTTCGGAGATTAACCGTTACTACGGTATATGTCTATTGAGTAGTAAATTTTTAGTTATTTAACAAAATTTTAATTGGTTTAACATAAAAATCATAGGATTTTTCTTTAATAAGCACAAATGTTATGCATTAAATTCTAAATTGTGCTTTCCACGCGTAACATTGAATTTATTAATTATAGGTCTAAAAGTGCGCAGTAAATTTTATTTTTATTTTGGGGACCTATGTGAGTTAAGGTATACATATTTTACTAAATCTCGATATTATAATTTTTTTTGAAATTACAGAAAATTGTGTAGAAAATTCTTTTCATATATTTTCTTTACGTTTTATAAATTCATTCAATAATCAATTTTATTTTTATAGGTAGGTCGATTTTTATTTTTCTTCCAGTTCAATGAAAATGGTAAAATTTTTAATTGAAATTTAGATTGTATTCTAAAAAGGATGTTTTGATTTGATATTTTAATTTGGGTATTAGAAATGAAAAATGTCCTTTTTTTTTTAGTTCGAGCGTTTGCATAGAAAAAATTACAAAATTATGTCAGGATATAATGCAGTTTCATTCGGTTACGTAGGGATATTTGTATAGAGGTTCGCTTACAAACAAAGCGACCGCTCTCAATTAGGCACAATGTTTTGTGTTTGTTTAACAGTGGGTTGCGTGTATTTTTGAGTGCATATTATCTATTCTTATTTAGTATAACTATGCAAATTTTTAGTTTCACTTGGAAACGATAAATTACTGGGATTTTTGTGATTTGCAAACCATACTGGGGTTTCTGTTGAAGGAGAGAGTTGTCTCAGATGTAATTTGCGAATTGCGAGTTCAATTCATATGAAATTTGACGTTTCAAGTTGGAATTACTGTATTAAAATAATTTTTGGTAGTAATATTTAAATTTTTTTACTTTTTAATAACTGTTTTAGAAAATTATTATTGTTTAAACCTTCAGTCGGGGTTAACTAATGCATTTGAAACATTGGCTCAAGTGTACACTCGGAAATGGAGCCTTCTAGATAGCCAGTAACGTTTTTGTGGCGTCTTTGTGTGCTCCTCCTCAAAGGGCAAGAGGGTTCATGATTGTCAGAGAATGGATGACATGAAGTTTCTGGGGTTCATTGTTGTCTTTTGTATTTGAAAGTATTGATCTGATTTCTGACGATAGTTTGAACAATAATATTTCTTAAATTATACTAACAGTTACTATGTATGGGCGCTTTTATATTTATACTGTACAATTTTGTTTCGTGCGTTTTATGACTTTGTTTTATCTTCTCCGCTGTAACTGCCATAAGTGACCTTATTGGTAGCTAGATTTGATTAAATTTTTGCGAAATTTTGAGATGTGTAATTTTTTTTCTTTCCGTGAATTTGGCCAGAGCAAATGTGTAGTTAGTATTTCGAAGTGAACTGTCGAGAAAATTCGATAAATTAAATATGAAATGATAAGCAGTGCAGAAACACGTTTCGAATAAACTTTTTTTTCAAAATTTCAAAAGGCTCGGTTTGGAGGCAACCAAGTTGAATCCGAGTTCCATCCATGAGTTTAGTCGACCGGATAGGTGATCGATCACCGATGAGAGAGAGAAGAGAACCCAGACTGCGCAGGGACTTGGCGCAGGATGGTTTCGGAAGAGAAGAGTTAGAAGAGAGGAACCGAATGCGCAGAGACTTGGCGCAGGACAGTTTCGGAAGAGAAGAGAAGAGAAATTTACGTGTGCAGGGTCTTGGCACGAAAGTTTCGATCGAAGATGGTCTACTGGTATTTTTCGGGCAGTAGCTGGTCACGCTGCTCGAATGCTTCGCTAAATATGTGTTGTAGCACGCGGTAGACAAGCCACGAGAGCTTGAACGTGTGTCTATGACTGTACTGTCCATACAGACATACAGTAGGTTCGTTGGGAAACGGCCTACGGCGGAGTGATCGGTTGATTGTTGCCAGTAGAAGAGTCTTTCAGCTGGACGTAGGAAGAGCAGCGTTCACCGACAAAAGTGGAGATGAGACAAGGCGAGTTTCTTCATCGACTTCTAGAATTGCAAATTCCGTCCAATTCCAGCGCGTGGTCCCGCTTTCAGTATATCTCCCCCCCTGATCCTTTTAGAATTGGACGTCTCTTGTTTTTTTTTTTTCGCCATTGGAGAGAGAGCGGAACCATTATAGCGTGCTGCCCTGTTGCATGTTGATTGATGCAATCCCTTGCATTCTAGCGAAGTGAGCAGGAGAGCTGCGATTGAAAATTGAAGTCCGTTGTCAGCGTGCGGAGTGTCATCTAAACAACGTCCAGCAAATTAATGTACTGATTATTATGTAATGAAATTATAAGTGAAAGGGTGCGATTATTGCCCAAAATTGTTGTGTTTTTCGTGAAATAGTATGTGCGCTCTTGGTCAGTATTTTATGTAAACTTTTTCTTATTTTTTCTATGTCGCCCTGATAGTAACTGTATAACTATACAAATAACTGTTTCAAATGTAAAGCGATCGTTGATGAGGAATCGCGGGAATAGATTGTGAACTTGAGATTTGTGTGGCCACTGTAAGAAAATTTTCCGTTAATTTTTTTTTGGCATGTATAGATTAGTTACAGGTTGTAATTTAATTATTAGTGTGAAATGTTATTTTATGCAAATGTGAAAATTATAAAGTTTTCGGTTTTTATAATGATACAAAATATATGTGTGGAATTTGTCATTCTAATTATTTCTTGTCTATCTCAACTCTGAATTTGTTAAAGAAAAAAAAAAAAATTGCAAAATATATAAATTTGTTGAATAAATTTATTAAAATTGTTAAACGATATTAATAAGTTTTACTAATGGAAAAACTTATTTTCAAGGGGGTGATGCGAGTGTAGTAATGCCTAGTTAAGAATATTAATTTTTGTTAATTAAGATAATGTTTAATATAAATCATTTACTAAAATTGTGAAATTGTTTGAAATTGTTTAAAATGGTTAGAGTTGGCAGTCCTGAACAGAGGCCGAGAGAGCAGACTACCCCCCAAGGGAGACAGTCTTCTAGGCGACGCGTTACGCGTAAGGTGGCGTCATGTAACGTAAAATTTAATTAATTGTTCGTGTTCCTTCCTCTCCGACGTAAATTATTATAATAGAAATTCCGTACTCGCATCCCCCTAAATTACTTAAACCATTTTCGGAATCAATAAAACGTTCACAAGTGTTAAAATAGAGTATTAATAAACCCCCCTTCCCCCTTTGTTTTGTAACGGTTTTCATAGTCAGTCTCGGCGTAGCTACCATGAAATTTATAAAATGCAGTGAAAAAGAGTGTAGAGAAAGCAAGCGATAAATGAAATAAAGAGCCGATAGAAGAGTAAATAAATAATGAAGAGAAAGTAAATAAATAAAGGCGTTCACTACATCTGGTGGCTAGCGGTGGTCTTACATCATATTTTGTGAGGCTTACCCACGTGACTAGTATTTCGATTAAAATTCTTCAAACCCGGTTATTAGCCAATAGCGTTAATGAATATTTTATTTCGATTATTAAAATATCTAAATGCAAAGTTTACCCGTTTGCAGGCAAATTTCGATTTTCATTCCTTAAAATTCATTGTAATTGTAAATTCAAAATGGCGCCCCTTACATTCCAAATTATTCTGAGTCGCGTCGCTTCAAAAAAGTTCGCGCGTCCAAATTTTTTTGTTTGAGATTGAGTCTAGTGACTCAAAATTTCTTTTAGTCGTGGTGCAGAGTCGGTAGAAAAACTTGTCCGACTCAATATTGCGAGTCATTATTACGTTAAATTTCGTTCATTAGGTCGGAGAGGACATAGTTTTGAAAATTTATCGTGCTGCCTGAGGACTCAATTTTTTTTTTTTTCGTCTCTTCCACTGTTATGCCTGTTTCAGCTTACCTTTTTACTTTTTGTTTAAAACTTTTGGAATTAGTAGAAATTGTGATAATATAATAATAACGATTAATATAGAAAAAATTTGTACGTAAGTAAATTGTTAGTTTAAATACACTGTGATACACATTTTATGCGGTCCTTAAAAAATGTTTTAGCGAAAATTTGTACCGATTGTAAAACATTTCATGAACATGAAAAATTTTCTGGGTTTCATTAGCAGATTTTTGATTATATTTCGATTGGTTGTACATAAATTATAATGATAGGCTTATTTTAAATAATTGTTTATATAGATTTACGGGCTTTTTGCTTTGCTTCGCTTCGCGCTAAAATAGGATTACGTTACATTTTAAAGGGACAATCGAAATAATCTTAAACATATTAAATTTGTCAGATTTGGCCGTATAGGATTGTGTTAAATTTCAAAATAAGTAGAATTCGTTTAACTGAAATAGAGAAATTGTGTTGTGAAATTTTCTATAAGTTTTTTTTGGATTTTTTTATATATTCATTAATTATATACTTACTTATTAACTTATACGTATATATTAGTTATATATATAATTATATATATTTATATACTCATAAAGTTTGGTAGGTAGGCTGATTATCTATTTTTTTTCTCTCCAATTCTTTCGTCATTTTCATGACAATTCCGACATATTTTGTAAAATGGCTATTGTATTGTACTAAAGAAAGATTTCTTGTAGGCCTATCGTTAAATATTGTTCGGAGATTAACCGTTACTACGGTATATGTCTATTGAGTAGTAAATTTTTAGTTATTTAACAAAATTTTAATTGGTTTAACATAAAAATCATAGGATTTTTCTTTAATAAGCACAAATGTTATGCATTAAATTCTAAATTGTGCTTTCCACGCGTAACATTGAATTTATTAATTATAGGTCTAAAAGTGCGCAGTAAATTTTATTTTTATTTTGGGGACCTATGTGAGTTAAGGTATACATATTTTACTAAATCTCGATATTATAATTTTTTTTGAAATTACAGAAAATTGTGTAGAAAATTCTTTTCATATATTTTCTTTACGTTTTATAAATTCATTCAATAATCAATTTTATTTTATAGGTAGGTCGATTTTTATTTTTCTTCCAGTTCAATGAAAATGGTAAAATTTTTAATTGAAATTTAGATTGTATTCTAAAAAGGATGTTTTGATTTGATATTTTAATTTGGGTATTAGAAATGAAAAATGTCCTTTTTTTTTAGTTCGAGCGTTTGCATAGAAAAAATTACAAAATTATGTCAGGATATAATGCAGTTTCATTCGGTTACGTAGGGATATTTGTATAGAGGTTCGCTTACAAACAAAGCGACCGCTCTCAATTAGGCACATGTTTTGTGTTTGTTTACAGTGGTTGCGTGTATTTTTGAGTGCATATTATCTATTCTTATTTAGTATAACTATGCAAATTTTTAGTTTCACTTGGAAACGATAAATTACTGGGATTTTTGTGATTTGCAAACCATACTGGGGTTTCTGTTGAAGGAGAGAGTTGTCTCAGATGTAATTTGCGAATTGCGAGTTCAATTCATATGAAATTTGACGTTTCAAGTTGGAATTACTGTATTAAAATAATTTTTGGTAGTAATATTTAAATTTTTTTACTTTTTAATAACTGTTTTAGAAAATTATTATTGTTTAAACCTTCAGTCGGGGTTAACTAATGCATTTGAAACATTGGCTCAAGTGTACACTCGGAAATGGAGCCTTCTAGATAGCCAGTAACGTTTTTGTGGCGTCTTTGTGTGCTCCTCCTCAAAGGGCAAGAGGGTTCATGATTGTCAGAGAATGGATGACATGAAGTTTCTGGGGTTCATTGTTGTCTTTTGTATTTGAAAGTATTGATCTGATTTCTGACGATAGTTTGAACAATAATATTTCTTAAATTATACTAACAGTTACTATGTATGGGCGCTTTTATATTTATACTGTACAATTTTGTTTCGTGCGTTTTATGACTTTGTTTATCTTCTCCGCTGTAACTGCCATAAGTGACCTTATTGGTACTAGATTTGATTAAATTTTTGCGAAATTTTGAGATTGTAATTTTTTTCTTTCCGTGAATTTGGCCAGAGCAAATGTGTAGTTAGTATTTCGAAGTGAACTGTCGAGAAAATTCGATAAATTAAATATGAATGATAGCAGTGCAGAAACACGTTTCGAATAAACTTTTTTTTCAAAATTTCAAAAGGCTCGTTTGGAGGCAACCAAGTTGAATCCGAGTTCCATCCATGGAGTTTAGTCGACCGGATAGGTGATCGATCACCGATGAGAGAGAGAAGAGGAACAGACTGCGCAGGGACTTGGCGCAGGATGGTTTCGGAAGAGAAGAGTTAGAAGAAGGAACCGAATGCGCAGAGACTTGGCGCAGGACAGTTTCGGAATAGAAGAGAAGAGAAATTTACGTGTGCAGGGTCTTGGCACGAAAGTTTCGATCGAAGATGGTCTACTGGTATTTTTCGGGCAGTAGCTGGTCACGCTGCTCGATGCTTCGCTAAATATGTGTTGTAGCACGCGGTAGACAAGCCACGAGAGCTTGAACGTGTGTCTATGACTGTACTGTCCATACAGACATACAGTAGGTTCGTTGGGAAACGGCCTACGGCGGAGTGATCGGTTGATTGTTGCCAGTAGAAGAGTCTTTCAGCTGGACGTAGGAAGAGCAGCGTTCACCGACAAAAGTGGAGATGAGACAAGGCGAGTTTCTTCATCGACTTCTAGAATTGCATTGTTTTGTTTTTTTCGCCATTGGAGAGAGAGCGGAACCATTATAGCGTGCTGCCCTGTTGCATGTTGATTGATGCAATCCCTTGCATTCTAGCGAAGTGAGCAGGAGAGCTGCGATTGAAAATTGAAGTCCGTTGTCAGCGTGCGGAGTGTCATCTAAACAACGTCCAGCAAATTAATGTACTGATTATTATGTAATGAAATTATAAGTGAAAGGGTGCGATTATTGCCCAAAATTGTTGTGTTTTTCGTGAAATAGTATGTGCGCTCTTGGTCAGTATTTTATGTAAACTTTTTCTTATTTTTTCTATGTCGCCCTGATAGTAACTGTATAACTATACAAATAACTGTTTCAAATGTAAAGCGATCGTTGATGAGGAATCGCGGGAATAGATTGTGAACTTGAGATTTGTGTGGCCACTGTAAGAAAATTTCCGTTAATTTTTTTTGGCATGTATAGATTAGTTACAGGTTGTAATTTAATTATTAGTGTGAAATGTTATTTTATGCAAATGTGAAAATTATAAAGTTTCGGTTTTTATAATGATACAAAATATATGTGTGGAATTTGTCATTCTAATTATTTCTTGTCTATCTCAACTCTTGAATTGTTTAAAGAAAAAAAAATTGCAAAATATATAAATTTGTTGAATAAATTTATTAAAAATTGTTAAACGATATTAATAAGTTTTACTAATGGAAAACTTATTTCAAGGGGGTGATGCGAGTGTAGTAATGCCTAGTTAAGAATATTAATTTTTGTTAATTAAGATAATGTTTAATATAAATCATTTACTAAAATTGTGAAATTGTTTGAAATTGTTTAAAATGGTTAGAGTTGGCAGTCCTGAACAGAGGCCGAGAGAGCAGACTACCCCCAAGGAGACAGTCTTCTAGGCGACGCGTTACGCGTAAGGTGGCGTCATGTAACGTAAATTTAATTAATTGTTCGTGTTCCTTCCTCTCCGACGTAAATTATTATAATAGAAATTCCGTACTCGCATCCCCTAAATTACTTAAACCATTTTCGGAATCAATAAAACGTTCACAAATGTTAAAATAGAGTATTAATAAACCCCCTTCCCCCTTTGTTTTGTAACGGTTTTCATAGTCAGTCTCGGCGTAGCTACCATGAAATTTATAAAATGCAGTGAAAAAGAGTGTAGTAGAGAAGCAAGCGATAAATGAAATAAAGAGCGATAGAAGAGTAAATAAATAATGAAGAGAAAGTAAATAAATAAAGGCGTTCACTACATCTGGTGGCTAGCGGTGGTCTTACATCATATTTTGTGAGGCTTACCCACGTGACTAGTATTCGATTAAAATTCTTCAAACCCGGTATATTAGCCAATAGCGTTAATGAATATTTTATTTCGATTATTAAAATATCTAAATGCAAAGTTTACCCCGTTTGCAGGCAAATTTCGATTTTCATTCCTTAAAATTCATTGTAATTGTAAATTCAAAATGGCGCCCCTTACATTCCAAATTATTCTGAGTCGCGTCGCTTCAAAAAAGTTCGCGCGTCCAAATTTTTTTGTTTGAGATTGAGTCTAGTGACTCAAAATTTCTTTTAGTCGTGGTGCAGAGTCGGTAGAAAAACTTGTCCGACTCAATATTGCGAGTCATTATTACGTTAAATTTCGTTCATTAGGTCGGAGAGGACATAGTTTTGAAAATTTATCGTGCTGCCTGAGGACTCAATTTTTCTTTTTTTTCGTCTCTTCCACTGTTATGCCTGTTTCAGCTTACTTTTACTTTTTGTTTAAAACTTTTGGAATTAGTAGAAATTGTGATAATAAATAATAACGATTAATATAGAAAAAATTTGTACGTAAGTAAATTGTTAGTTTAAATACACTGTGATACACATTTTATGCGGTCCTTAAAAAATGTTTTAGCGAAAATTTGTACGATTGTAAAACATTTCATGAACATGAAAAATTTTCTGGGTTTCATTAGCAGATTTTTGATTATATTTCGATTGGTTGTACATAAATTATAATGATAGGCTTATTTTAAATAATTGTTTATATAGATTTACGGGCTTTTTGCTTTGCTTCGCTTCGCGCTAAAATAGGATTACGTTACATTTTAAAGGGACAATCGAAATATAATCTTAAACATATTAAATTTGTCAGATTTGGCCGTATAGGATTGTGTTAAATTTCAAAATAAGTAGAATTCGTTTAACTGAAATAGAAATTGTGGTTGTGAAATTTTCTATAAGTTTTTTTTGGATGTTTTTATATATTCATTATTATATACTTACTTTATTAACTTATACGTATATATTAGTTTTATATATATATATATATTATTTATATACTCATAAAGTTTGGTAGGTAGCTGATTATCTATTTTTTTTTTCTCTCCATTCTTTCGTCCATTTTCATGACAATTCCGACATATTTTGTAAAATGGCTATTGTATTGTACTAAAGAAAGATTTCTTGTAGGCCTATCGTTAAATATTGTTCGGAGATTAACCGTTACTACGGTAATGTCTATGAGTAGTAATTTTTAGTTATTTAACAAATTTTAATTGGTTTAACATAAAAATCATAGGATTTTTCTTTAATAAGCACAAATGTTATGCATTAAATTCTAAATTGTGCTTTCCACGCGTAACATTGAATTTATTAATTATAGGTCTAAAGTGCGCAGTAAATTTTATTTTTATTTTGGGGACCTATGTGAGTTAAGGTATACATATTTTACTAAATCTCGATATTATAATTTTTTTTGAAATTACAGAAAATTGTGTAGAAAATTCTTTTCATATATTTTCTTTACGTTTTATAAATTCATTCAATAATCAATTTTATTTTTATAGGTAGGTCGATTTTTATTTTTCTTCCAGTTCAATGAAATGGTAAAATTTTTAATTGAAATTTAGATTGTATTCTAAAAAGGATGTTTTGATTTGATATTTTAATTTGGGTATTAGAAATGAAAAATGTCCTTTTTTTTTAGTTCGAGCGTTTGCATAGAAAAAATTACAAAATTATGTCAGGATATAATGCAGTTTCATTCGGTTACGTAGGGATATTTGTATAGAGGTTCGCTTACAAACAAAGCGACCGCTCTCAATTAGGCACAATGTTTTGTGTTTGTTTAACAGTGGGTTGCGTGTATTTTTGAGTGCATATTATCTATTCTTATTTAGTATAACTATGCAAATTTTTAGTTTCACTTGGAAACGATAAATTACTGGGATTTTTGTGATTTGCAAACCATACTGGGGTTTCTGTTGAAGGAGAGAGTTGTCTCAGATGTAATTTGCGAATTGCGAGTTCAATTCATATGAAATTTGACGTTTCAAGTTGGAATTACTGTATTAAAATAATTTTTGGTAGTAATATTTAAATTTTTTTACTTTTTAATAACTGTTTTAGAAAATTATTATTGTTTAAACCTTCAGTCGGGGTTAACTAATGCATTTGAAACATTGGCTCAAGTGTACACTCGGAATGGAGCCTTCTAGATAGCCAGTAACGTTTTTGTGGCGTCTTTGTGTGCTCCTCCTCAAGGGCAAGAGGGTTCATGATTGTCAGAGAATGGATGACATGAAGTTTCTGGGGTTCATTGTTGTCTTTTGTATTTGAAAGTATTGATCTGATTTCTGACGATAGTTTGAACAATAATATTTCTTAAATTATACTAACAGTTACTATGTATGGGCGCTTTTATATTTATACTGTACAATTTTGTTTCGTGCGTTTTATGACTTTGTTTATCTTCTCCGCTGTAACTGCCATAAGTGACCTTATTGGTAGCTAGATTTGATTAAATTTTTGCGAAATTTTGAGATGTGTAATTTTTTTTCTTTCCGTGAATTTGGCCAGAGCAAATGTGTAGTTAGTATTTCGAAGTGAACTGTCGAGAAAATTCGATAAATTAAATATGAAATGATAAGCAGTGCAGAAACACGTTTCGAATAAACTTTTTTTTCAAAATTTCAAAAGGCTCGGTTTGGAGGCAACCAAGTTGAATCCGAGTTCCATCCATGGAGTTTAGTCGACCGGATAGGTGATCGATCACCGATGAGAGAGAGAAGAGGGAACCCAGACTGCGCAGGGACTTGGCGCAGGATGGTTTCGGAAGAGAAGAGTTAGAAGAGAGGAACCGAATGCGCAGAGACTTGGCGCAGGACAGTTTCGGAAGAGAAGAGAAGAGAAATTTACGTGTGCAGGGTCTTGGCACGAAAGTTTCGATCGAAGATGGTCTACTGGTATTTTTCGGGCAGTAGCTGGTCACGCTGCTCGAATGCTTCGCTAAATATGTGTTGTAGCACGCGGTAGACAAGCCACGAGAGCTTGAACGTGTGTCTATGACTGTACTGTCCATACAGACATACAGTAGGTTCGTTGGGAAACGGCCTACGGCGGAGTGATCGGTTGATTGTTGCCAGTAGAAGAGTCTTTCAGCTGGACGTAGGAAGAGCAGCGTTCACCGACAAAGTGGAGATGAGACAAGGCGAGTTTCTTCATCGACTTCTAGAATTGCAAATTCCGTCCAATTCCAGCGCGTGGTCCCGCTTTCAGTATATCTCCCCCCCTGATCCTTTTAGAATTGGACGTCTCTTGTTTTGTTTTTTTCGCCATTGGAGAGAGAGCGGAACCATTATAGCGTGCTGCCCTGTTGCATGTTGATTGATGCAATCCCTTGCATTCTAGCGAAGTGAGCAGGAGAGCTGCGATTGAAAATTGAAGTCCGTTGTCAGCGTGCGGAGTGTCATCTAAACAACGTCCAGCAAATTAATGTACTGATTATTATGTAATGAAATTATAAGTGAAAGGGTGCGAATTATTGCCCAAAATTGTTGTGTTTTTCGTGAAATAGTATGTGCGCTCTTGGTCAGTATTTTATGTAAACTTTTTCTTATTTTTTCTATGTCGCCCTGATAGTAACTGTATAACTATACAAATAACTGTTTCAAATGTAAAGCGATCGTTGATGAGGAATCGCGGGAATAGATTGTGAACTTGAGATTTGTGTGGCCACTGTAAGAAAATTTTCCGTTAATTTTTTTTTGGCATGTATAGATTAGTTACAGGTTGTAATTTAATTATTAGTGTGAAATGTTATTTTATGCAAATGTGAAAATTATAAAGTTTTCGGTTTTTATAATGATACAAAATATATGTGTGGAATTTGTCATTCTAATTATTTCTTGTCTATCTCAACTCTGAATTTGTTAAAGAAAAAAAAAAAATTGCAAAATATATAAATTTGTTGAATAAATTTATTAAAAATTGTTAAACGATATTAATAAGTTTTACTAATGGAAAAACTTATTTTCAAGGGGGTGATGCGAGTGTAGTAATGCCTAGTTAAGAATATTAATTTTTGTTAATTAAGATAATGTTTAATATAAATCATTTACTAAAAATTGTGAAATTGTTTGAAATTGTTTAAAATGGTTAGAGTTGGCAGTCCTGAACAGAGGCCGAGAGAGCAGACTACCCCCCAAGGGAGACAGTCTTCTAGGCGACGCGTTACGCGTAAGGTGGCGTCATGTAACGTAAAATTTAATTAATTGTTCGTGTTCCTTCCTCTCCGACGTAAATTATTATAATAGAAATTTCGTACTCGCATCCCCCTAAATTACTTAAACCATTTTCGGAATCAATAAAACGTTCACAAGTGTTAAAATAGAGTATTAATAAACCCCCCTTCCCCCTTTGTTTTGTAACGGTTTTCATAGTCAGTCTCGGCGTAGCTACCATGAAATTTATAAAATGCAGTGAAAAAGAGTGTAGAGAAAGCAAGCGATAAATGAAATAAAGAGCCGATAGAAGAGTAAATAAATAATGAAGAGAAAGTAAATAAATAAAGGCGTTCACTACACATCCACTAGGGGCACAATGGCGACAGTGAAGGAGAAAGCGATGTGTGTGCTGTGGATGTGGGAAACCAAATCTCCAATTACTGTACAGAGACGTTTTTGGGAGGAATATCAGAAAACTCCACCAACAAAGCAATCACTCAAGCGATGGCTGAGGCAATTTCAAGAAACTGGCAGTGTGCTACATCAGAAAGGAGCTGGTAGGCCTAGTGTGTCTGAAGATAAGATAGCAGGAATTCAGGAGGCGTTTATCTGAAGTCCTACAAAATCCATCCGCCGAGCAAGCCGAGAACTGCAAATACCGCGTTCAACAGTGCATAAAGTGGTTCACAAGAGCTTGAAACTTTATGCCTACAAATTGCAAACCTTGCAGAAACTTCTACCAAATGACAAACCCAAACGGGTACAGTTTGCTGTTGCCATTCTTGACCGTATTGATGAAGATGAACATTTTTTGAACAATGTCGTTTTCAGTGATGAAGCGACATTCCATCTGTCTGGTAAAGTCAACAGACACAATTGCCGTATATGGGGATCAGAAAATCCGCATGAATTTGTTGAACACGAACGCAACAGTCCCAAATTAAACGTTTGGTATGCTCTCTCCCATAACCGTGTGATTGGACCATTTTTCTTCCATGAGAACACTGTGAAGGCTACAAATTACCTAGATATGCTTGAATGGTATGCTGCACCTCAGCTTGAGGATATGCAGCCCCGTGTGTTCTTTCAGCAAGATGGGGCACCGCCACACTGGGGATTAGAAGTGCGGAGGTTCCTCAATGAAAAGTTCCCTTCTCGTTGGATCGGGCGAGATGGCCCTATTCCATGGCCTCCTCGTTCCCCGGATATCACGCCTCTGGATTTCTTTTTATGGGGCTACACAAAGGACAGAGTGTATGCAAAGAAGGTTAATAACATCACAGAATTAAGACACCGGATTGAAGAGACATTAGCTCCCATCAAGGTAAGACATGCTTCTTAATGTTTGGAACGAAATCATCTATCGCCTTGATGTTCTGCGTGCTACCAATGGGGCTCACGTGAAGGTTTACTGAATTAAAACAAAAATTTCTTGAGTTGTGTTTATTAATTGCCGCAAACCGTTTTAAGATAGCTCCTATAATAACGAATTTATTAAGGCTTATAATGGGGTGAATAATTTATGGACACCCTGTAGTATTATTGTATAAGCGACGCTATGAATAACGAGGTATACCTGTATTATTGAAAACAAGATTAAGTTTAAAAAAAGAGATTTAGCATTCAGCGCAGCATTTTGGACATTTGGCACAGGAGCAAGTCGTCAGGCAGAAACGAATTTGCCTGACTTCGAACATTAAAAACTTGGTTATTCGGTGAATACAAAGTAATAAATCAATTAAAATACTAACTAACTTTTCGTATAGTGAATATCCAAATGACCTTATAACATAAATAAATCATAAGATTTACATCATAACATGTTTCAAAGAGAGACGTCAGGCTTAAAATTGTTTGCCTGACAAGACGTGGAATTGTGCATTTTTATGTGAGTTGTAAAGCTTTATTATTTGAGAAGATGCATAATAATACGGTAATAATTAACTTTATGTACACTGTACACGTGTACAGTCACAGTGTAAATGCAAATAGCTATATATCCTTATTTATAAATCCTAACATGGTCATTATAACATTTAAGGATATCTCACTCAAAATTTTTAACCAAATAGCTTCCCTCTCTTTCCGCGTCTCTCTCCCCACTCTCACTGGGGAAATGGGGTTCAGATGATGGATGGATGGAAATTTTTAGCCTGACAACTTGACAAGAGATGGGATTGTGTATTTAGTTTTTTGTTAGTTTTTTAAGTCCCTAGTAGGAGAAATAACAGGTCAGGCTCAGCCTGACCTGCCTGACCCCCTCCGTCGCCACTGATATATATATATATATATATATATATATATAATTTAGGCCTGTGCGATTAATCGAAAATGTCGATTCGGGTCGATTCAGTAAAAGAATCGAAACCCGACCCGACTTAGAGCTAAAAAATTTCGATTTTTCGATTCGCTGCTAATTCTAACATGTCGAGAAGATAAACTGGCACTACCCCAAAACCATGGAATGTCGAAACCGTGGAATAACAATTGCAAAAAATAAATTATATATACAGTATATATATATATATATATATATATATATTAGTTGTGGACCGGATGTCACTTTTTCAACATCTGCGGATGCGGATCTTTAATTTCAATGTCCGCGGATGCGGATATTTAGTTAATCTATCAATATAATATAGAATTATGAATATATGACATAATTTTTCAAATTTGTGATATTACTATTATGACAGGCAATGCATAAGAATTTAAATTAATATTAATGTTTTCATTATGATAAAAATAATAACTTCCTCAAGAGTTTCAGCCACAGAAAATTCAATAAAACAAGTTTCATTCAATTTTCTGTGTTACCACGTATTTATATTTTGAGGTTTATATATTTGTTTGTTCATTACTAATTAATACTTTACATGAAATGTGCATGACTGGGCCTTATAAGCTACTTTATAAGCTAATTTAATTGTAAATTGCACAATTTATTAGAGGTAATATCCGCATAACATCCGCAGTCAGGAGTGCGGATGCGGATGTTTAAAATGCGGATATCCGGTCCACCACTAATATATATATATATATATATAATAACGTTATAAAATAGTTGGATATTTGAGAGATTACGCTTTTATAAAGATCTGAGTGCGCTCAATGCGCATGGTCAGCTTTTGATTTTGTGATGTCACAGAATCATGTGCGCGCGCCTTGCGGTGTGACAAATTTGGACCGGTTCTTTGGGTTCAGTTGTTTGTTACGCTTTTCAGTATGTTGTTGCTGGTGCATGTATGTTGTTCTGTTGGTGCTGATGCATGTAAATTGTAAAGTATATAGGTGAGTGCAGTGCGCAGTCGAATCGAATCGAAAACAAGTGGCCGAATCGAATCGAAACTCGAATAAAAATAAAAATATCCGAATCGCACACCCTTTATATATATATATATATATATATATATATATATATATATATATATACACAAATTCAGAATGGTTCCCTGAGACAATTATATGTTAAACACAGACCGTGCATGGAACAAGGAACTCTTCTGGGAAAATTAAATCCACTATAGTCCGAATAAGTAATGGTAAAATCATGAAAAAGAAAAACTATGGTATTTGTCATTTACCATTACTTATTCGGACTATAGTGGATTTAATTTTCCCAGAAGAGTTCCTTGTTCCATGCACAGTCTGTGTTTAATATATATATATATATATATATATATATATATATATATATATATATATATATTTATTTATAAAATTATGTCACTTCCTTTATAAAAAATACTTATCGGTCAATGAACTTTTAAAATAGAATAATAAAACACTCAAAACAAGTAGATATTAGATTTACCAACCCAATACACTGCAGAAACGGTTAATAATCTAATAAAATAGCTGTTCTCTGCCGTTTTGGTGTCAACACAGTTTCCTTAGTTCGAATTTTTACATTTGGAGCCACTACGTCAGGTGAAACGGTATTTTAACACTCCTAAAATGGGCGTAGCCTAAATAAAAGCCCAAATTAGATTAACGATTACCCAGACTAACCTACTTAATAGTTTAAGCTATTGAAAAAATGAACTATAAAAGGTAAATTAAAACCTAACCTGATTTAACAGATTTAATTAGATCCAACTGTGTGTGAGCTTGTCTTTTGATCCTATTTGAAGAGAAGTGGTATTTGATCGAAACAAGTCTACCGGTAGGCCCATAATCCCCAAGTCATATTCATACGACGATGTAAATGCTAGATGATCGACTTATTGCTTGGATATTGTGTTAAGTAGGCCTACTGCAGTAACATATAAATAGTTTTTAAAACGTAAATTTATGATACGATAAAGTGCGTCTACAAAAACATTATTATTATTGGTCAATATTAAGTTTCCGGACACCAGATTTCAGTGATCCACCCATTTAATGTTTTGGATTAGTCTGGGTAACTCTTACCTCTGGATTAGGTTACACTAGGTTTAGTGGTCGTTCTAGATTCGTTATCTGTTTCCTACTTCACACATCATCAACTTTCGGCCAATCAGAGGTAAAAAAAAATGGTGTTCCCCGAAACTTATTATTATTATTATTATTATTATTATTAACTTACTTTAGAATTTTTCGCGACATGACTTCGTTTTACGCTGACTTGAAAGGCAAACTTGAGTCGCAACATTTTAATTGTAAAACTTCAAAATAAAAAATACACATAGTCCCAAAACAACGAACAATCTCCACATATGGTTTGCTTCATTCAGTAATAAAGTCTTGGGCATAAGAAATCTGTTGCCAAATACAAAAGAATTCTGTAATTTTAGTAAGTGAATTTTAGTCCCAAGCTATATTAGTTCTATTCTTCACTTGTTTATTTGACCATTATTAAGTTTACAAGGTTATTAAGCCTATAATTTCGCCAGTTAATGCAGAGACATGGATCACTGTGCGAAGAATCCATCAGACAGATTATAGTTTATATCATATACATATGCATAATGTATCACCGATCAAATAAACAGGTAAGATATAGGAAGGCCTCCCAATTACATCCTACTATCAGTAAGTCAAGAGTAATTGTCACAAATCATCTCTGACACTGCAACGAAAAATCGGTTTGAAAGTTAAATACTTTTCTTCGTCCGTATCTCGCTCACAGATCATATAATGATAAAATGTATCACGTTATATTAATGCAACCGCACTCTCAGCGTGCCTGTATCCTGTTTATTTTCACACATATTGTTTCAATAGCCATGTAGCAAAAACAGTTAGTCTATCGCTATCCTATAAGTAATAACATTGTTTTATGTCCTAGGTAATTGAAAATGAAAATGAAAAAGTTTATTGGCAAAGTTGTAACGACTTTATAGCTTATACAAAAAAAAAAAAAAAAAAAAATCCTGTTTTGACAAAGTAAAAAGTCCTACGCAATGCAATGAACAAAAACTTTCGTTATGAAAAAATAAACGACCTAACTGATTACTAAAAAAAAAACCACTTAAAAAACAAGATTAAACCGCAGTCTTCAGTAAACACCAACACACGTACGAATTTGCTTATTCGCGTCACATATCAGCTCACCTGTAAAGTGCAAATCTTGGCAAACAAACATAGTTTGAAAGCTGCCGTTACCGGAGTGCAGTCCAAAAACATTTTTGTATCCAACGATAGTATTTACCTATACGCTCATCTGAAAGGGTTAACCTATTTTCTGGATAAGTATTTTAGGGTTAGGTTATTAGTGTCGACCAATTAAATTCTGTAGTACGCCTGCGATTGTAATAATGACTATGTATATCAATTTTGTTAATAATTTCCCTTAAAAAATTATATATATATATATATAGTGGCCTGAGGATGTAGGCCCTATATGACACGTAATTAAAGTAATTAAAGTAAAGTAATTAATGACTGCTTGACCTACGGCAGTCGCGAGCGAACCACAATCATGTGACAACCATTTTTAATGTCCTTGCTTAGGCATATTTTGTCATTCATATTTTAATGATAAACACTCAAATTCATTCACACAATTCTTTGCATTTCATCTAATAAGTTATTGCGTTATTATTATAATAATAATAATAATAATTCGTATCATTATTCAGTTACCATTTGTATACGGTGCATTTGACATTCTATAATGAATGGTAATCTTCAGCAAATCCAATCTTACTCACCGCACATCCTTTTTGAACATTGTAATGTTTATCATAAATAATTGCTTGTTTAATCAAAGGAAACTCAACGAGGCTAATTAATCACCTTCCTTTATTAATGACATTATTTATTTGATCGAAAGACCAACTTGGTGATCCACAAACAATCTTTAATTAACTTAATTACATTTATTATAGGACGTACAGTCAATTGGCCTCTCTCTCTCTCTCTCTCTCTCTCTTCTATATATATATATATATATATATATATATATACCCCACACAGTATGTGTGTGTGTATATAATACAAAAAACAGTTAAGGCCTACACAAGAGTTTTAGTTTCAGGTTTGGCTCTATTTTTTATATCTAATAATAATAATAATAATAATAAGTTAGTTTTCCACTCGACTGGGTAATAAAATATCACTTAAATCTCCACTACATTAAAAATTAGCTGAACTAACTGTATGTGGCCTACACATGACCCTGAAATGATGGTCTGGTTAAACTGTGACCTTGGCGGCTCTTTCTGACGGAAAATTGGCTAGGCCTAGTTTGGTAGCGATTTTTCAAAGTTGTACGACAACTTTTCTATTCAATAGCATAAAATTTTAATTCTACGCCGATATGGCGTACCTTAAAAAGTAATGTACGAGACTGATTGATACAAATTATATCACCTGATACTCAGAAATTAAACTGCCAAAAAGAAAAAAATTTTATATATATATAGTTCTAGGACTAGGCCTATCCAAATTTGGACACATCTGATGAGTCCTCAGCCAATGGGTTTGTTAAGCATAAATTCAGGCAAATTCAATTTTTTTTAACTGCCTTTGTTGGGAAAAAAAAAAACCCACTTCGAAAGTTATCTATGTCTTGGCTGCGTTTCAAAATTTTAGGCCACAGGCTAGGATAATTGATTACGATAGGCCTATAGGCTGTTTATGCACGAGACAAACATAAGTCAGACCTCCAGTTTACGTTTTAGGCCGTATCTATATAAATCTGATTTACTTACCTGATAAAATTGTTGGCTTAGTATTCCAAATTTAAAGATCCGAGGAAAAATTGCACTTGAGGGCGGGAAGGTAGTATACCTAGGCCCTACGATAGATTTAGTACTAAACCGATTGATTACGTTGTTACTAATTAATTTTGAACTTTCATAAATGTTTTGGGTAATAAAAATTAACTCTGAAAATTTACAATAACGACTTTTTCAGTCATAAATTGACAATGAGTAAAGCATATTCAATTGTTTTTTTTTAATAATTTCATTCAAATCCAGTTACATTGTTTAAACAAAAATAATGCTGAAGTAAACTTTTATAGTAATAGTAGTATTTGATATGCAAATATTTTGTTATGCGTGACATTTGATGTGGATTTAAATATATGAACAGTGTGTACGATATCATAAAAGAAATAAGGCAAGAAATGCTGGATTGCATTTATTGGATAGGTTTAGATGCATATATCCTAAATGGGGCTCAGCTTTGTCAGGTAGCCTATGAAGGTTTACAGAAAGAGAAAAAATGGCATGACAGAGGCTTGCTAGGTAACGACTTTGACTAACGAAATCCATTCACAGTTTGGATTCGGACTTCCTCAATTTTTTGTTTTTGTTTTGCATATATTGTAGTTGTGAGAAGAGTGGTACGCTAATTAGGAATTGCAGACCACGTGTAGCGAGCGTCAACATACGTCTGAAGCGACTTGCAGCCGTGACTGCAGAACGATACTGGCCTTCAATGTTAATTCGCTAGTCGAATCGATTATCAGCTGGCAATGTGCTGAGTCGCATTGCGCATGCGGAGTTGCCAAATGGCTCGTATTTCATTCTTTAATTCTCGATGATATGGTTTAAAAAAAAATCCTTCGCATTTACGATTACGCACAGACCATTTTCAAGGTCGGAAAAAAAGTACCGAGACAATTAATACAAATAAATCGCAAGAACGGGGTTAGCAAGAAAGAATTATGTTATTCCTATGGAATGTTCAACTCAATTATTGAAGTATGTGTAATTTTTTTTAACGACTGGTTCTCGTGCGCATCCAGTAGGAAGTTAATTAAAAATGTATACGAAACAATGAAACAATACATTAAAAAAAAAAAAAAAAAAAAACGGATTTGATAACTCTTTCCATCCTGTTTGTACTGAAGATCCGCGAATATACTGCATCAGTTTAACACCACAGAGCTAACGGAAAAAGGTTCTAATGAAATGAAACAGAAGAAAAAATTTTACTTTTAAGCGATTTTAATGTAAATCATATGTAAAGCTATAATATTTGAACAAAAATTGGCAATAAAGTTTAATAAAACTTAACAGAGAGCAAAGTTAAATAACAGGAAATATATAATTGTACTCATTTTGACTATATATATGTATATATATCCTTCCTTGATTATAAAATTATACTTAAGTTAGCAGATGGATGAAGTGAAAGACACCCGCATACAGTTTTACCCGTTTAAACTTACTAGTTGCCAAAGGCTGTGCCAAAAACTAATCCGTTTGAATTAAAATCCAGTTGAGTGTGTTAATTGTTAAATCACAAAACCTATTTCCAAAAAATAAGAAATTAACTACTGTACCTGATCGCAAAATGGATTAAAAAAAATTTAATAAAAACGAAAAAGTTTTCTTTCGATATTTTTTCTAAAAAAAATTTTTTGTTAAAGATGAAATTTGATCTTAGCAATGAGCATTTAAAAAAAAAAAAAAAAAAAAAAATCTAAAATCGTCTGTCACTTTACGGCGCGAACTCTAAAACTGCTACATTTTCCTATTAGTAATATGAATGGTACAAAATTATAAATAAAATAAGTTTCACCGACAAACTGATCATCATTACAGAGTTAAAAATCAAAAGAAAGCTAACAGATTAATACTCCATGAAGAAATGTCCTCTGAGTAATGATGGTATTACTATTATTTTTTTTTTTTACTTGATGATGGCTGTTGGTGTATAATTGAAACACTTTTTATTTTTATACTTTTTACCATTTATAGTGTCATTGTTTAGGCTACGTAACTAGCGATTTGACTATTAATTAAAATTATTCAGAGTTATTTTGAAGGCAATTCGTGACTGCAGTTTAAAAAAAATAAATACTTTATCTCCCTGATACTTCATTTGAGAATGGATAAATTCTAAGATTTTCATTCGGCGAACTCGAACGAAAGACGAGGAAACTGATTACGAAATTGGTTTCTAACACCACCAAAAGTTACGAAACACCATCACGGATTACTGAACTAAAATAAAAACTTTATAAAAATTAATACAAACTGGAATATTAAAAATAAATTGTAAGGGCTAAAAAATAAATCTTAAAAACAACAACGTTTAGCCTTTAAAATTCGGTGCAATTCAGTCCATACGTTGTTATTCCTAACTATTAATGGTAAATAACAAAATATGAGAAGATTCTAATACTGAATGACTCGCGCTCCATCTCCCTAACTAATTACCGTTACTGTCTTTACCTATCCCAAAATGAAAGTTAAATTTCATTCGTAGATGCGTAAACCACTTCCGGGATGTCGTTCCAGAACGGGTTTGAGTCTCTTCTATCGTTCATCCGATTGCGCATCTTAACATCTTGTAAATAGTTTGTGATATACTTCAGGACGGGAGGACTGCTGAGGATAGCCATGTGATCTACTTTGTCGAAGGTTTCGTGATATATTTTCTGCTCCTGGTTTCTCGCCCACTGACAAAAACCAATGAGGACATTATTGGGTGGAAGCAAAGATACTCTTCTAGCCGTAAAGTAACTTGGCACATTCGCAATTACGTCTCGAATCTTTCGGATAGGAAGGGTCTACCAAAGTAAAACTCAAACTTTCCTAACTACCCCGTGAGAAGACTATCTTCTACATTTTTATTATGATATAACGTAAATATAACGGCATTAACTACCTCGGGATCTAAAAGTTTTTATTTATTTATTTACCCGTAAGCAGAACTCGGCGCTTTTTTTGTTGACCGTTCCATCTCCATCGCCTTTGATGAGAGTAGGTTTCAGGGGAAAGTTTGTGGTCTTCTCGTAAACTATCCTACAACGAAACGGGAATTTTTTTTACTCAATCATATTACAAACATAATGAGATAAAGCTTAATTCTAAATAGACCTAATACCGTTAATGCAGTAATGCTTACCTCTCTCAATTACCAAAGAAAGGTAAATAAATTCCTCGCGTGACTATTACATATAATGACGCAGCTTTGGAAAAAAGTTCGCCTAAGAACAAAATTTCTAAAAAGCATTAAAAAATTACAAATCAGCAGTGACCGTTTTATTCTTTAAATTCTATTATTGTTACTAAAAAGAATAAAATAGCCATAGGAAAACAATTACCAATTAGTAATTTTTTATACTCTTCAAAAATTGTTTATATACACTTTCTCCCGAAACCCGAACATTTTTCAATTACACTTAGTGGAATTACAGATATACGTTGCGGACATACATTATAAAAAAAATCTCATTTCCCAAAGAATTGGGGTGAGAGGCAGAAACAACCCCGATGTAAAATACAGAAGGTAGTGAAAAGGAGAAAAAGCAGAAACTAAACTTTACACATCCATTCACATAGGCGTCCTCATGACAAAATTCCACATCTTCAGCGCTTCATAACGCCATGCTGGCGCTTCTGGGCCTTGTCAAAGCTATCATTTTGTATTCATAAAAAAGTTTTGTTTACTACTTTATGAGTGCGTATGAACTACCCTTTTTGAAATCAAAGAATTACTCGAAGTCATTAGTTTAAATAGGGCTATTCATGAATAATTTTTGTTGACTAAACGAAAATGCTTTGAAATGAATTAGAACAACATTGCTTGGCTTTAAAAATTGTGTAAATTTATGAGAATTAAAACCTAGCATTTTGTGCCAACGTAACAAAATGACGATAAGGATGGGTTCCAGTGATTTAGTCGCTATTTTAAACTGGAATACAGCGGGATCGTTTCGTTCTCAAGTAGCTGCTTCGATTTACTAGAGTTTGGTTATGATCGTTCTGGAAATAGTAGTTTTGTTTGAAAGTTTTATCTGAAGAGGTGATCACAGTAGGACTCAAAGTGGAGACGATATAGGGTGTTACCAGTGCTACGAAATCCTCCACTGACCATAGAAGTGGCGAGATTTTTTAATCTATCACGTAACACTGAGCAATGAACTTAATGCATGACTATCACTAGTAAAAGTTCTTCTAATAGTTCATTAGTACTTCCGAATTTATATTATTTCCAAGGGCATTCACATCTCAAATTAGGCTTAGGATTTCCTTTACTCGGTGGCAGTTTCTAGGAAAAATTTCCTTAGTATGATCTAACCACGCCTAGACAATTCGACTAGGCATAAACTATGTTAAACGTCAACTATTTGTTTTACCTTCTGATACACTATATTATAAGCCTTAATCTAACTGAGAAGTTTATACCAAAGTCCCAATAAATTACTCGAAGTTTGATAAAAGTAGTCCCAGTTTATTCGTACTTCAATTTTTTACTGTAAAGCGAATGTCTAATAATAGAAATCTTAGATCAGGTCAATGTGAAAAGTGTATAAGCGAACCAGACATCGTGTACTTTATCTAGGGTTCAAACTACGTCTTCATATTTAATTGTTAAGGAGCTGGAGACAAGTTTTAGGTTTTTTTCACATTCCATGAAACAGTGGTATCGGGTGCCAACCCATTTTAATGCGAGAGAGTTTTAGGTACGGATAAAAGACTACATACCATAATATATAGTCCTTTCAGTTACGCATTATAAAAAATTTCACCGACTGACTGGTTGTAAAATGTTTTAATAAAAAAGTTTACTTATTCACCATAAGTTCTAGACCAGGGGTGGGGAAACCCTCGCCCGCGGGCGAAATTTCGCCCACGAGTTAATTTCAATTCGCCCGCTTAGGTATTTATTATTTACTAAAAATTATTTATTTACAGCCCAGCAAATAGCTTTTTAAAATACATCTTATATCCAGCGTGTCCCAAAGAAATGTATACCCACTTTGTTCGATAATACCAGCTATGAGGATAATAAATATATTACTTTTTATATGTTTTTTAATAAAGAATTTTCTCCTGAATCTAAATATGTAATTATTTTTATTAAAAATTGAAAAACAAAAAGGTTACAGATGTTTAAATTATAATTATTATTTTCGAGACTTCATGTGCGATATTTTCTAATATTTTTGCACGTATACGAGATAAGTTTGAAACCGACGGCACTGTGCAAAACTTACAAAAACAACGTTCTGGAAGACGTCGAACATCTTAGATAAAGTGTCATTTAACCATGGAATTTGTAAATTTTTTGAATTAACTAATATTTACAACATTTATGCTTCAATATCAACACTAAACATAAGTATCTCAAAACAGTCGGTTAAAATATTAGAAAATATCGCACATGAAGTCTCGAAAATAATAATTATAATTTAAACATCTAACTTTTTTGTTTTTCAATTTTTAATAAAAATAATTACATATTTAGATTCAGGAGAAAATTCTTTATTAAATAACATATAAAAAGCTGGTATTATCGAACAAAGTGGGTATAGATTTCTTTGGAACACGCTGTATATAAGCTGAAAATTTGCCAGACGCACGCGGAGGTGTTTATGTTATCGATTTTCGCCCTTGGTACTGAAAAGTTTCCCCACCCCTGTTCTAGACCCTTACTTCTCCGTGGTCGGAACCCCGAGCCCATGCAAACAGCGAACTTCAACCCTTGGAGGAGGCGCATTGTAGAGGAGGTTTTTGGTGTCTTCATACATCTTGAATCCGTCTTTGAAAAGAATTGCACTGCGAGAAAAATGAACATCAAGTGGCTTATTACAACACGACTTCTTATATTTAAAAATAATGTTTTAGAACAATGTTTCACAACCGAGTTCCTCCAAATTTCATGAAAATGACGAAAATAAGTAGCTGAAAATTGGGAAAGTTACTAAGATGTAGAAATTTCAAATGAAACAAAATATTCGCCATTTATTACGTTCATGCGGAGACCGTATAGGCTCAGATTGAAGTGTTGGGGGTAGGAGGGGTAGAACTGGATGCTAAACTGGGAAACGGAGGAAAACCCCCCAGAGTGCGGCGAAAAAACGCGGATGACACTGGAGTGCCTTGAACCAGAAAAAGTTGGAAACTACCATTTTAGAACAATAAAACCAAATGTGAAAAAATGTTAAAATAGTTTCACAATAAAGGGCGAGCATTTCTGTACTTAGAATCTTCACTTCGAATCACTGATAGAAACCAGTGTTTGATCCAGGGTCAGTGGGTTATAATATATCTTTTCAACATGATTGGAACCGTATATACAAACGTGTAACGGTATTTACTTGGTTAATAATAGCAGAACTATCTTGAGATCAGCGCTGCCGTTTTCGACCAATAGGGAATGTAGCCTATAATGACTGTCCATTTGAAGTAGAACTCTTAAAACTCTAAGAATTTGTCGGTGAAATTCTAATGAAAAAGCATCTTCTTACTCGAAATATTCTTCAATATTTGACAGTGAATAATTCACAGTGGGCGTCTGGACTAATACGTCATCAAGGTCCCAAATCTCTCGAGAAGGCATAAGGAATGCGAGGCTGCTAAAAGATCTCTGAAGGTACTTCAACCTGGATGCGGACAATAGCCAATAACCCAAGTCATCTCCTGAAAACGGGTAATAGTTAAGCCACTAATGTCTTATTTTATTACATTTGCAAAACATGTGGCCACTTGGGCTATATTTTAAGATTAAATTAAACTAAGAGTTTCAAGTCCGTTAATCGTCCTTCAACTATTTACAAAGCTAATGAAGTTAAAATATACATTTCTTTAGGTTACAAAACTTACAGTCTATTTCATTCGTGTCTCTATTAATGCATCCTCTTCCCATTCTTTAAGCGAGTAAGATCAATTTTTATTATAAATGATGAACATATTTTGCGGACGTAAGTGACAGCCAACGAATGGCCATAAATAGACTTCCTGCCGTTAACTGCAATCATGCCGAGATGATAATTTTGGGGGTTACATTACATTACACTGCACTACAAAACATTTGGAAAACAAAGCCACTCGGGCCTATCGAAGTTATCCAAATCATAAATGATCTAAAGCTATATTTTATAATAAAATTTTGCAGAATGTCAAATTTAAGTCTGCTAATTAACATAAAACTATTTATAGAGCTATTTAAGTAGTCTACATAACATGAGCTAAAAAATACATTTACACAATTTTACACACACACTCATGAAAGCGTCCCATTTTCTCTTAAACCAAATTAAGGAGCTACTATTTACCACATCATATGGGCAGGTCATTCCAAAAATATACTACTCTATAACTAAAAAATGTATTTTCGTAGATACGGTCTACAAGTGTGTTTGCTAATGTTCTTATTATGCCCTCGAATTCTTCAGTCAGACCCTAATAAGAAAAAGTTACTTGCATCTAAATTGTCTATTATACCTGAAAACCTCTTGAATATCTGTATCATACCTCCCCTCAAACAACGTCTCTCAAAGCTAAACATGCCCAATTCCTTTAATTTTTCACTGTATTCCAATCTTCTTAAAACTAGGGATGGGCTTGGTTGCCCTACGATTCACACCTTCTTCAAGCATATCTATATCCTGCCTATGGTAAGGAAACCCAATTTGAATGCAGTACTCTAAGTGAGGCCTAACATAATTATATAATCCACAGGTGACTTCCTCGCTTTTGTAACTAACATTCCTTTTAATTTTACTTACTTTATTTCTCGCTTCCAAACGCTCTTTAGAAAACTTCGCATCACTACTAACTATAATGCCAAGATTTTTTCCTGACTAACATCTTCTAACTCTCTAACTAGTTTCCTCGCATCTCATAACTAAAGTTTTCATTATTTCTGCCAAAACGGAGGACTTTGCATTTTTGAACATTGAATTCCATCTGACATTCACTAGCCCCAGGCAACTAATCTATCAAGATCTTTTTGTAGGTTATAAGAATTTTCTATATTTGCAACTGGGGAAACTACTTTTGTATCATTGGCAAATTTAGATATTTTGCTACCGAATCCCTTCTCCAAGTAATTCTTTTTTTATGCAGGGAGGAGGGACCATGGGTGAATGCCCCAAAAGCGTCCCCCACATAGAAGAAGTCAAAATCAAGGTCCAGGGTTTTGGAGATGCCTAGACACTCTGCGTTTGAAAGATTGGAGGTCATAGACAGGGGGGGAAAGATGGACTGAGGAAGATTGTTTCAGAGTTGACAGGTTTAGATATACAAAAAAGAGTAATGAACCTAACACTGATCCTTGTGGTACCCCACTTTTCACTTTCTGCCACCATCATTCATGACCATTTAGAATTACTGTTCCGTCTTCTAACCATTCTTCTATCCAATTTATGACCGACCCCAACATCCTACGAGCTTTTAATTTATTTAGAAGTATCTTACGTGGAACCTTGTCAAATATCTTACTAAAATCAAAATAAATAATATCTACATCATGTCCATCATCTACTTCATCAATTACAAACTCTAAAAAAAGTTTGAGAGATTAGACAAACAAGACATTCCTGATCGAAATCTGGGTTGGAAACTTTAAATAAGATTAAAATTATCCAAATGATCTTTAATACCATTCTTTATAATTTTCTCCAGTATCTTTCCTACCAATGGCATTAAACTAACAGGTCTATAATTTCCTACCTCCTTTTAATTACCCTTTTTTGTAAAGGGGTACAATTTGCCTTTTTCCACTCATCAGGTACCTCTGCATAATTAATAGATCTAACAAATAAAATAGTTAGTGCCTCAGATAAGCTATTTTCCCCTTCTCTGAGAGTTCTAGCATGAATATTATGAGGACCAGCAGCTTTATTTGGTTTCATTGTATTGGTTACTTGCCTAACATCATTCTTCCTTATGTGAAACTTATCAAGAATGGCCGAGTTTACAGAATCTAAAGAATTAAAATCAAAGTTATTAAAATTTTCTTCAGTAAAAACGACTAAATTAATCATTAAAAATGCCAATATCATCTTCATAATTTTCAAATATCTTATAATCATGTCCTATTGTGCCAATCATATCTTGCTTATTATTATTATTATATTATTTATAAAAACTTGAGAACTTAATATCATTTCTAGTTAAATTTATTTCACTGTCTCTTTTGCTCTTCCTAATCAAACTACTGTATTTAAGTTATTTCTTAACTGCCTGTAATTATCTAAGTCCACAAGGCTATTACTGCTTTTAAGGTCCCTGAAAGCTAAAATTATTAAAAATAAGAAAAGAGCAATCTCCTTTTTCCACCACAAAGGTTTCCTAATTGTTCTGAAAGAAACACATCTACATATTCTCTAAAATTTATGTGACTAAACTACATCTCAATAGGATTTTCATTGGCAAATTCATTACCCAGCTAAGCCTAACAATCCCCTGAAATGCCTAAATTTACTGTAGTCAATCCTAGAGAAGCAAGAAACTAGATGGTCATTACTGATTAGATCTCTGTTTAATTCTTAAAACGTATGCCAGAATGGTCACTATTCTCTAATCACTGCTACTGCAAGTTCCCTAATAACCTCATAATTATTGGATGAAATCAAATCTAAAATTGTTTGATCCCAAATTGGTTTATCTACAACTTGCATTATAAAGCTATCATTCCAGTATAAATGAAGAAGTAGCCTCCCCTATTATTTCCTTCTAAAAAAGTTTCAGTCTATATGAGGCAAGTTGAAATCTCCCATAATTAATGTTCTACCATTATATCCATTTTTGATTTCCTGAATCCTAATTATCAACAACTTCCTGCGTTTGGTTTGGAGGTTTGTAAAATACTCCCATCCAAATGTACTCTTTACTCGATACACAAATACCAACCCAAACTGATTCTACCCTGTTATCTAATTTCATACTACTTCCTAACAGCAAACGTCACGTGACGAAGGGGACCTGCAGCTTTAAGCGAGATCCGAACCATCGGGATTGTACATTCTACTACAAAACAGAACCAGAGGTCGCTTAACCTCGTTAATCTAATGGGGAAACTGTATTGTTATGTGGTTACATCTCCTGCAAGAAAATGTACAACTTTAAAACAAAATAATAAAATTATTATTATTAATAAATTAAATAAATAAATAAATAAAATAATAATAAAGCACTAACCAATGGCAAACACTTTGAGGGGTTTTACTGATCCTCCCCAAGCACCTGAGAGAGAGATCACCGTTTGGATGTAAGTGTCTTTCCACTGTTGATTTTTCCGAATTAAAAAGTAGTGCAAAACAGGGGCCCCCATGCTGTGTGCTATTAAAGTGACTCTCTGATTCTGATAGTTATAGCTGTCTTCAATGAGTTTGGTGAGGTTTTGTAAATAGTTTCCCAACTCATCTGCAAATGTCATATATTAAGATGAAATAAGGAAGTAAAACCACAATAAGAAATTGATGTTTCAGAAATACAAGCTTTTAGTCTATTCTCTTAGGTCTTCATCAAGCTATTAAGAGACAGGGTTTTTAATAATGGTGCTTATGCTTTATCAGTCAGTTTGACTGATAAAGGCATAAACACCATTATTACAAATGTAAACTTAATTCCAAATCTAGTGTTTATCACTTTGCTTTATCTCATTTCTATTTTCTCATTTTCTATTGTAAATACTGAATGATCTCAAAGATTTTGCCTGAAAAGCTCTCATGCTTCCCAATGGTATTTTCAGATAATAATAGTTTGATTAGATTACTTGCCACTAAACAAAATCGAAAATAAATGCCATATTTTGTAAATCTATGGATGTGATGTTTTGCTTGAACTATTTAATATTGTATACTTATATGTAATGGATTCTTTCCAAATAAAGATTTTGTTTGTTGTTGATGTTAATTATTATTTTATTAGTCCCAAATCCTAAACAACAATACACCAGTTAAGGAACTATAAGAATCATTGGTACTAAATACAGTTTCTCTTACATTCATCAGAATGTGTACCAGAAGTATTTCCTATTTTATTTACATGGCATCCTAAAAATATGAAATGCGCCTCAACAAACATACTTAAAATTATCTTTTCCTATAATTCTGTAACAATAAACCTATTTATTATAAAATTTATAGTTAAACCTAATTACACACTTCAGAAGATAATCTGTAAAGATTATATAACTCAATCAAAATCTACAGTATTTATAAATTATTAGTTGACTATCTAAGATTTATGAAAAATAAAATAAAATTTGAGGAATATAAAATATACAATTTTTCACTAATTAAAACAATTTCTGTAAAAAAAAAAATTAAATAACTTTCCAGTTACTATAAAATGAGGGGATATTAATGTAGCTACAACTTTTTCTCTTATTGTGTATAATAAAAGAGAAAGCTTAGTTCATTTGTTAAGGACTTTAAACAATGGAAGCCATAACTACTATGGACAACATGGTAAAATAGAGTACTGCTAATTAATGACAATACAACATACAGCTACTGCCTTTTATATGGATGCATTTTATTCATTCATTCATTCTCCTAAATTCCAATCTTAATGGCATAGGCACAATGCTTGTTTGAGCTTTAAAACAACTTCAACCTAGTCCTTGCTCTTCTTTAATAGGCTGCTAATTAAATTTAAATGGATGAAACATAGCCAAGATTATGAAACTCAAAACCTCAAAAACAAGAAAGTGGATAGCAAAGGAAATAAAAGTAGGTCAGTAGCTGATGACAGTAAATCAAACTTTTGGGAAAGAACACAAGTGCTACCAAAGATACATTAACTTACTTGGTGCTTTTCGAAAGTCAAAAGGAGCTCCTTTGAGTGTCACTTTCCTTTTGTATCCTAATTTTAACAATGCATTTACAATTTGATCAAAATATCCAACAAAATAATGAGTTGGTCTGAAAGGATCTAAATATTCAATTGAGGATGTGTCACCAAATCCAGGAATCCTCGTTTCTACACCAGGAGAATTACGGGTGGTGCGTGTTGTGTTGTCATAAACAAGTTTCATATTGTCAACCTGAATGTAAAGAAAGGTTAGGACCACAGTGAAATATGGGTTTCCTTGATTATAAATAATGGTCTGCATTTCATTTGATTTAATTTTAGTTGTCTAATGTCATGCCATACTTATAAGTTATAAACACTATATACAGGGTGTCCCAAAAGTCCCTATTATTTTGCAGAATTATTATTATTTTAAGGAAAATAAAAGAATATAACCATATATTTGTATATGTATATATATATATATCAAATTCAGGTATTAGCTTCAATATAAACAGCATCAGTGTCTCTACATGTCTGTGGATTTATTTCCCCACTGCAGCCCTTTTTCTTTGTATGGCTACAGCACTTGACAGAACCAGTTTATCTTGACATGCTTCAGCAATTCTTAGAGCCCCAACTTCTCTCAGATGGCATTCTCAACACAGTTGTGTTTCAACAAGATGGGGCTCTTTGTCATTACACAAACATTGTTCAAACTTACCTCAATGAATGTTTTCCAAATTGCTAGATTAGGCATGGTGGAAACAGGCTGTGGGTGCAAGGTCTCCAGATTTGATGCCTCTAGATTCCTTTCCATAGGGTTTTATAAAGTCTGAGGTGTACAAAACAAGAGTGGTAGACCTTTCACGATTTGCGAAACTGATTGCTGCTGCCACAGCAGGGAAAATAACTCCACATATGCTGATGAATGTCTTCCATAATGCACCTGACAGATTTAAGACATGCAGAGACAGTGCTCATGCCAAAGCTAATACCTGAATTTTATTTATATATATGTATATATATGTATATATATATATATATATATATGAAAATTATTTCACGAAGGTAACACGTGAAAAATATTTATGATGAATAAAACCACGAAGGAAAGGAAACACAAAATGGTGCTCAAGCGCTTTCGTCTAATGACATCCTCAGGAACACTGAAGTATATAAAAAAAGGTTAAGCCTATATATAGGTTACAGAAAGAAAAAAAGAAAAATAAATAACATACACACACACATATATATATATATATATATACATACATATCTATATATACAAATACATACATACATACATATATATACAATAAACAGAGAAGTAAAAATAATAAAAAATTAAAAATTAAAACCTTAAAGGATTACCAATGAGGCGTACAGATTGTAAGGAAAAATATCGATTTTTAGCACAAGATCAAATGGATTATAAAAATACAAATTTATACTGGGACTCTGCCATATATATATGGTTATGCTGTTCTTTTTTCCTGAAATTGTTATTTCTGCGAAATAAATAGGGACTTCTTGGGACACCCTGTATTTCTAAATGATAAAATATAGTACAAATCTTTTCACTCTAAACCTACACACCTGGAAACCTTTCTTCAAATAATAAAATCTGAATTAAGATAAATGCTAAGTTTTCAAATGGTGTGTTCAGTCTTTTTTTTTTAATATTTGTGTTATGGTATTGTTCATGACAGAATTTTATACTTTTCTTTAATTTATAATGTTTTTTCATAAAATTTCTAATATCAGAATTGGTACTAACAAGGCCTTAGTATGGCTGCTCTCAAAATATAATTTACGAATCCTCAGTTCTTTGTCACCTTATGTTTGTAGTACCAAACTATGAGGTTTGTGACTGTAGGCCTCACTACTTTTTTTATAAAGCATGGCACTATCATAATTAAGAAAAATATTTTGCTAAACATGTACTTCAGAAGTGATGCCTTTTCCCACACTCTTAACTTTGTATTCAAGCCTACTTTAAAATTTTCCCTTTTATTACATTTACATTAAATGATAGTAGTTTCTTTTTAATTAAAAAAAATGTGGCAGCAATTTTTAAATTACAGAGAGGCTTAGGATGTGCTACTTTTACAGCATACCATTTAATTTAAATTTTTTAAATCTATAACAGACCATATGTACACCAGTATAATATTTGTAAGATTCTATATGAAAATTTTTTTGTATATAGCAATTTTTACATTTAAAAATAAGTACAAATATCTAAAAAACCTACTAGGCAGTTGACAATATATGGGCTTAAGTCACTAATACTAAGCCATAAAGTGGCCCAACTTTTCTCTGTTTTGGAACAAATGAATTCCACCACTTTGGTTTTGTTCCATTTTGCTTCAATTTGACAACCTCCATCACCTGGAACTAAACAACAACAATAATTAATCACTAAAATAAGTCAATACCATAAACAATTATTTAGCCTATAGATATCTAAATTAGTTCTAAACAACCTTCACATAATAATAACGGCAATCTTTCGTTTTAGTTACATAAAATCGAGGCTACAAATAAGGCAAATAAAATGTAAGGATAATCAGTAATTAAGGCTTTAAAAATTAAATAAAACTTACCTAATATTACTGGTGATAGGCCTAAATCTGCCGTTTTATTCCAATTCCAACAACATACAGGTATTGGGCAGATTAGAAATAAATTAAGAATTAGAAGGTGAATAATGAATTTGCGAACATAAGCACCTAGGCCAACGTATTTAGGCCTACACATGACTGAGTACAGTAGGCCTAGAGCCAAACTTAAGCCAAGTACACTTATAGGCTAACAAAAAATCTAGGTAGAGAGTTCCAGAAGGCTTGACAAAAGCTATCTTTTACTGATAGACCTAATAATAACTAAAAAATTTATAAAATTATAATGCCCGTCCATTTAATTCAAGTAGGCTATCCTTGAAAACGCAGTATATAGGCTTCGTCGTAGGCTAAGGTAGGACTATGCTAAAGAATGCTAACGACGAGAAGTGTATGGTTTACAACAAAGAGAAACGCAGAACTAATGAATCTCTAACAGTTTATGAAAAACGAAGAAAAATTTGCGCAGTTTCTGATAACTACCAACAGCTGGCCATTCGCACCATAGGCAGTCGCGTTGCTATCATATTCAAATATTTACATGACACGGCGGCGGCATTGACACCGAGCCCGATGATGATGACGTTACTCCGCATTGCCTTTTCAGCAGCGCCCCTATTTCTTAACTTCTCAGTCTTCTCTCTCTCCTTCTCCAGAATTTGCAGAGCATTGTTTTTTGTTTGATCTATTTTATTTGTATCAAACAATAGATCTCCAAGTATTTTGTTTTTATTCTCTACATAAGGTTGCTGAAGTCTACCATCTAAACTTAATCTACGCACTTCTAGATACAGTATTCTGGTACCAAAGCATGAAATGTTCTAAATCTTCTGTATCAGTTCCACACACTTGACAATTGGTATCATCATTCTCAAATCTTTTCCTATCATTTAGGGGTAGGGTGTTTGTTCTGTTTTTATATAGTAAAATTGAACCTAGGGTATTATCGTATATGTTCTCTTCACCCCTAATTTCCTGCTTCCATTCTCTATATAATTGTAAACTAGTCTTTGATGTTACCTCATCCTTCCACATTCTTGAATCCCAAATCTTTACCCGTTCCTTTACCTCTTCATCAGTTAGCAGTTTCAGTTGCAACATGCTTATACCAATCTCGGATCACCTAAAGCTCAGGGACCCCAGCCTTCTTTAGTTAGCTTTATAAAGCTACTAACGAAAATATCACGACCTAACGTCCTAACCTAACCAATCGTCAAGGGCGTACAGTTGCCCTAACGATTGGTTAGGTTAGGTCGTGATATTTTCGTTAGTTAGCCTAATCGGTATCTATTTATATTCTATACTATCTGAGGCTCGAGCCGAGAGTCGACTATATCCTTCACTTCGTGAGCGAATGACTACGGAGTCGCTTCACGGGTTGACCTTGAGTTTTGATTTAAAACTTGATAAAGTAGAACAGTATCCGTCATTGATAATAAAATATTATTTAATAAAAGAAATGTTCAAAATTTTTAATTTTCTTATTAGAGTCTGATGGAAAAATTCTAGGGCCCAAAAAGAAAATTAGAAAACAGACTTGTAGACTGGATCTATGAATATGCTTTTTTAGTCATAGTAAATTTTTGGAATGACTTGTCATATGATAGGGTAAATAGTATCAGGCGCAGATCCAGGGGGGGGTCGAGGGGGTCCGGACCCCCCCCCCCCCTGCTCACGGTGACCAACGATTCTTCGATTGCGTTTGTTTGCTCCTATATATGAAAAATAAGACCTGAAGACTTAAAATGGCTTAAGGTACATGTATCCCGGTTGCCACAAAATTAATTTCCTTAAAAAGAATAAAGAAAAAAAGTTTATGTCCGATCCTGAGACATTTCAGACCTGGCCTGGGTGTGTGAACAAGCAGGATTTTGATAACGGGAATATACTTCAAATCCATCTAAAGCTATCTTCAAATATGAACATTTGCTACCGAGGGGGGGACACCCCCCCTCGGGCACCCCCCCTGGAGCTCGCTTCGCTCGCGCGTCCTCGGCCGAAGGCCGAGGACATATCAGTAACGAGCCCCATCAAGACTGGCCCCCCCTCTGCTTAAATTCCTGGATCCGCACGGTCTGTGTTTAACATATAATGTTCTCAGGGAACCATTCTGAGTTTGTGTATATATATATATGAAAATGAGAATGAAAAGGTTTATTGGCAGACTATAGTCCATATGACAAATATTATTAATACAATGACAGTTCATATACTAAGGATAGAAATATATACAAAGGATTAGAAATAATACTGCACTGGCGAAGTTAAGTGGAGCATACAGACAGACGTTTTTGTACCAAGAAATCCATAACTTAGTAGAGGACAATGATTATGTTTATGTTTATGTTTATGTTTTATTCAAGTGATTACTTATTATGCTTATTCCTTTTTCAGAAGACCGTTGTCATTGTTTGACTTTATATAAATAAATAAATGATCACAAAGAGTTGGTTCTCATTTATGACAACGGTCTTAGGTACAAATGACTGATTAATTAAATAAATAATAAAATAAGTCTACATACGTGGTAAATTCAAGCAACTGTCAACCACCCCAACCTAATTAAGCAACTTCAACAAACGCTATCCACAATGCCTGCCGTAGAATGTCCTATCACAGGTTGTACCTATGTCACAGCAGACCTGGACCCAGCCATTGTAGCCGCACTTATAACAGCCCACTGCACGACCCATGTCCCAAGCCCGACAGTCTCTGCAAAGGTTGAGAAAGTAAGACGGCCAACCATTTCGGCTGCAGGTACCAGTGAAGACTGGGCATATTTTACGTCGCGTTGGACAGATTATGCGGAAGCTACAAAAATCACTGGTAGGGACAAAGTGGTACAACTACTTGAATGCTGCGACGATTCACTCCGCAAAGATTTGACAAGATCCGCAGGTGGAAGCCTAACAAACAAAACCGAAGATGAAGTCCTTGCTGCAATCAAGAAACTAGCTGTCCGAGAGGAGAACACCATGGTAGCCAGGGTTACCCTACACAATATGCGACAAGACCGCGACGAAACTGTGCGCAGTTTTGGAGCCCGTCTTCGTGGTCAGGCCGGAGTCTGCAAATTTCTTGTTGAATGCCCAAGCTGCCAACAACGTAAATTACACTGACCCCATCCTTCGCGACGTCCTTACCCGCGGAATTGCTGACCCGGAAATACAACTGGAACTCCTCGGCAACAGTAACCAGGAGATGACCCTGGAAGACGTCTTTCAGTTTGTCGAGGCGAAGGAAGCAGGCAAGCGCTCAGCATCACGACTGCTGGACTCCCATGCCGTGGAGGCCGCAGGCAGCACATACAGGAGAAGTAAGCAAATACCCCCACAAGACAAAAATGCCCCCTGTTCATATTGTGGTAAAAAAGGACACGGCAGAAGAGCCCCAGTCCACATACGCAAGAAGGATTGCCCTGCGTACAACCACAAATGCAAAATTTGCAAGCGCGACAGCCATTGGGAATCCGTATGCAGGAGCAAAGACAAGGACAAGAGCCTTTCAGCCACTCCTAATAAAGCTGATGAGTGCGAAGGTGCGGTATTTGATCTTCTCTGCGCCACAAGCAACACTTCCGAGCCACATAAGAAAAGAGCAATCGCCCTCGACCATCACATTTACAATGAACTATCGGACATGTGGATCAAGGAGAACTCACAACCACAGCCACACATCAACCTGACAGTCAGGACTCTCCCCGAAGACTACGAGGCGCTTGGGGCAACCCTCAATGCCCACCCAAAAACCGTGGTACTGCCTGCCATGGCAGACACAGGCTGTCAGAGCTGCCTCACCGGTATCAAGGTTATCCACCGCCTCGGGCTTCTCCAGTCTGACCTCATCCCTGTGACCATGAAGATGCACGCCGCCAACAACAAGGGCATCAAAATCCTTGGCGCAGCCATACTTCGCCTCACTGGCAAGGATGAACAGGGCCAACAAGTAGAAACGAGACAGGTAACATATGTGACAGATTCTTCTGACAAGTTCTTCATCAGCAGAGAGGCATGCGTTTCACTCGGCATTATCTCGGGAAGATTTCCTACAGTGGGGGAAGTCCAACTGGATCCAGCACAATACTGTAACAACAGTGCCAGCACGCCACACAGTGACAGCGGACTTGTAACTAACTGTGACTGTCCAAGACGCCAACATCCTCCATCACCTCCAATCGAGCTACCGCTACCCGCTGTTGCGGCGAACCAGCAAAAGCTCAAGGAATACCTGCTGGACTATTACAAATCAAGCACCTTCAACACTTGTGACCACCAAGCGCTGCCCATGATGGACGGCCCCCCAATGAAATTGATGGTGGACCCCAATGCCAAACCAGTCGCACATCACACCCCCGTCCCAGTACCAATCCACTGGCAGGAGGATGAAGGCTGGCCTCGACCAAGATGTCAGACTGGGTGTCCTTGAACCAGTACCCGTTGGTGAGCCCGTAACCTGGTGTCACAGAATGGTGGTGTGCGCCAAAAAGAACGGAAAACCAAGGCGTACCGTTGACTTTCAACCCCTCAACGCTCACGCCACCCGCGAAACACACCACACTCAATCGCCATTCCACCAGGCCAGATCAGTACCGCAAGGCAAAAAGAAACAGTGTTTGATGCATGGAATGGATATCACAGCGTACCAATCTGTGAAGAAGACCGCCACTTGACCACCTTCATAACGCCCTGGGGTCGCTACCGTTACAAAACCGCTCCCCAGGGTTACATTGCATCTGGTGACGGTTACACAAGAAGGTACGACGAAATTGTATCGAGCATCCCTAACAATACAAAGTGCATTGACGACGTCTTGCTCTGGTCAGACACAGTGGAGGAGAGCTTCTTCCAGGCCACCCAGTGGCTTGACACCTGCGGCAGACACGGAATCACACTGAACCCCGACAAGTTTGTGTTCTGTCAGGACAAGGTTGAATTTGCAGGCTTCGAGATCACATCTGACAGTGTCCGACCCTGTAAAAAATACCTCAAAGCAATCCTAGAGTTTCCATCTCCAAAGAACATCACCGACGTTCGATCATGGTTCGGGCTCATCAACCAGGTGTCGTATGCCTTCAGCATGGCCAAGAGGATGCAGCCGTTCCGCCTACTTCTGAAGCCAGGAACACCTTTCAAGTGGGATGACGAATTGGAAACCATCTTCGAAGAATCAAAGGATGTCATCATCACAGAAATAGAGGAGGGTGTTAAAATTTTTGACAAAACCAAGCCCACATGCCTCGCCACAGACTGGTCGAAAACAGGCATCGGCTACTGGCTACTTCAGAAACACTGCACCTGTACACGAGTCGAACCCTTCTGCTGCCATACTGGATGGCGTGTCACATTGGTCGGCAGTAGATTCACTACCTCAGCTGAGTCCCGCTATGCACCAGTAGAAGGAGAAGCACTTGCTGTCGCCGATGCCCTTGACAAGGCGAGGTACTTCGTGCTGGGATGCGAAAACCTAATAATTGCAGTGGACCACAAACCCCTCCTCAAAGTGTTTGGTGACAGATCCCTAGAGGACATATCTAATACACGCCTCAGAAACTTGAAGGAAAAAACCCTCAGGTACCGCTTCCGGATGATCCACGTACCAGGCGCGAAACACAAAGCTGCTGACGGGGTGTCACGATACCCCACTGGCGACCCCATACCACTGACACTCCCCGATGACGTAGCAGCCATCCATCAACCATGCGAGGGAACGGCGTTCTTTCCCCCCCCCCCCACCTTCCTAGCCGGTATACGGACATCACTGACAGATGGTAATGGCATGGAAGCCTGCGTCATTTCTGCAGCCGCATCAACACTCAACTCGCTGAGCCTGGCATCAGTGACATGGGATCGAGTACGCACCGCCACGACCAGCGATGAAGTCATGAATAGTTTAGCCATTGTCATAGAGTCCGGCATGCCTGAATCCCGCCATGCACTCCCTGCACAGCTGCGGGAATATCACCAGTTTCGCGACGACCTCCGCACTGTTGACGGCGTGGTAATGTACAGGAACCGCACGGTTATCCCGCCGGCCCTCAGGCAAGAAGTACTGGCTTCACTCCACTCAGCTCATCAAGGTACTTCATCCATGATCTCCAGAGCAGAAGACTCCATTTTCTGGCCTGGCATCACACCAGCCATCACAGCACTGCGGGCTAGCTGCAACCACTGCAACCGCATGGCACCAACCCAGCCCAGCGCTCCACCCACTCCAACAACATCACCAGAATACCCCTTCCAGTGCGTCTGCGCGGACTACTTCCACTACAAAGGAGTAAACTACCTGGTCGTGGTGGACAGATACTCTAACTGGCCAATAGTAGAGAAGTCATCAGATGGTGCTGCTGGACTCATCGCCTGCCTCCGACGGACCTTCGTCACCTTCGGCATCCCCGACGAACTGGCTTCCGATGGGGGCCCTGAATTTACCGCAGCAGCCACACGGCAGTTCCTCAAAAACTGGGGCGTACACCACCGACTCTCATCAGTGGCTTTCCCTCACAGCAACTGTCGGGCAGAAGTTGGTGTCAAGACAACGAAACGCCTAATAACCGACAACACTGGACCAAACGGCGACCTCAATACCGAAAACTTTCAACGGGCCATGCTTCAATACAGAAACACGCCGGATAGAGATACAAAACACTCCCCAGCAATGTGTGTATTCGGCCGCCCTATCCGGGACTTCATTCCAATCCTTCCCGGCCGATATAAACCACACGACACGTGGCGTGAAAACTTGGCCGCCCGAGAAGAAGCTCTGAGGAACCGCTACATGAGGGGAGCGGAACGCTGGTCAGAGCACACCAAGAGACTCCCACCACTAGCAGTCGGAGACCTTATACGCATCCAGAACCAGGTCGGTCCACACGCCCGTAAATGGGACAAGACAGGTGTGGTCATCGAAGTCAGGCAGTTTGACCAGTACGTGGTTAGGGTCGATGGATCTGGGAGGGTAACTGTAAGGAACAGGAAATTCCTTAAAAAATATGAACCCTTCAGCACACCTGCTCCAAAGATGACCATAGACCAACATTTGAAGAACTTCCTAGCGGTGCCCACCAACAGCCCACCTGCTGCACCACCTACACCTGCCAGGTCAGCACCAGGACCAAAGACACCCGCTTCACCCCGTAGTCCGACACGGTCCAGCCCACACGTTGAACGCAGGCGCCCGACCCCTGAAGAGACCACACCCCCCACCCAAGAAGACATGTCAACGCCGCCCATCGACATACTACCACCTGCACCCCCTAGGCCAATGGGTACGGCACCCCAAACTGCAACTCCACTAAGGCGTTCGAACCGTACCAGACGCCCCCCTACCTGGCATGAAGACTACCATATGCATCAAGAAGAGTAACCAATCAAGTATGCCTTAAATTAAGGGCACTGACAAAATAAGGTTTAGTCTTTATCCGTAAACATACAAATTTTTTTTTTTTTTTTTTGCCATATTATCCTTAATAATCTTCTTTATAAAATTGCTGGCTCAAAGACTTGGGGGAGAGATAGAGTACAGTACACTTTACACTTTACTTACTAAGAACTTTATATTGTGTTCCCAATACAGCTGTAACCTCATTACTGTACTATTACTTTTGTCAGGAATACCGTTGTACAACCCTTATTTTAATATATGATTCAATCTCTCGCTGAACTCTCTAATTGTATTGTAATATGTTTGATTGGATATAATGTACTGTATAATTCCATAAGTATTTATATTTTAGTTTCTACAGTATCGTATTCATCATGATGTAATAGCAAAGCCTTATGTTCTCATATTACTCTTAAATAAACTAGTATCTATGTTTTCCTATTAAAGTACTATACTGTATTCACTTTATAAAACAATATAAGTCTTTGCACTACTGTACTGCAATTACCTCATATCACATCTAGTATCAAAGACTTGGGAGGAGATAGAGGACAATGATTATGTTTATGTTTATGTTTATGTTTTATTCAAGTGATTACTTATTATGCTTATTCCTTTTTCAGAAGACCGTTGTCATTGTTTGACTTTATATAAATAAATAAACGATCACAAAGAGTTGGTTCTCATTTACTTAGAGGATAAATGGCAGGACTCATGGATAGCTTGGATGATCGGGTTGGTTGATTTTTTAATTCTTTGCATTAGTCTGTATTGAGCACGTCTTGTTACCTCCGGGAAGCTCGGGACATTGCGGGTAGCAGACATTTGCGAAGCTGAGCATCTCGGGGGGGTAATTTATGTAAGAGTCTAAAAGACCTGTTGTACAGCAAATTTAGTGTTCTGCCAGAACCTTTTTTATAATTCACCTAGAGTTGCTGACCGTATATATTACTGCAGAAAGTACGAAAGAGTGTGTCTTTAGCTTCACTTGTACAGAAACGAAAGTTCCTTATGGTCATATTCGCTTTAGCACACAGGCTTCGAGATTGTTTTCTTATATCCGAGTCATCACTCAAGGAGCTGGTAATAGTTTGACTCAAATACTTAAACTCTTGTACTTCCTCAATTACTTCACCATTCATTTTAAACCTTATATCAGCTGGCTGATTACAGCTTTTAGGATGAAATTGCATAACCTTAGTTTTTGTAACATTAAAAAGAATATCATGTTTCTGCAAATACACTTCGCAGACGTTTAGTAGCCGATCCAGATCTTTAACAGAGGGACTTATTCAGTGGCGTAGCTAGAGTTTGTGCCGCCCGGGGCGGTCCTTGAGTTTGCCGCCCCCCTGAAACACAACACAATACACATAACAAACATACTTAAACAAAAAGTGAAAACGACGTATAGAAAAAAACCTGTGAAAAATATTAGGACAACATGTTTACTTCTGAAATGAAAAAATTAACTACAACATTCTACAAAATTATTTTTCTTGCTTTTCTGTTAGCAAAATCTTCGATGACATTGTCGAAGTCTATTTCGTCTGTCAATTGTTGTTCTATAGACAGTATGGCAAGATTTCTCAACCGCAAGGTGCTCATAGTAGATCTTAGGTAATTCTTTATCAGTTTTAGTTTAGAAAAACTCCTCTCACAGCTAGCAACACTAACAGCAATTGTGAGAAAAATCCGCAGCAGTATTACAATATTTGGAACCGAGTTACCAAGATTATACTTTTGAATAAACTGCAAAAGTTCAAGGGGGCCTTTCTTCCACGTCTCTGTTTCGTCTTGCGTAGCAACAACAGCAATAAAATGCTGAAGTCTTTTTCTCTTAACGAGGAACTCTTCCTTATCAATGTCACAGAATTCGCTTCGCGATTGGCTGCTTCCCGATCCGCCCATCGGGAAGCATTTTACCGCAACTTTCTGAAGTATTTCTTCTCGAATTCCTTCTCGGCCGAATCCTGGGATTACCATTATCATTTTACAACTAATACCAGCATATTAGTTTTGATATTTTTTTTATTTTTTTTTTTTAAGGTGCTTGCAACCCTGCTGGAATTGACACCATTTTTTTTTTCTCCCCGAAGGGAAGTTGCAAAATATGAGTTACATATTTTTGTGATTATTTATAAATATTAAACGTATATTTATAGATTATAACGTATTTACAGAACTTTATGGGTTATTTCCCTTTTTAATGAAATAAATGCATTTATACCAATGCTATTATTAATTAAGCACAACTAAGCGCTTAAATAGGTATGATGGTCAATAAGGCAATCTTCAAGGGAACACAATCCTTACCATTGTCGGAAATTAACGAAGTAAGCAGTGTTTTCGTGGAAAAATAAAATTGTGTCTGGCGTCTTGTATCCTTCTACTGTCCCGACATAAAAAAAAAAACCTTTTTTTTTCATTGCAGTAGACCAAAAGTGCCGCCCCTCAAAAAGTGCCGCCCGGGGCGGACCGCCCCCTCCGCCCCCCTATAGCTACGCTAGTAGACTTATTAACACCATATCATCGGCACAAACTAAGTTATTTATCCTTGTGTTATCTGTACAACATCCCACTGTTGCCTCATTAAGTGAAGCAATTAATCCGTCAATATACATATTAAACAGCATGGGGGAGAGCAAGGAGCCTTGTCTCACCCAGCAAGAGGAGCGAAAACACTCGGATAGTACATTGCCCCACCTAACAGTGAAAGATTGGTGGGAATACCAAAATTTCAATAAATTTAATATCTACATGGGAACCTTCCGGTCTTCTAGTTTTGCAAATAAAATATTGTGGTTCACCCTATCATATGCCTTACTTATATCAAGGAAACAGCTATAAATGGTTGAATTACTGTCAATGTATTTAGATATTGTTTCTTTAAGTACATAGATACACAGGTCAGTTGAGTGGGACCTTTTAAAGCCAAACTGATTAGGAGATGTCCATAGGAAATCATTTAATCGGAGTAACAAGAGTTTTTCTAGTAGTTTCGAGAAGCAGGAAGCGACAGCAATAGGCTTGTAATTATTGCTGGACAGAATGTCTCCATACTTATTTTTGACCAGGGGCAAGATATATACCCTCATGAACTCTGCAGGGATATAGCTATGAGCAAGCATGGCTGATAGGAGCAATGATATGTGCAGACATACTACGTCATTTTCATATTTTAAGTGCTCATTCGATAAGTCATCTACCCCTGACGCAGACCCAGTCTTTAACTCTTTAATTAACCTCTTTACTTCAGAAAATGATATAAAAATATTTTCCCTTGTCCCTCCCACAATCGTTTCGCTGCCATCTATCTTAAGATTATCCCTACTCACACTGTTAAGAATGTTAGAGTAGTGGTTCTTCCACAGCTTTGCAATTTCATCCTCCCCCGACACCCCATCGATTGTCGGAGGGAGGACATTTTTGACACCCGTTTGATTCTTAACAAATTTCCAAAATTTGTTATTATCGTTATTTATGCGAGCTTCACAGGCTTTTGATACTCGAATAGACTCTTCTTCCTGTTTACATCGCCTTATGGCCGCCTTATACTGACCCCGACTTCTACACATATTCATGTATACTGGTCTAATCTGGGTCTACCATGAAAGCACCACAAATCATAGGCGTCTTTCGATTCCTTCTTCAGGGGGTCAATAAAATCATTCCACCCAGGAATAACCTTAGTATGATAATTGTAAGATTTAATCAGGGGGCTTCCTGCTTCTCTTAACAGGGATATTATCTTACTATAATACCTATCTATGAGTTTACAGTGAGAATCATTTGAGCAAGGATTATTACAGGCAAGGTGCAAAATTTTTAAATTATTAAAGAGGTGACATGTTCTATCTTTGTATTCTATTCTCTGCTGCATATTAACACTGGACCAATCGACGCGATTATTTATTCTTACCATTTGAGTTCTTGTTAAGTCGTGTTGCGCATAAATTGGTAACGTTAATTAATTAATATTTCTAATGGTCTTTGATCAGAAAGAAGGAAATCATGCAAAATATGAACTGTAACAATTCGATCCTTTAGATTATTACTAGTGAGACAATGATCAATCCACCTGGTGGTACCACTCATATCGCTAACGTATGTAAAATTACCACTGGCTACCACTAATACATCTACATCACTTATACTTAAATTGGCCGACTCGCACATGTTACCCAATTCTACAAAGAATTCCGAGTTCACATGTGCGTTAAAGTCTCCCATTATTATACAGTGAGAATATTTGGGGTTATCTGATAATGACTTAATTTTGTACACCAAATCAATGTATTCATCTAGATTACTGCCGTTGCTGTATGGTAAATAGCAGTTTACAATTAATATGCAATCATTGTTCACTTGTAATTCAATGCTTAACAACCTTACATTATCGCTTGTTAAAAATCTTATGTTTTGACAAATTTTTCCTTAATAAGAAAGCAACACCACCAAAAGGCCTACTGTACATTAATTCATCTGACAAGTCTACTGCTGATGACGCATGGTACATAAAGTCATCATGGATGGTAGAGAGGAATTTTAGCTCTTGCTTAGGTAGCCAGTGCTCCTGCAGGAGTATCAAATCTGCACTGTTGCAGATTTTATGAACATCTACAGTTGAATTCCTCACTGACCTTACATTATATGAGACTATTTTCAACAAGTTATCCGCCATGACTGATAGAGAATTTATTATTAGTAAGATTATTATTATTATTAGTAAGATTATTATTATTATACACAGTACAATTTTCAAGCATTACCGTTAGGGCGCCTATTATTATTATTATTATTATTATTATTATTATTATTTTGCCTGTTATCAAATCTCCTGGAAAAGTGAATAAACTCCTTAACAATAATATCGTCTGGCCATTGACTCATATTATACGGTTTGAAATGCGCATTTACACCTTTAATTATTACTTTAAAAGAGTTATACGGAGATTTCGTGTTTAGTTTATTAACTATCACTATACTGTGTTCACCAATGATTTCTTCTATCATGTGTCGAATATCGCTTGCCTCGTTCGAGAGCTGAATTCGCGACACAAATAGGGTGAGATTCTCCATCGGTGGCCTCGCCACGGAGACCGGTTGAAGAGACCTTTGGGACGGGCGCCTATTAACAGTTACCCACTGTTTGCACAAAAAATGAGTGACAAATTTGAATAAAGCGACTAAAACTACCTCATAAAAAGTTATTTTGATTTACAGGTCCAGCCTATGTCATTTAAAACATATTAACCCCAATGGTCAAGGGCGTACAGTTGACCTAACCGGGCATTCAAATGACCTAACCTGGCATTCAGTTGACCTAACCGGGCACTCAATTGACCTAACCGGGCATTCAATTGACCTAACTGGACATTACTTCTTGATTTTTCTCCGCTACTTTTACAGATCTGCCGGGAACCTTCAAAAAAATGTATTCTTCGTAAAGTTGCACTTTTTACCGTTTGATTTGACCGGCGCTTTTGGCAACGAAAGAACTGGGCATTTTTATCAAAGGAACACACTTTCCCACACTTAGAGCACTTTTCATAAACAGTAGCAGTTTGTGACTGGCTAAATTTAACACAATCCTCTGTAACTAGTTTAAGCTAGTTAAAACATATTAATTATTTAAAGTGCTCTAACATGTTTGTTTTTCATTTTTCCAAAAAAAAAAAAAGGAGTTATTTTTGAAATCAGTGACCAAAACTACATTAGTATACCAATTTTCATTAAAATTCGCTACTAGCCCCCCCAAACGGAAAAGACCCGGGTGCTTTTCTGAATGAGAGTTTATAAATTGTGTAAATACTAAATAGTGTATATTTTAGCTTAAGTTATACAGTATACCCTATAGCAGTGGTTCCCAATCTGGGGTCCCCGGACCCCTGGGTGTCCGCGAAGTTAGTACTGGGGGTCCGTGAGCTTTCAATATTTCGAGAGGCTCCAATGGAAATCGTACATTTACCCACGATAAGGGCGCTTAGGCTAAAATTTCGTTTTCTTGCTCTTGGCTGGAATTATTAATACTTTTTTTAATAGGCTGTATTTTAATTGCATACTCTCTTATATGTCCTTTATTTGATAGTGAAAAATGAGAAAACGAGTTAATTATTAGTTAATAAAAACAGTTTGTTTGGTAGACGAAATCTTTCAAAAACATGGGGTCCGTGGGAAAAAAATAAAAATAAAAGGGGTCCTTTGTGGTGAAAAGGTTGGGAACCACTGCCCTATAGGTTACTTTGTACTTGTATGTTATGTTAATTGACTATGTTGTCCTTATTTTTGTATTAAGTTCAGTGTATGATGAGATTGTACTTGTATGTTAGGTTAAGTGCTATGGATTGTGAATACTCTAGTCCACAATAAAGATGTTTTGTTGTTTGTTTTGGTAGCTCTTTGTCCAAAATTCAAGATCCGACTGGACTTTAATCAAAGCCGAGTAGGCTAGATTGAGTACACAGAAAAATTGTTACTTGTAAACAATTTGTCGTCTGCAGAATCAAAGGTATTTCGAGAATTCATTGCATTATTTAGGCCACTATATAAATGAAAATATATTTTACTGATGTTAGAAAGCTGTGCTAGATTGAATTTATGCATTTATAAGCCTTAATTAAGTAAACTCTCGTTGTAGTTTTGGGCCTACATTGGCTTGGGCGCAGTTGCTGTGGTGAGTTCAAACTTAGGTCTTCTTCAGTGTTATCGCGCGGTGGATTCGTGGTACAAGCTTGAAGTTAGGATCCTGCTGCCCTGCATTGAGAGTCCAAACGAAATAAGCCTAGCCAGGAGTGGGCCTTAACATTGTTTACGTTTGATGCCACAAACTCCAAGTTTATTCGTGCTTTTCGTCAACAAATCCGAGTTTGTTTTGTAATCAGATCTTGCAAAACATCAATTTCAAGTTGGCTAATTAACAAAATTATTTAGAGCTATCAAAGTCAAGTTCTGACTGAAAATTACTGTAAATTACTCGTTTCATAGTTTAGGTACCAGAAAAGATGTTCTTTATTAAATATTTTGCCAAATGATACCATGCTCTTACTTTCAGATCATCCCTCATCTTGATCCCTACTTTGTGGCACAGTGATCAGTGTCTGAATAAGCATGTGTACAGCATCCTACAATGTTTGACCTGACTTGCTAATGTCTAAGTAATGGGAAATTATGCCAAATTTAAATTATCAAGATTATGAGTTAGTCTGAGGCCTATAAATTTTTGTTATATATAGGTCTTGAGGAAAGAAAAGGTTATAAAAAAGAAAGCTCTATTGGGTAATTATTTGTTTTTTGACCCACTCTTTTTATAATGAGCAAACTTTTCTGGTCAATTCTGAGTGTTCTGGACGAATCTGCCATCCATTTCCTGTGCAAATGCATAGTTTTCGAGATATCGTCATCTTGAAAATTACGCATTTGCAGAGGAAACAGATGGCAGTTTCATACAAAACACCTCAAAATTAACCAGAAAAGTTTGCACTCGTCATTTTCGTTTAAACTAACGAATTTAAACAAAAATATCATGACTTAACCTAACCAATCATCAAGGGCGTACAGTTGACCTAACTGGTGTCACGTACTGAACTGTCCGCAAAATGGACTGATCAATTTGTGATGCGTGACCTAAATTATACAAATGATAATGTAATAACATGTGCCAACCTTGCATGGGTAGTCCGTTAAATTTTGCCTGCCCTTAAAATGAAACGACACACATCATACTTCTAGTCACAAAAAACTAAATTGAATAGACAAACAATTGCTAAAAATGATTTATTTGTAAAACAGGATGAATTGAATTACGCAGAAATAGCCAGAATCACCAAAAATAAGAAATATTCACCAAAGTCTATATATATATATATATTGAAAAAACACCAAAAATAGGAAATATATTTTAATAAAAAAATATATTTTATACAAATTTGCACAAGCTAATATATATATTTTCTTATTCAGTTTTGATTAGTTATTCAATATATATTGCTGTTATAGCTGGGTGTGACTGGGTCAAAAAATGAATAATAACCCTCTATTGATTAAATATGGTACAAATTATATTGGCCCTAAACTTTATTTTTCTGTAGTTTGGCCTTTGTTTTTGACTTCAGTGGGTCAAATTAAGAAGTTTAAACAGTAGAAATTTATACCTTGTGTGTGTACCTTTTTCAGGCTAAAATAGGTTATTAGTTTTAGATATGGTAGAGTCACTCTTTACATAATAGTATTATTGAATGGCATATTTGAACTACTACTATTTTTGTACAGGATTAAAATTTAGAGTATCAGTTCTACCAAACTTCTCATACATGATAATGGATATATAGCCTGCTGTGAGCCTTTACAATAGCCTGGAATTAATTTTTTGTCAGATTCAAATTCTTAGATTTAGGCTAGGTCTATCCTAGATATTGTAAATCTTTGAATTACCGTATCATTTTTAATGAAATTTAAAATTGGTTAAGCCTATAGAGAATTTTGCAGCTTGAATTTCTTTCATATTTTATTTTATAAACTTTTAATTTTAAAAAATAGGCTGTTTCACTTTTGCATAAAATTTAATCTTTTAATATTAATGTAGAGAAGAGTTTCACTGAAAATAAATCTAGCTTAGAAAAATATTTTTACATTAAAAAATTTAAAAATTCTTAATTGGTGTGAAAAAGGATATGATCATAAATAAAATTTGGAGCAACTATTTTCACTATACAGTGATTATAGCATGACACTATTTTCATTGTATAGTGGTTTTAGTAGCTATCAGGTAGTATTTTTACTATATGGTGATTATAGCCTGAGATGCTATTTTAACCATACAGTGGTTTTAGTATCAGGTGCTATTTTCACTGTACAGAATTTATATTATTTTTATCACCATATGGTGATAATACCTTGCCTCAGCATATGAGACCTGGTTAAGTGATATTGGAGTTGTTGTTTAGCTGATCAGCTCACCCTGATTGAGCAAGCTGGTAGCATGCAGGTAACCAATTGCCCTCTTCAGGCAACACAACATCACTAGTGATGTGTTGTGTTCTATGTTGTGCTAGAGTGGTACAGTCTGTCATAATGTGTTCAATTGTTTGTGGTGTGTCCTGGCACAGGTGGCAGGTGTTGTCTGTGGAGTTGTCTAGTCTGTTTTTATATGTCTGTAAGTTGGTATGATGTCCACATTGGAATTGTGCTAAGTTAACTCAATCTGATCTGCTCATGCTGATCTCTGACCTGTTAATGGGTGGTGGCTTCGCACCTAGGACTGCATTTAAACTGAGTCGTGTCAGTGCTTTGTGGGTTAGGTGTGTATGTGTGTGTTTTCTGGGTTAATATTTACTAAATGCTATGAGCTGAACCTGTGATTGAAAATAACTTTTTATGAGGTAGTTTTAGTCACTTTATTCAAATTTGTTACTCATTTCTAGGGCAAATGCTTATTTATGGTACCTAAAAATTATTATAAGATTATATAAATACATGCATTATTGCGCAAAGAATCCTAATTTTGGGATTTTTGTAGAGGGAAATAGTGATGTCATATGACATAATTTGCTATGCATTACTCACATGTCCCACAATCCCATCTTCATGGGTTAGTTTTTCTAGGATGGCATTGTGTGAAGGGTGTGGTGTGACATTCGTATGAGCAATTGAACGTTTTGGCAATAATAATCCGGCTTCAGTTAAATATTTTCAAGATCACAGTGTTCTTCCAACTTCAAAACAGTGTCCAAAGTACAATAACCCATTAGTTTAGGTTAGGTTGGATGAAGTCAAAAATACATTTTTCTAGTGTATTTTGGTGTGGTAGTAAATATCAGTTTAGATGGTGATTCAAGCAAAAGGAAGGTTAGGTTCGGTTAGATTAGATGAAGTAAAAAATATGACCTTCATTTTCTGCGCACATGGAAAGAAATATGACTGAAATAATGTCCAAAAAATCATATTTCTTTCCATTTGCATAGGAAATGAAGGTCATATTTGAACAGAGCACACCAAAATACACTAGAAAAATAAATTTTTGACTTCAACTTCAGGTCATGGCATTTTGGAAATAATTACCATTTTCTGTACTGTGTGATGTCTGTGGGGCATGGTATGGAATGGAGTATTTGGTTATAATATGTCTCTGGTGTTACCTTAATGGTGCGAGGTGTCAGTGCTGATTGTACATGTAGTGGCGGTTTAGGGTTAGTTGTCCGCTGCTGCCATGAATTGTGTTCCCCTCATGTCTAAATGTTCCCTAACTTTCAGTATTTTTGTTTGTGTGCAGGTGTTCTATTGGTGTTGTTTGAGTACATCCTGTAATGATATGAAGTGCATTGTTTTGTATTGTCTGTAAGGTGTTTACATGTGTGTTTGAGATAATGGATGCCCCGTAGGGCGGCTCATTTTTACACTTTTCGATATTTGATTGGGGGTAGTGCGGAAAAGTTGTGATTTGGAGAGAAAATAAAGTGTGTAAAATTTTTTTGATCTACGTCAATACCTTCCAGTGGCAGCGAGTCCTTAAAAATCGAAAAATAGGCTAAAAACACAATTTTTATAGAATTTTATAGAATTTTTATATAATGTTCATTGTTCAATGACTGCTATTAATTTATTCAAGCCTATAATAGTGTTCTCAGGGTTGTTTGCACAGAAATATACCAGAATTAACATTTGTATAACATCTTGTTAAAACTTGCTTTAAATCAATATTTTGGATATTTTAATGGCTAAGACGCCACCGGAAGTTATTAACAGATTGTGCTGAAATTTTTATTATTTATTTTGTAAGTCTTTAAAACCATTTTCCAATCTACCCCGTTAGGCCTATTTTTCGATTTTTAAGGACTCGCCGCCACTGGAAGGTATTGATGTAGATAAAAAAAATTTTACACACTTTATTTTCTCCCCAAATCGCAACTTTTCCGCACTACCCCCAATCAAATATTGAAAAAAGTGTAAAAATGAGCCGCCCTAATGCCCAGCATGGGCTAGCATAGTCTGTAACTGAGCAAATATATTGTTTGTATATGAGTGATGTTGTTTCCTGCTGGTGTCCAAAGTTTGTGCCTGTTAGTACCCTAAGCGTGTTAAGTCTTGACATACATTTGTTTTTAATGTCCTGAATATTATGGTTTGCAAAAGATAATGATGTGTTGTATGTGACCCCAAGTATTTTGATCCTGTGTGTGTGGGGAATGTTGGTGGTGTTTAGTGTAGGCTGTGGAGTAGGGTGGTCCACTCTTATAGGGGTGGAATTTTTTTTTGTGATTTGTTTTTATTGCTGGGTTGTAACTTATGAGGATGGATGAGAAAACACCTCTGGGAAAGTTTTATTTGAATCAGTTAATTTGTAGGGGTAGCACATGACACTTGAAGTTTTGGTATAATCTGAAAATCATAGCAAAGTTAATCTTGGTGACAGTACATGACTATTAGGGTAACTAACAATTCCGAAATGACTTGACTAACAATTCCCTCTGCACCTCATTTGATCTTTGTTTTCTCGCCCAGTTGCCAGGCTGACTTCAGTGGTTGAGGAAACTGCTTCCTGTAGTTAGCAACAACTTGCAGGAGATACTGCAGTTGTTCCTCATTCCTAGTGTGGCAGCCGTTGTATTCATTAATGAGAGCAACCCCCCTCTCTGCATGATCGTTCACGACAGAGAGGTTTGCCACTGATTTCTTCGCTATTTGGTAATCAGGATCACTGTCCCAATCCCGCACCTCCTTCCTCAGGTATCCCACACCTGACCCCAGAGACAACAGCAGTCTTTTTGAGTTTGCTGTTGCTAGTGACTCGATTGAAGCCCCCTCAGCAACACCTTTCCTTCTCTTCTGGCAATCAGGCTTTCTTTCAACTTCCTCCATCGCCTTCACCATTGCTGTTTTAGTCTCTTCAGACACCTCAGGATCAAAAATCGCGAGGCCCACCATCTCCTCCGAAAGATACCAAAGATGACCGCTGAGTTTTTTTAATGCCACTTCCGAAATTTTGGGGTCATGGTATTCCCGAAGACTCTGCAGAAGACTGAGGTCGCTGCGAGGCGCAGCAGCAGCTATTGGCGCTGTCATCCATGCCTGCAGGTAGATGGAAACAGCGAAGACACTGACATCCTTAAGACACTTTTGCTCTCGTGGAGTGAGGGCTGGGATTTGTCCCCTGAACAGCCACATCTTCAATGAATAGATCACCTTAGATAACCATCTGGCTTGGTGCATGGGACCAGGTCGCTTGAAGGTGTAGTTGTCAATGCTCCCTCCCAAGAAAATGATGGACAGATCGAGGAATTCCTGATAGTCATCTCGAAAGGATTTTGAAGTGTTTTTCCTCAGCAAAGCGGAGAATCCAATCTCTAATGGGGGCCAAGAGTCGATGCACCTCTTCATCATCCCATCTGGTGCCGTATGTTCCTGTGTCGATGAAGGTCCATTTGCTCTGAAACCTGCTGAACAATGGAACATCAGGTCCACTCGGGCCATAGCAAGCAGTGAAAACTCCACCGATCATCACTTCCATGATGCGATGACGGCAGGCAAAATGGAGAAGGTCTTTCTTCAACTTCTGCTCCAACAACACACACGCTCCATTCAAACGACCAGCATTGGAGGCAGTGGTGTTGAAACACATCCCCACGACAGATTCTTCGAGGCCCCAATCAGTCAATAATTCAAAAACTGCGCTGGCTTGGTGTTCTCCTGATCCAGTTGGTATTTTGGGGACTCCAAGGAGCTGAGATTGACCCAAAAAGGAGGAAATGAGCACAGGCAGCCGATCCACATGCGCATGGTCTCTGGTGTTGAGGAGGTCTAGAATAAGTTTTCCATCCCAGTGGATGATTGCAGGACCGGACTGAAAGGAAGCTTTTAGGCTACTGCAGATCATGATCCGATGTCGTTCTCTCTGCCGTTTGATGGAGGTCCGGGTGATGTTAAAATTCATTGGGCTGTGGCCAAGGCTCAATGCAGTCTCTGCTATTATGTAGGTTGCCATCCTGTCCGTAGTGTGTGTCCGATCTAGGGCAGCAGCTAGATTTGATGTTATCACATTCTTGACTCTTTTCACCTGTTTTGGAGGTCGCTTTCCACCTTTTGCCCATTCATCTTCGGTGGAGGATGACTCGTCAGTGACTGAGGATTCTGTTGAGGACACCAATACTGCTGTACCACGTTGATGCACCTTCATTGACTGCCTGCAATACAATCAAAAAAGGACAATTAGTGTTAACGAACAACCTAATCATTGGAATCAAATGAAAGTAGGAATTTGAAGAACAATCTCACCTTTCTCTTTCGCATCTCCTCCATCTTCCTGTGGGCAGCTTGTTTTTCTTTTTCTGCTGTTTTTCTGTCTACTACCATGCATCCCCATCTTCCAGGCTCTCGCTGGGCCAGCAAGAAGGCCTTGTCTTCTGGGTTTTTGATTAGAGACAAGGCATCAGCATGTGCCATATCAAATAGGTTCCGAAGTGTCTCCTTGAATCCCTCTTCGTTGTACACCTAAATATAAATAATAAATATATATAATATATATATGATAAATGTATTGACTATTGTACAGTATAATATGTCATACTCTCGAGAAACTATTTTATTTATCATTGATATCCAACTCACCTGCTTCTGGCTCCTCCTCATTCGTCCTTTTTTTTATTTTGATCCAATCTTGGTGAAGGTCCAAGATCTTTTGGATTCCTTTGTATTTTTCCCTTGTCGGGATTCGAGCTTTGTTCCAAAATATTTCAAGTTGACCCCACACTACTTGAGCACTTTCCTTCAACTCCTCCTTGAGATTAGTGTGGTGATGAAGGAAGCATGACAATACTTCTCCACGTGATGGTAATTTGCTTCCAAGAAGCTTGTCCTTCACTTTATCTCCTTCAAGGAGATAAAAGCAAGAGCTTCGAACTTGTCATCATATATCCAACCACTAAACACAACCAATGAACACTACACCAATAATCTGTCAAGGAAAAGATTTATTACTGGAACTGGAACATAATATACAAGTAAATCTACTAGGTAGTGCAAAAGTGCAAAAATGAAGTACTGTGTGCTACCCCTAAAAAGTGATTGATTTGGGAAAAAATTGGCCAGAGGTGTTTTCTCATTCATCCTCACAAGTTACCGCCCGGCAATAACAAAAATCAAAACTTCAATTTTATGGACCACACCCTACTGTGGAGTTATCTGGTGTTCTTTTGTGTTGCTTGTAAGCAAGGTGCTGGTTGATTTTGTGGGTGCTACTTTGAGTCTATTGTGTGTGAGCCAGTCTTGTATACTGTTTATATATGTTTGTAGGTTATTTGTAGTGTTGATGATGATGTGGGTGGATGTTTGAGTGATGTCATCTGCATATGATGATAATGTAAGCTTGTTATCTATGGGTGTTGGAATGTCATGCATGTATAAGTTGAACAGTATTGGTGAGAGAACAGAGCCTTGAGGGACCCCGTTCGGAAAAAGCTTGTTGTTGGATGACTTTCCATTAAATGTGACATGTGAGTATCTTCCTGAAAGATAGTTGCTCAGCCACCTTTTGGTGTTATTGTGCATGTTTGTGTTGAGTATTTTGTTTATGAGAGGGAAGCATGGGATAGTATCAAATGCTTTACTAATGTCTATTGTTGCTAATAGTGTACATTGAGCTGGTCATCTGGAGTTGATGCCATCCATGATGTGCTGTGTGAGGTTAGTGAATAATGTCATGGTTGAGTGGTGAAGTCTGAAGCCATATTGAGTAGGTGATAGTGGTATGTGTGGGTTGGTGATTTGTAAGATTAGTTTTTCTGTTACTTTAGAAGGTGTGCATAGTAAAGTAATGGGTCTATAGGAAGCTGGTTCTGTTGGATTTTTGTTTGGTTTGAGTAGTGTAATAATTTTACCATGTTTCCATGTCAGGAATAATACAGTGTTGGTATGAATGTGTGCTGATATTTGTGAGAGCTAGTATTCCCTGTGGGCCCAAGTGTTTAAGGTGTATGTTAGATATGTTGTCTGGTCCAGTAGTCTTTGAATTCTTAATGTTTTTGATGATCTTGGTGGTCTGGTCTGTATTGAAGGGTGTAATGATTGTGTTGAGTCTGTAGGTTTTCTTGTGTCTGGCTGTTTGTCTGTCTGCATGTTTCTGGTTATTGTTTCTGTTTAAGTGAATTATCTTTGCATAGTGATTAACTAGAATGTTAGCTTGTGTATATGTTAGGATATTATTTTGGCTGTGGCAGATAGACACGTGTGAAGTGTGAATGCCACTGTTAGAGTGGGTAATGCTGTTTATAGTCCTGTATAGCCTGGATGTATATGTGGAGTGGTTTAGTATTATGAATTCCCTAAATGTTTCTGTTTGCTTTTCTTTGAGTGTGTTGTTTATTTATGTGTTGAGCTGTTGTATCTGCTGTTTTATGGCTTCTGTGTGTGGTGTTTGTGCTATGTTTGAGGTTATGATGTAAGATGTTGCATTATGAGCAGGGTTGGCAAAAACCCAACTACCCAGCAAAAAACCAGCTGGGTTTTTGCCAACCCTGCTTATGAGGTGGGCTATTTCTCTAGTGTAATTTGGGTTGTATTTCCTAATGTTGCCCTTAGGTATGTATTTGTTTGCATTATTGATGATCTGATTAAATGTCTTTCAAGTGTTGTATTGATGTTTATGATGGGTGTGCTGTTTAATGTCATGAATTGTTCTTCAGTCTGTATTTTGAACTGTTCCCAATCAGCTTTCTTGTAATTTCTGTAAGTGTGCCTAAGGCTGTTGGGGCAGAGTGCAGAACATGTAATGATGATGGGCAGGTGGTCTGATGACAGTTGTTTTCCTGTTCTCCAGTGTGTTTGTGTTGCTAGTGAGGGGGAACAGAATGTTATGTCTGGGGAGGAGTTTGGGTATCCTGCTTGATGTGGTATGTGTGTATGTTCTTCTGTATTGTTAAGAATGAAGAGGCTGTTTAGGTATGTGGCTATGTTGGTGCCTCTGGTGTTGCTTTGGTTGTGCAGGTACCAACTAGTGTCTTTAGTGTTGAAGTCTTCTCCTAAGATGACATTAGTGAGAGAGGCCAGATTGTGTAACTGTGGATTGTAATTGGCTGGCACCTGAGGTGAACTATCTAGTGGGATGTAAATGTTGATTAGTGTGGTGTTGTGTTTTGCGTGTGTTTTAATGTTAACTGCCTGTATTTCTATTGTGTTATCTGCTTGGATTGTGTTTAATGTTTTGGGTGGCATCAGTGTAGCTAATGCTACACTAAAGTGAGTGTTTTGTTTGTGTACGAATTCCGTAAGCTGCATGATTTTGTTTGTGAGGCCATCTACATTGCACTGTAATATGTTAATATTATACTTCTGTATGTGTCTCATGGTGCTATTATGTCTTTGTGTATGGTGACATGTGTAAGTTGTAGTGGGCCTGGATTAGTCTTAATGTCGCTGGAGAGTAAGAGTAGTCTGGGGAGCATAAAATTGCTCCCCATAAATGAAAAAATGTCATGCTGAGGACAGGGTTGTGGAGTCGGTCCAAAGTTTTCCGACTCCGACTCCACACATTGTAAAAAATCTAAAAATCCGACTCCGACTCCTCACATTTTAAATATATGACTCCGACTCCTCTAGTGTTTCACTCTATAATTATCATAATAATAAGACATTTCATCACTACCACATGAATCGTCAGGTTACTTTCTAGGATAAGGGAACATTCAAATATTAAGAAGGATATTGACTTGTAGATATTATCATATTAAGGGATTTTTATTTTTTTCCAATATAATATATATATATATATATATATATATATATATATATATATATATATATATATCCCCCTCCCCGCGGGCGGTCTTTCTGGGGTGGATTGCCCGCGGGCTCCTGCCTCCATGTGGCGAGGGGGGTCAGCCATGGCTGGGGGCCCTGCCGGGTCCCCCGCCTGGTTGCGAAGTGGACTTTTAGCATACCCTGCTATCCTACAGCCCCCTCTTTCCTGTCTTCCCCTCTTTACCCTCTTCCTTGCCCCCTCTGTTTTTTCTGCTTTCTCTGTTCACTTCGCGCGCCCCGTGGGCTGCCGGGGCTGGTCGCTGGGGGTCTCGCTCCCATGGCTGGGGCCGGACTAAGTTGGCTGGTAGGGTGCCCAGGCCTGGGACCCTGGGGGGCCTTGGTCTTTGCTGCCGGCGGGGGAGAACTTTCGACGCTGCAAGGGCCCCTTTTGAAACGGGGGTACCTACATGGGACGAGGCACCCATCCCCCGCCGGCGTGCGCTTGGTCCCCTTGGGCCCCGGGTAATCGGTTCCCCGCGGCCCCGGGCGCGAAACAATAATTTTTTTTTCATGGAAACACTTACAAATCTAATGGACCTCGTTGACGACCCGGCTTTGTGCATCTGACCTCCCTCTGACTACCTCTTTGGACCTTGGGTCTGGTAAGGGCAGTCGGCAGCCCTCGCCCACCCCGTCTGCTCTTCTTGCCGACACCTCCTCTCCCTCTCTTCCCCAGGCTCGTGGCGCCGCTGCCCGACCCCCGCCAGTGGCGGATGGACCTGCAGTGCAGTGGTGGGCGCGGTACCAAAATTTGGGGGTGCGTTACGCGGTACTGCGGTACTTTTTCAGGTCCCCCTGGTGCGTTCTGCGGTACTGCACACAAGAACAACACAAGTAATAGCACATATTTTCAGAAATTGCATATCGCGATTTCGCACCTGAACTTTCTGCCATAATGGCTTAAAATCGATCTTTGTCACAGAAATGTAACACACGTGCAACCGGCTCAAAAGCAAGCACTGCACTGAGGCATTGTGATAGGATGGCAACGTAACATGTTCTGAACGAAAACTTAACGTGTCTAGAGTTAGGCTGATGAAACACACGCAGCATTCGTCTTACTGTACTCCTGTAATAAGGTTTACTTCAAAAAAGTGTTAATTTTTTGAAAAGTCATGTTTGTCGGTACCGCGGAAAGTACCGCGGGAAATTTGAATGCGGTAGCGGTACTGCTGTACTTTCAGCGATCCTTTGCGGTACTGCGTTATGCGGTACCGGTTTGGTAGTGCGGTAGTACCGCAGTACCTCAAAAAATACCGCAAGTGCCCAGCTTTGCTGCAGTGGGCCCCCCGACCCCTGGATCCCCCCATATTCCACGTCCCGATAGGGACCCACCTGCTTTTTCGCCCTCAGGTGGGAAGCCTGCGGCCCCGGTCGCCTCCCACTCCGGTCGGGCCTCATCGCCCTCGGCCCCTGGGGGACGTGGGACCCGACGTCGCCGTCCGCCTTTCTCGTCTCCCCGTCCCCTCGAAGTACCGGTGGTGTTTGGCCCGACATCTTCGCTCGGCCTTAGGACGGTGGACAAGTTCCTCGTCCTCCACCCCTCCTCCTCCAAGCCCCTCCCCACTAACCATGAACGCCTCTTTCGAGCGATCCATGGGGTGATGGGGATGGCTCGTTTTGACCTTCGGCCTCAGAGGGATGGCTCCATTCTGATAAGGTCGCGTTCCTCTGTCGAAACCTCCTGGGCTGCGGGATTGCGGTGTCTCCCCACCCCCGCCTCAATCAGTGCCAGGGCACAATTTATGCTGCTCGTCTTCTACCCATCCCGGTGAAAGACCTCCAGATTGACCTCGCCTCCCAGGGTGTTGTGAGGGTGTACCGCTTTCCCGACAGATCGCGATCCCCAACCACCCCTTCTCGCCTGCTCCTCACTTTCGACTCACTGGTGCCCCCCATTTCGGTATTCTGGGGCTTTGGTGAGAGACGAGCGTGCGAATTCTCAGTACGACCATACGTGCCAGATCCTACGCGCTGTTTTCAGTGCAATAGGTTTGGCCACGTGAGCAGCTCCTGCCATCAGCCGGCCCCGTTGTGTGTCCGTTGCGGCGGCCCTCCCCACCCCTTGCCCTGTACTGCTCCGCCTTCCTGCACCAACTGCCATGGACCACACCCTGCTTCATCCTGCTCTTGCCCGTCCTTCCTCTTTGAAAGGGAGGTTCGGGCCCTCTGTTCATCAGAGTTTCTCAGCGCTCGGGAGGCGCGGGACTGGTTGCGTGGCTGCGAGGCCCGGCGTGGTGCTTCGTACGCCGAGGTTCTCCGTTCCCGGACCCCGTCCTCACCGGCGGTTCCCAACGCGCCTCCACCCACCGTGTCCGCTACTCCCAGTCCATCCTCTGCCGCCCAGCGGACTCCTACCGCGGCTCCCCGTACTACCAGCGCGTCCCCACGTGCTCCCCCCGCGAACGCCGATGCTTCGTCGGCAACCCCCCCCTGCCCCTTCTACGCCCTCTCCACCGGCGCCTTCGGCCACCCCATTCCGGATCGTGACCCGCCGTCACCCATGCGGGCCGCACGACGGAGGGGTAGGGCCGCAAGCGCCGCGCCAGTGGTGACCCCGAAAGGTTCGAAGCCATAAGCCTCGCATCACCTTCCTCTCCCAAACACAAACGCCCCCTTCGCCCTACCGCCCCGGTGTCCTCACCATCCCCACTGCACAACCGTTATGCACGCTCCCCCCTGGGGTCCCCGACGGCCCTCGTGGTGGGGGCTGAGATACACCCCTCTGGCCCGGTCGATGGACCCACTGGAGGGGGAACTCGCCCGCCTGGTCGGGGTTGGTGGGACGTGCATGCCCCCGCGCTTGACCCGCCCCATCTCTCTCCTCGACCTGCCAATGCCTCTGGGTGAGGTATTATTTTCCACTCCCCCTTGTAGTCCTGCCTCCCCCACCTCCGGTGAAGGGAGGGGCATTCTGGATACCTCTCACATCCCCTTCTCTGCATCGCTCTCCCCCGGACGTCCGGGAGACTCCTCTTCTGGAGGACTTGCCGGCGTCTGGTTCCACATCGCCCCCTCGTCGGGGTGACCCTCGCCTTCGCCCTCGTTCGGTGTCCCTCGCTGAACTCCGGGGCTTTCCGATTCCCTCTTTAATCTCGGGCCGCCCGATCAGCCCACCCACCCCATAACCATCCTTTACGCTGACATTACATCAATACAATATATGAGAAAAAGAGAACTTCATCAACTTCATTCGTCAGCCACACTCTGTACTGAACAGATGCATTTCCTGAGCTCTCTGATATTGCATCTACTTTTGCATATTGCTGAGAATTTTACTTTTGGAAAGTTTTGAATTTTATATACTTGCATTTATATTCACCTTGTTATAGTTAAGTAATTGAATATTAGTGATTTTTAGCGATTTAGAAGTTTTCATAGCGTGCCGGGTTAATTTAACTTAAACTTGTGATGGTTTAAACTAATTTTTAACTGCGCAATACCATCGCAGAAAGCGTCGTGTGTTAGGTGTAGGGTAAACCAGTGGTATTCGGGATTTAAAGATTATAATGGTGGTCCTATGGCGATTACTGAGAGATCAGTTTGTTTCTTTTGCGAGTTAATGGAGGAAATAGTTGACATTAAAGGTAGCAGAAAGACTTGCAATGCTTGATGAGGGCAGGGGTAGGGCTACGGTTGATGGAAGCTGAACCAATACTAACGTTGAAGACGTTAGTAATTTGAAGGGTGAGGTGCGTAACCTAGTTTCTAGTTTAGGTAGCTTGTTGGGAAGGTTGGATGGAGTTGAGGAAGGGGTTAAGGTTAGTCCGAGAGTAGTAGATGGGGAGGGATTTAGAGAAGTTAAGGGTGGAGCTAGGTCACGTATGTTAGGTAATAGGAATCCCCCACATATCGAGGTTTTGAACCCTTTTGCTCATTTGGAAAGGGAGGTGAATGAGGGGGAAACTATTTTAATTGGGGACTCTTTAGTGCGCCACATGGACAAAGAGTTCGTTGAATGGCATCCAACCAAGAGGAGGAGGGTCTGTCTCCCAGGGGCCAGGGTTGATAGAGTTAGAGACGAAGTGGATAGGATTGACATTGCTTCCCGTCACTCGATGTTGGTGATGATGGTAGGATGCAACGACTCGTATAGGCCCAATATGAGAGTGCCTGACCTTTTGGAGAGATATAGGGGGTTAATTAGGTCTCTGAAGGCGAGGTCAGATAGGTCTTTAGTTCTAGGTATTACCCCTAGGCATGGGTTGGGTCTTAGGATTACGTCAAAAACAATTTTTTTGAATAATAAATTGGAAGAGATTTGTGCTGAGGAAAATGTACCCTTCGTAAAGCTGTGGTCCAAATTCAGTGATCCTAGCCTTTTTATAAAAGATGGGGGTGCATTTTAATGAAATAGGTAATGCTAGGCTAGGTAGGTTAATAGACGAAAACATGCGAAAGCTGTATGGGTTGAAGCCGCCTTTTAACGTTGTGGGTCCGGGAAATGCGGGCCCAACATGAAAAATAGTTTAAAATGCGGGCCCGTGATAAAAAATGACTTAAATGTCTTTTATTGTAACGTGCATAGTATGAGAAATAAATTAAATGAGTTTAAGGCAATAATTTATTCTGGCAACTATGATATAGTTGCTATCACTGAAACTTGGTTAAATACCGTGACTCAGGACTTGTTGGGGGAACTTGATATACCGGGTTTTAAACTCTTTACTAATGATAGGTTACATCGGTTTGGTGGTGGCATTTTGCTGTACATTCATAATTCCCTTAGAGCTATCGAGGTTGTTAGATTTTCCAGCAGCAATTGAGGCGATATGTGTTGAAGTTAGGGCGCGTAGTATTAGTTTTAATTTTGTTGTTGTTTATAGACCTCCCATTCAACTCCTCGATACAGATACTAGATTTTACTCACTTCTTGGTAACTTTATTGACAATTGGAATATTATAATTGTCGGAGACTTTAACTGCCCTAATGTTAATTACAAGAATTTTACTGGTAATGAGGAGGGTTTGAGATTGATTGAGTTTATGGAAGATAACTTTTTACGACAGATGGTTACCGAACCAACACACAGTGATAATATTTTAGATTTGATGATGAATGGCGAGAATATAGTCGAAGGTTTAGAAGTAGGGGAGAGTTTAGGATGTTAGTGATCATCAAATTCTTAGGTTTAAGTTATTGATAGAAAACACTAAGGATAGTAACGTAATAGAAGTCCCTGATTTTTGTAGGGCTAATTTTGATAGTTTTGCGGATAGGATGAGAGTAGTGGAACTGGGATAACTTATTTATGGGTAATGAGACAAATTTGCATTGGGAGTCGTTTAAAGAAAGTTTTATGAATATTGAAAGGGAGTTTATTTCTCATTGGGCCCAAGTGGTGGACTAGGGAAATAGGCGAGTTCATAATTGAGCGTAATAGAGCATATAGACTTAATAAGCGCAATGGCACGGCAGCTAACTTTAATAGATATATTGAGCTTAGACGTCAGGTTAAAAAATCAGTTAGGAATGCCAAGTGTAATTTAGAGATACTTATAGCTGCGGATAGTAAACATAATCCAAAAAAGTTTTTTGAATACGTCAATAATCATAAGCCAATAAAAGATAACATAGGCCCTCTAGTGGATGTTAACGGTGCTTTGGCTTCTGACGCTCAGGCAATGGTGGATATTTTCAATAACTTTTTTGCGACAGTTTTTACCGTAGAAGACATAAATAATGTCCCCAACGTGGATGATATTGTTCCATTTAGTAGCGAGACTATTTTGGATGAAATAACTGTTTACAAGGGTAAGATTGCGCATTATATCGATAGGCTAAAAGTTAGCAAGGCTCCAGGCCCTGACGCTTTTTATCCCAGGCATTTGAAAGATTTGAAAGACGTTATCACAGGACCCTTAACCCTTTACTGCCCAAACGGACGAATTTGTAACCTATCAAATACGCACTCTCATAACTTAACCCTACAAAAAATTTGGATGGTAAAGGGTTAATGAAGATTTTTAATCAGTCACTCGAAACAGGGATTATTCCTGAAGACCTCAAATTAGCTAACGTCACGCCCATTTTTAAAAAAGGAGACTGCACAGTAGCTAGCAATTATAGGCCCATTAGCTTAACATCAACTGTCAGTAAACTTTTGGAATCCGTAGTTAGGGATCGTATCATCGATCACTTAGAAAGTAGAGATTTGATTAATAGTAGTCAGCATTGATTTCGACGCCATAGGTCTTGTTTAATTAATTTGTTAAAATTTTATAATGAAATAGTGCGCGAGTACGATAGGCATAGAGTGGCTGATGTTATTTATTTAGATTTTAAAAAGGCATTTGATACAGTTCCGCATAGGAGATTAATTGCGAAGGTCAAAGCGCACAGTATAGTGGTCAGGTAGCTAACTGATTAGAAGAATGGCTTCGTGCTAGGAGGCAGAGGGTCGTAGTTAATGGCAGTGAATCGGGGTGGTTGGATGTAGGTAGCAGTGTCCCACAGGGTTCAGTGTTAGGCCTATTGCTATTTGTAATTTACATTAATGACATAGATGTAGGATTGATTAGTAACGTGTCAAAATTTGCGGATGATACTAAAATAGATGGTAAGGTTGTTAATGAGGACGATAGAAATAGGCTCCAAGACGATGTAAATAGGATTATGGAGTGGATGGATAAGTGGCAGATGCAATTTAACGTAGATAAATGTAAAGTTTTGCATGTAGGTTCTCGTAACAATAATTACACGTACACGATGGATGACAGAGTTAGTGAGCATTGACGAGGAAGTAGATTTAGGTGTATGTGTATCTAAGGATTTAAAAGTTGGGAGCCAGTGTCTGGAGTCTTGCGCAAAAGCTAATAGGATGTTAGGCTTCATAGCGCGTAATTTCGAATTTAAATCAAAGGATATTATATTGCCCCTTTACAAATCCCTAGTCAGGCCTCATTTAGAATATGCCATTCAGTTTTGGTGCCTGTACTTGCATGAGGATATTGATAGGTTAGAAAGGGTTCAGCGTCGTGCCACGAAACTTATTCTATCATTGTGCAACAAGCCTTATGAAGATAGGATAAGAGAGGTTAAACTTGCATTCACTCGAAACTAGGAGATTAAGGGGGGAGCTTATTGAAGTTTTCAGAATTGTTAATAATATCGATAATGTAAATTTTGACGAACTCTTCACTTTCAATAATAGCAATACTCGTAATAATGGATTTGAGTTGCATGGCAGACGTTTCATTACTAATATCGCTAAAAACTTCTTTACGTTTAAAGTAATTGATAAATGGAATAATCTTCCCGCATCAGTCGTTCATTCTACCAGCGTTAATATGTTTAAGAACTGTTTAGATAGGCATTTTAAAAATATTAACATTGTTTAAAATAAAAAACAGTTAGTAACAGGAGCTCTGGGGGTGGTGGTCGAGGATGAGTCTGTTGACTATTAATGCCAGCGTGTGATGCCAGCAATAAAAAAAAAAAAAAAAAAAAAAAAAAATTAGACTAACATGAACGTAGATGTAGCTTGTAGAGTAAACTAACCCACTTTTTGTTTAACTTTACCTACTTTTTAGTTTTTCTTATCCTCTCCTTACTTGCATGTCTGTAGTTTGCATGGTATAATAGTGTTTGATTTAAGACTGTTTGCATGGTTTGTAAGTGTTCTTATTTTACTTTTCATCTCTCACCCCTTTCCTATTCTCTCCGACTATTTTTCTGACTTGCTGGCAGTGGCCGGCGGATGATGATGGGGAGTCTTTTTTCTCTTTTTCTGAATGAATGTTAACCCATGAGTGATAGGTGTTGCTACTTACTTAACCCCTTATTCTCTTCTCTTAACCCCCTACTCTTTCCTTTCTCTCGGGCTAACCTTAGAGTGAATCTTAGGGTCTTTGTTAGCTTTAGCTTCTGTAGATCATCATCCTGTTTACATATATGTTTTATGTTTTGTATTTATCAGGTATTACAAAAGAAATCTTTTATAACTTGATATTGGAGTGGAGTAATCATATGGTCAATATAGCACCTGATACAGTACTAGAACCACCATACGGTGAAAATAGCAGCCGATACTAGAACCACCATATGGTGAAAATAGCAGCCGATACTAGAACCACCATATGGTGAAAATAGCAGCCGATACTAGAACCACCATATGGTGAAAATAGAGCAGCAAGTGTAGTTTACATCCCCCTGATGCAAAAGGGGATACAAACTACACTTGCTCCAAAATAGGTAGCTACTGAGTAAATTATATTCAAATTGTTCAATTATTGTTTTTAGTTTATTTTTTAACCAATAGCTAATGAATTTTTGCTAAATTTTGAGACATTTAGTAGTTTTCCATATATTTTATTTAATAATTAACTAATTAGGTAGCCCTTAAAAATGAAAGTTTGAAATTTGTTTCTCTAACCCCCCCAATTTGTGCAGTTCCTAGGAAAAACCATGTGTGCTAAATATTTTTGAAATCCAAGAATATTTAGAGGTCTCCCTCGTGAGTTGAAGTTTTACTATTGTACAGAAAGTATCTAACACTCCTTTTTTCTTTCCTCAGGATGGAATTGAGAAAGAAGTTGTATTTGATCAGTTCTGTTGAACCAGAAATCAAGGGCACTAAATTGCCATCATATTGGCAAGCTTTTGGGCATTTCCTGTTCCTCCATTTGGAGAAATAAAAGACCACCCAGGACGCTAGTCATGAAACAGTAGAGGCCATCAAGGCATTATGGGATAAAGCCAGCATCCCAACATGAGCTGACGAGCATTGCATCAAGAAGCTGGAGGCGGTCTTCGAGGAGTGGAAAGCTCTTAAAAAAACATCAGACCAGGACCAGTGTATCCCACAAGCAGAAGGAACAGGAGTTTCAAGAGCGCTTGGAAGATTTCTTTGACATAGCTCATGCGGATGCACTGGTCCTGATGAAGAATCCTGAGGACTGGGCTTTCATTCTGGCCCAGCAACAGTTCTAAGGGGAGACCAGGCTACATTGGCTCTGTGGATATGGTATAGGCCCGGAAGGATGAGGAATCCCAGAAGAGGTCAGAGCAGGAGGCCAGGCAATGGAAGAAGGCGCAGGAAGATTCAACCAGCCCAGCGGCGCTGGCATGATCATCGTCAAGTGCAGCAGAGGAGATGGATAATGACTGGGAGAAGGAAGGTGCAGTTGGGGTTGCTGTCACTGCATCTGCTCCAAAAAGAGCCAGGAAGAATATCGTGACACCTCAACTGGCTGCTGCCCTCGACTGGATGCAGATCTCCTCCAGAAATGTGACCTACATTCTTACAGAGGCCGCTAAAAGCCTTGGCCATGATGTCATTGACTTGAACATCAATCAGAATTCCATCCATAGAGAAAGGACTTGCCATCGTTTGGCCCAGTCAAAAGATTTGGAGGAGTAGTTCTCCACTGACGTCCCCCTTACCGTTTATTGGGATGGTAACCTCATGGAGGATCTGACATCCTGAGAACATGTTGATCACTTGCCTATCCTCATGTCTGGCCTCAGAGTTGAGCAACTCTTGGGTGTTCCAAAGTTTCCATCTAGAACTGGAGAGGTGCAAGCAGCGGTTGTCATCAAGTGTCTTGAAGACTAGAAGATCGACGATGGGGTTCAGGCATTAAGCTTCGATACCACAGCTTCGATACCACAGCTTCGAACACAGGTCATCAATCTGGTTCCTGTGCTCTCATTGAGGAGAAACTTGGAAGAGATCTTCTGTTCTTTGCCTGTTGGCACCATGTGTTGGAATTTGTGATTGGAGCCACTTTTGAGACAACCATTGGGGGATCATCGATGGGACCTGAGATACTTATGTACAAAAGGTTCATGGGTCAAGACAAGTTCAAGCCAGCTTCAACTGATCCCTCTGTAGAGAGCTCAGTGGCATCTTTGCGGGATGAACTACTCGATTTCTCAAGAAGACAAATGGTTCATGTTCATGATGATTACTGGGAGTTCCTCGAGCTCAGTACAATCTTCCTTGGAGGCACACCAGAGTGTGGAATCAAGTTCACAGTCCCCGGAGCAATGCATCACGCTTGATGGATGGTGAAGGTGCTATACATGATCAAAATGTGGCTCTTCCAGGAGCAGTTCTGGATGACACCATTGGAGGAGAGAGGAGTGCATGATCTCGTGGTTTTTGCCATGGTGATCTACATGAGAACGTGGAACATGGCTCCTCAGGCAGTGGGAGCTCCCTGGAATGACTTTCATCTCATGAAGGAGCTGATGCCCTACCCACATTGAGGGATTTCCACTGCCACCAGCAAGAAGCTTTCCCACCACCTCTGGTACCTGTCGGAGGAGCTTGTGGGGATGGCCTTCTTTGATGACAGAGTACCTTTAGCCATGAAGAAACTCATGGTTGAAGCCTTGGACGAAGATGCCGTTGACCATCTGCCGAAGCGTCTGAGAGTTGCCTTGAGTGCCTTTGTCGATGAGAAGAAGGGGCCTTGAGCAATTTGTGATGAGGAACACCAAGGCCCTCTTCACTTGCCTCCAGCTTCCGGGTGAATTCCTTCACAAAGATCCAGAGAGTTGGCCAGCGGAGGACTCCTTCAAGAAAGCTCTGTGGGTTGTTGAAAGCTTCGCCATGGTCAATGACTGAATGGAGAGAGGAGTAGCTCTCATCCAAGAGTTCAACAAGAAGTTGACTTGTGGAGAGGAGCAGCTGCAATTCCTCCTCCAAGTTGTCGCTGATCACAGGCAGCAGTTCCCGGACTGCAAGAAGATGACACTTGCACCTTGAACCAGGTGACAGTGAGAGGAGTAGGCTTTCACAAGACCCTTGCCACCGAGCAGCTAATACTTCTTGTTGAAGAAGGGGGACCTGGCTGCCTGAGTAATCTTCAATGGATGAGGGTGACCTCAAAATATTCTTGGATTTCAAAAATACCTTGTACACGTGGGTTTTACTAGGAACTGAACAAATTGGGGAGGTTAGAGAAACAAATATCCAACTTTCATTTTTCTCTATATATACCATACTAAGGGCCACCCTATTAACTAACTTATTGAAGTTGTAGGTTTTTGGTAGTCATATTTTACCCAGTTAGGTACCGTATTAAAAGTTTAGAAATGGTGTATGGTACCTCCTTTTACCTTATCAAAATTTTTGAAGTGCTTGTTTCCCACTGTCATTATAGTTACAGTTAAAATAGCTGTGCCCACATGTATGGTTAAGTACTAGAGATTTCAAATATAGCTAAAGCAACTGTACCAATGATTACCCTAGATTAATAACTGTAGGGGTATCTTGAGTTATTAAAGTTCACTGTTAAAATGAAGGCCCAAATCTCACAAACTGCATTTTGATGAGCAAAAAGAAGAATGGTCACACTTATCCTGCAAAGTAACTGGCAGCCCACCATACCTATTACTACGGTATATGGTAGTGCAGGTACTGTGAGGAAAATTTTACTTTTAAACTAAAAAGTTAGTAGCATAGGACCTACATTAATACCATACCAGGCGGAATTTACTGAGCTCTGACAGTTGTTCGGTTATTGCTGCTTTTACCCAATTGAAAGTATTTGACCTAGGGCTGTGTAGAACTGAGCTAGTCAAGGGTTATTAATATTATTGTAAAATGGAAATTATATGAACTAGCTTGGTATCTTGGTTAATTTTTCATTCAGTTCTGCTGATATAATGTGTTGAAGCACAGTTTGTAGCAGTCATATTTAGTTTTTGGCTTTGTCACAGATAAATCTATAATTTATAATGTAGGTGTTATGGCCTCATTTAGCCTAATGATGTAGAGTTAGTGTCTTAGCTCTGAAAACTGGGGTACCCCAAATAATGGTACCTACTGTTTGTTAATATTTGAAAGGTTGGTCATGTTTACTTGTCTACATTCTATTATAGTTTATTTTCTTTTTCCAGATTAGATGACAAATTTAATGAGATGGTTTCAACTAGAGGTGTAAAAGTGAAATTTAGTGAAGGAGAGAGAGTTCTATGTTATGAACCAGATCCAACTAAAGCCAAAGTTCTATATGATTCTAAAGTTCTCCAGGTTGTGCATACCAAAGATGCCAAAGGTCGCAAGCAAGTGGAATACTTAATACACTTTCAGGTTGTATCACTAGCTAGTTGCATCATTCAACTTAATATTACAAGTACATATACATATCCACAATGTATGGCTTTTGAATGTTGCTAATAATCTCTTCTATTACCCTAAACTTTTAGAGAGCAAGAATTCCAAGCAGTACGAATGCTACTTTTAGTAAGGTTCGTTTAAATTGTATCATCAGAATAGGAAATGTTCTTTCATTTCTTTTTTATTTTTGGCTCCTAATCCTTTACCTTTGAAGTAACCTATCAGTGGTTTTATTAATTTTGTATGGTATAGATATCTGTTTATTTACTTTTGTGTCTTAGAAAACTGTCTTTATTTATTAATACTGGTATGTATAGAGCCTAAGATAGACTACTAGGCTTCTCATTCTAATTTTGCCCCATGTAAAGCTTTACAGGCTAACCTGTTGTAAAGTTAGTTGAACTTCCATAGCTTGCTTTAGTTAATAGCTTTTAGTAAAACAATGAATTTAGAGTATTAGGTTAGGCTTTGTCTATATTGTAGATTTAGTCATTTTAAATATGAAGTGTGGGTTAAGTTTAGCCCATAGCTTCCCAAATACATGTATTTTGGGTGGGACTACCATGTTAGTTACGTAGCATATTCTATTTAACCTATTTCACATTCTTTGATTGGCTTCAACACCCCTTTGCCCAGTTTTATCACACGAATGTCTGAATTAGTATGGCATCTGTGTACGACATAGGCCTGACTGGAAATGAGGTTGTTCATTCTACATCATAGTTGGTATGTTACCACATAGGTTTAGATTCAGGAATACATTATAGGTTTTACTGGGTTGCTTTGTGCTGAGAGTTCAAGGGAACAGCAATTTTGATGGATACTATTGGCTTTCATGAAAATTTTTATATATATATGAATAGAAACTAGCTGAGATTGATTTTAAGCATGGATAAGGATGCTGTGAAAATCTATTTAAGGTTATAACTTATAACCATTAATGACTTTTTGTCTGAATATTAATTTCAAGTTTTTAACTTTCCTACAGTTTGTTCTGTTATGCATAGCAAGATTGCATTATTATAACATTGGGCTTAGGGGGAACTGCATAGTCAATAGTCAAATTTCATTCTCCCCTTCCCATGTTGGAAAAGTTTGTGTCCGTATAGCATCCAGTGAGATGTGTCAGCAGTGGGGGCTTCACATCTTAGGTGAAGAGTCCAGACAAAATAGTTTCCCTATGTATTTGTTATATACAAGTATCCTGAAGCTTCAGCACTTCTTTGCCACAGTCTTGGGAATAACTATTGGCCTAGGAAGGAGGCAAAAGGGAGGTCTGATAGGACCACATTCAACTATATCATTTGGTTGTTCCTCCTGGCCTTGTTCAACATTATCTTGTATCAGTTTTGGCACACTGAGAATTGTGACCAGCATTTCTTCAATTTTAACCTCTGGTGAAGGGTGTTCATTGGAATACTAAGCAATTGGGTAGTAGTTTCATTTAAGTCTGTGGCCACTTTCTGCTACATTACTTTCTTAATAAGGCTAAAAATGTGCTGATAATCTTGGATGTGGAAAAAACATCAGAGGCCTTCTGGGAAAATGTTTTATATTAGCAAAATGCTAGTCAATTCATTGGAATTGTAGTATAATTATTTTTTTTAATTTTTTTTTTTTTTTAAATGAGAGCAATCTCTGTCAGTATTAAGTTCATTCCATAATTTTACTTCAACAAAAGTTGATAAATTTGTGACAGAAAATGTGAATTGAGGAACAAGATGGTTTACTTAGTATACATCTACACTGCGTTTGCACGTATTAAGCAGATTACATTTTCTCCAATGTTTTCAAAAGTTTTTCCCCAATTTCAATGAAATTTGTAGCAAATAATCACACTATATAGCAGCATTGGTGGTATTCATTTTGATAAAATATTTTGATAATTAAAATAATTCTCATTTTATTGAAAAATATGTAAAATATTGTGTTCTGAATTATTAAGCAAGTATTCTATCTACGGATCTAAATGGTGAAAATGGGTAAGAAGAAGGATTTAACACTAACTGAGAAAAGAAAAATAGTCAAGTTACTCACTGAAAATATAAAATTTATTGAAATTGCGAAGCAGTTTGGCAGGGCTTATCGAACTGTAAACAAGTTTGTAGCAGAGGGTATGAAACTGAGGCAGCAAAGTGATAAAGGAGCTATAAGAAAAGTGACAAGGTGGCAGATATCTGTAATCAAGCACAAACTGCAAAGCATCCATTGTCCTTAAGTAAAGAGGTTTTTGAGCAGGCTGGCATACATAATATACCCAGAACATCTCGATGTGTAATCCTCCAAACAATTGGCAAGATGTGTAAACCTACGATTCAGTCACCATTAACACCCAGGTACAAGAAGCAGCATGTTGAATGGGCGTGTCAGTACGTGAAAATAGATTTTAATACGGTATTGTTAACCGATGAATGAAGAGCAACCCTTGAGGGATCTGATGGTTGGTCAAGAAGATGGATTGCTAAGGGTCAATCTCTACCATGGAATGAGGTTTTCTTTTAGAAAGTTTGTGTAAGACTGGGCATTCATTTTTACACCATCAGGCACTCTGTATGGGACAGCTACTTCATTGCCTATCAATCCTGCCAAAACATGACACTACCTCCACCTTGTTGGCATCTTAATCTCAATGGTAGAAATTGGCTCTCAGCAATCCATCATCTTGACCAAACATCAAGAGTCTCAAGGGTTGCTTTTCATTCATCGGTGAACAATACAGTATTAAAATCTGTTTTCACGTACTGACGCGCCCATTCAACATGCTGCTTCTTGTACCTGGGTGTTAATGGTGACTGAATCATAGGTTTACATGTCTTGCCAATTGTTTGGAGGATTCCACATCGAGATGTTCTTGGTACATTATGTATGCCAGCCTGCTCAAAAACCTCTTTACTTGAGGACAATGGATGCTTTGCAATTTGCACTTGATTACAGATATCTGCCACCTTGTCACTTTTCTTATAGCTCCTTTATCACTTCGCTGCCTCAGTTTGGTACCCTCTGCTACAAACTTGTTTACAGTTTGATAAGCTCTGGCAAACTGCTTCGCAATTTCAATAGATTTTATATTTTCAGTGAGTAACTTGACTATTTTTCTTTTCTCAGTTAGTTAAATCCTTCTTCTTACCCATTTTCACCATTTAGATCCATAAATAGAATACGGTACTTGCTTAATAATTTGGAACACAATATTTTACATATTTTTCAATAAAATGAATTATTTTAATTATCAAAATATTTTATTGAAATGAATACCATCAATGCTGCTATATATAGTGATTATTTGCTACAAATTTCATTGAAATCAGGGAAACATTTTTGAGAACTTTGGAGAAAATGTAATCTGCTTAATATGTGTGAACACAGTGTAGTTAAGAGTAAATATCTTGAGATAAAAGTGTTTGTTAACCCAGAGTAAACAATACAATTTATATACTTATAAATGAATATGGCATGGACAATAGGGTGGGTGAAATTAATGAATTTTGGAATTTTGATTGGCCTGTAGTCGTAAAAGTTGCAATTTGATGAAAAAAACACACTAAAAATCTTACTGATCTCGGATAATATCTTCCACAGCCCCAAGCAAGTGAAAAATTAGCAGTTTCCCTATTTTTGGCTATTTTCATCAAAAAAATTAATTTGGATTTTTGATTGGCTTGTTGATCAGGAAAACATGCTGTAAAAATCTTGCGGACATCAGAAAATATCTTCCATCATCTTAAACAAGTGTAAAATTAGAAATTTCTATATTTTTGGTTATTTTCATATGAACTTTGGAATTTTGATTGGCTCATTGCTGTAAGAGTTGCATACTATTACTGATGAGGAAAAAAAACTAAAAATATTACTGGCTACAGAACAGTATTTTATTTCTAAAAATATAAATGCAACTCTCAGCTGATAAGTAATTTAAATTTCTTATCACCCAAAACTCACCATGAGAAGGTGGTTGCATATCAAATTTTGCCTGTGCCTGCCCATTCACCCAACTATGCTAGGCACTTTCTGCATGTGTTATGTTTTCACACTGATCGTTGTTCACTAAGTTTTTACACCTTATAATCTTTCTTGGAGTCTAATACTCCCATCAGTTTTTGGGATTGCATCTTAGTCCTAATGAAACCATCTCTCCATAACTCACCACACACAGATAATGACGCCTCAGTTACCAACTTAATGCATCTCTCCACAGTTTGCATATGACATGGCATTTCCTCCATCTCAAATGTGCAGGGGAGTGTTGCTACATTCTTGATGTAAGACTTAACCTCATTATCATCCCATATTTTTGTAAGCAGAGGTTCTGTTATCTCAATTCCCTGCCAATCTATGAGATTAGTGTAGTTGATGGGTGGAATCCTGAACTGCCTGATTGTAGGTAGGTTCCCTTCTTTCTGCTGTAAATGTGCTGCTAAGATTCTTCTCAGTGCAAGTTCTTAAATGCAACTTTGTACATCTTTTAACATAGCAATCAATATATTTTCAGGATGTGCAAAGTAACTGTTCCAGCCAATGGCATCATATACACTCTGTTTCTCCTTTACCTACATTTAGTGGGAGCATTTTACCAGTTGAAATAGTGTTGTGTTCCATTATAGCATGATGTAGAAGTCTCGATGCTGAACCACACCCATGCATAAACTCTTATCATGTAAGTTGCCAAAGTGCATAGTTCATCTGAAGGATTGCTTGTACTTGCATGATCTAAGAATTCAGTTTGCAGTTGTAAGTGATCTAGAATGTGACAGATCCAGGATTACATTGTGCCAGATCTATTGGGCACTCCCCTGGGGATACTGCTTGACACATCTCAGAGAGATACTTTTGGTCCTTGCTCAAAGCTTTTATATTGTTGATTATTGGCAAATGCTCTTGAACTTCAGTAGGCTCAAACTGTGAAATAGGGTTAAGTTTGCATTTAGCCAGTGCTTTGCCAATGGGACCAGAAAAAGTATTTGGACCATGTGTCACACCATCAATTTGGTGATTGTCATAATGGTAACTCATTAGTATGCAATAAGCAAATGATCCACTGCAGAGGACAGCCTAAGCACAGTTCAAGCAAGCAAATCACTCCACCTTTGAAACTGGTATTGACATTAGTACCATCACATCCTATTGCTGCAATAGAATCCATTGGGAAATCTTGCTCTTGTAGGCACTCTGTGATGCTGGCTTCTATTGCACATGCTGTTCCTGATGAAACAGTAATATGAGCAAGGTATTGCGATCTTGGTTCCAAGATGAGAGCTACATGTTCTCTGGTGATATTTTCAACATAATACTAATTTCTTTTTCAAATTGGCCTTAGTTTTGTCCTTTCTTCCATCAAAGTACAGTCCTTGGATGGCATAAAAAATTTGTATTGCCAAAACTTGGTACTTACTTTCTCTTTTTTACCTTATCTTATTTTTATCAGTAATCATTGTTCTATTAGTCTTGGAAATAATGCCAACATCCTGTAGGGCCACTGAAGCTATTGCTGCAGCACTTTTATCTGATTTGTGCTGATCAGCATCTCTAGCTAGTGTTGAGAGCTTAACTCTGGGACAGTATCCTGAAGATGATTGCTGGGGAGTTTCAAGATTTATTTGGGCTTCATAGCGTAGATATGAATTTTTTTGTTGGGGAAAAGCTTCACTTGCATCAGTATCTGAAGACAAGGCCATCTGAATATTTGCTATAGCAACCATTGTTTGGGTAGTTTTTGACATTCTTTCTTGAAATTCTTCTTTGTTTCAAGCTCTTTCTCATCTGTCTTCTTCTTTTGATCAACAATATCTATGATAATTTTTCTTGCACTTTGTTGATCATTCAGGAATTCGATCTCTTCTTTATGCACCTTATGCTCTTTTTGGACAATTATAAACTTTACTACATTTGCAAGTGACAATGTCAAATAGCTCTGAAGCTTTTTTTCTGAAATTGGTTATCCTCAATTTATAAGAATCATTAGGTATCTTTTTGCTGCTTGTTGGGTTTCAAAATGTTTCAATATTTAGCACGATAAGCTTTGATTTTTGTAACAACTTGTTGGTGTGAAATTAATGGGTATGCTTGATGTAGCTCACATTTTTTCCACTTCACTAGTAACATTTTCTACATTTTCCGCTGATAATGTAGGAACACTAGATTCTAAACACATTGTTAGCATTAGACACTGCTTTGTGACTGATTCACAAGTCGGGAAACTATTATGAGACCTATAACAAGGGTTCCCAAATATAGGACACTTGGATTGTTTTTAGTTTGAGCCATTTTTAGTCAATTATTTCTCATTTATTATTCCTGAATATTAATTTTTCTGCAAACAAAGAATCAATTAGAATGCTATAAAAGACAATGAAAGACAAATAATAAATAGTAAGCTGTTGCTTACTGCTGCATGCTACACCATACAGCAGAGAACCACCTTCCACAGATCTTCCAGTAATACTGACAAAGTGTGAGGGCCAGCTGCAGCTGCAGACTGAGAGAGGCATGCCCTTGTATGACCTTGAAGTGTTACTTTGTGGTTAGTCACATCTCGATGTAAATGGCTTGTTCTTCCCCTTAGCAATTAAAAAGGCAAATCACTGTCTCAAATAGACATTAGATAATTGTGTTGGTAGGAAAGTGCTTGTAAAATAACTTCAGATACGGAAGATTGGACAAAAATAGCTAGAAATAGTGCATTTGCTAATTTGCGCTAGCTTTGGGATGTGGAAGATAGTCTGATGCCACTAAGATTTTTACTCAATGTTTTATTCATCAATACACAACTTTTACAACAAGAGGCCAATCAATATTCTAAAATTCATCTTTTGATGAAAATAGCTAAAAAATAGGAAATTGGCCAATTTTTCATTTTCCTGGAGCAGTGGAAGATATTTTCTGAGGCCAGTAATATTTTTAGTATTTTCCTCATCAGTATACAAATTTTATGACAAGCTAATCAAAATTTCAAAATTTTTTTTTTTTTTAGGAAAACCAAAAATAAGAAATTTTCTCATTTTTAGCTTACTTGGGGCAGTGGAAGATATGCATGTAGGAGTTAATTTTTTTTACGCGTCTTTCTCATATCCATGTGTGACTTTTGTGACACCAGGCTAATCCTAATTAAAGAAAAAATATTCCCATAGGTACAAATTTGACCCACCCTAATGGACAACTTAATTATCTTTTAATTTTGTTCACTGATCAAAGGTCAAAGTGAACTATGGCACTTAAAATATTTTTTTTGTCATTGTCATCAGAAACTTTTAAGAGATGTTACTAGCTTGAATGAAAAAGCCATCATTCTAACATTGCGCAATTCGAAAGCTTTTGTGATTTGTAGTCTGTTCAATTTTTTTGAAAATTTAAGTTCAGGGATCAAATTGATTATTGTGATAAAGCTTTCAGAATAAACATCAGTGTAATTATAATGTATAAGTTTGGTTGATGAGCCTCTCATGATAACCTAATTGATAATTCCTTGAAGGACTCTCTCATGAACAGCATTGCATTTATAATACAAAAGTGTTTGCTTGGGCTCTTAGTTCTGTACTGGGATTGAATAGCATTACAGTATATGAATGTGATTAGGTTATGTTGGGTCTGTTCAATAGCTGGATGGATGAACTTCCCCCTTTTTCATGTAATGTAGGGACCTGTAGATGGTTCAGATCCCACTTTAGCTGTAGGTCCACTAAATTACATGACCTTTGCAGTTACTAAAATGGGTAAACAACCCCAAACATTGTTGTAGTATTTTGCATTTTTTGATAAACTCTTAAAGTTTATTGCCTTATGTTAATGGTTTATTTTTTTTACACATCCAATCATTCCAACCCTGTTCAATGACATCTCTAGAAGGCCCTGAGTGTTGTTTCTTTGTCAGATAAGATTGAATTGCACTTACATTTATGGATTCACAGTTAAATCTTATTGCTGAGTGTCGTTATTTTGAGTAATAGTTTCCTCATTTAAAAATAACTTCCAAAATAGGTACTAAGTATTTTTATTATTTTGATTTACATCACATATCCCTCAATCTTTTGTCATGATGACTGAAGCCCTTCTATGTATGTCCAGAGCATTTCTTTTACCAGTGTTGTAGACTTCATCAAAGCCATGTTGCAACACTACTTCCTGGTAGATCAGCAAAGGTAAGCGATTTTGGGTTTGAGTAGTAGTTGGATGTGTGAGTATCCTCTACATCTGGATGATGTAACAACTTGTGATTTGAATTCCTTGTTAACCCGTGGAACCCATCTGTTATATGACTGGCTATTAATTAACATTACCTACGTTGTAGCTTGGTAGGATGGTGTATTCCTCAGCATTTTCTACTTTTTACATTCAGTATTTTTGGATTTTTCTCATTGTACAGCATTGAAATAATGCACTGGCACCCTCCATACCTCTCCATCTTGGAGTCTTCCAAATGACAGAAACCAGGACCTATGTGACACTCATAAGGGGGTACCATTGATTGTTCTAATCATTAGTAAGGTTATGGAAATAATACACAAATTTTCTCTTTTCATGTAGGCTATCAGTTTTATCACCTGAATAAAAGATGTGAAATTGAGTTTATACCAGAGAGAGATTCTATGGCTATTGCTGGGTGGACTTCAGATGTCATACATTCTGTGAAGAAATAGGTCTAATTAGATTTACAAAGAAATTTAAAACTGGACATCTACAAGTTACTATTGCACTTATTTACTTGGACATAGATATATTTATCCACTAATAACACTGTTCATACAGAACCTAACTGCGTATGTAGCTATAGCATTGATCTAATGCTAGATTTTGCGTAACAAAACTGATAGGCTAATCCTTTGAGAGATCAAACTTACTACTTGGCCTATTTTAGAGCTTGGTTCTTTCGCACTGTTTTGCCAGTAGCCTCTTGTAATACATTAATTATTAACCCATTTATGTGATATAATCAGAGATTACAAAAAGTTTAATATGGTAATGGTAAACTTGCCAAATTCTATAGGTAGAATGATTGCCTATGAAGTTGATGCATTTTAAAATCACTATTGTATAAAATTTTTTGTTCATAATTGGTCTTCTGAAAATGCTATCAAAATATCTCCATTGAAAATTTGAGGTCACCATACCATATTAAATTGAAAATAAATTTGAAGCAACTGCAATAGGCTATTTGCAGGTAGGACTTTTCAATCTGCAGTAATAAAAAGGCATATCGAATCTGTAATTCAGTATTTTTCTCATATATATATATAGGTCTATAGCTACAGTTTCGCCTATATAATTTTAATAATGTAGGCTACTGTAGGCTAATTAGTTTAGGCCTTGTGATGTATTGTGAGTTAAACTCTATTCACTATAATAACCACCAATCAGTTTCATATATGGTAAAATTTATTTGCTTTCAGAATTTCTTTTTAAAATTTGCTTTATAATTTATATAATTTTTTGCATGAATTATTTAATGTTTGGAAGGATCTGAGTAATAAAATCACTTAATATCATTGCAGTCATCTTAAAATATCTGATATTTGAGAGAGATAATCTGGGATTACCACACACATCCATCTTTTGCTCCAGATTACTTTTAATAAAATCTAGCTGATTATGTTTTCTAGGGCTGGAACGCCTCCTGGGATAGGAGAGTCACTGAGGATTATGTGTTGAGGGATACGGAGGAAAATCGTGAGCTACAAAAGCAATTAGCGGAGAAAGCTCACATTAAATTGTAAGTAACCCCATTAAATTGTCGTAAGTCTCGGAAATAGCTATACTGGAGAGTCCAATTTCATTCTTTAGATAGTTGCTGTTAGGGTATCGGGCTGGCCATAGTCCCGAGTGACTGAGGAGTATATAGTTTTGAGGTCATGCTGTAGCCTGTCTTTAAATAAAGTCTCATTAAAGAGACTTAACTGTATGCCCTTAGATTATGAACTCTTCCCATCCCTCAATCCTCCTCTAATCCTGAGTAAAGGACTTTTATATCACTCATTAGATGTTCCTTCTTTTTCAGATCTATCAAATCCAATAGAGTTCTACTAGGCTCAGGTTCATCCTCGTAAGTGGATGTTATTATTTGTGCATATTTTGTTTCATTTAGACCCACAGGGTACTTTTAAGTATTAAAAACCCGCGTACATTGTATACAGGGTGGATGCAACAGTCGAACTTAGGACCTTAGAACTCGGGTTTAAACTGGGTGAAATCCATTTACAGCGCACTCTTTGAAACTAACAGGTACAGAGGGTTGACAAAAAGTAAATATACAACTTCGATTTTTCCATAGTTTTTGATGATAATAAAAGTCAATAAATAATAATAAATTTATTGAATCAACATATTTAGAATGGGGTTGGTTTCCCCTTTTTGCATTATGTAAAGCTCTCTCTCACATTCTGGTATTCCATTGATGAGCTTTGCCATTTGTTTTTGAGGACAACCATCATTGTATCTGTTTACTTTTGTCAACCCTCCGTAAGTCAGATTTCATTTTAGTCATTCACTATTTGAAAAAAAAATAGCCGAAGACTTTTTTCAGTTTCAGCCTAAAACTTAATCCTTATTCAGGATAATTAGCCCCCCCCTTTTGTGGGGTAGAAACAGTGGCTCAATTCCGTCTCGCGGAAGTGAATCCTACATTTGTTTTTTCCTTTTTAAGGAAGGAAAGAAGACGACGGCGAAGATTGTCGGAAACAATTCGGGAAACGATCGAAAGAGAGAGAAAAAACAAGGCAGAATCGGACACAAGCTCGCGGGTAAACTCTCTTGGTTTCAGTTTAAGTATTTACCCATACATTCATTTCCTAAAAACCTATTTCCCATTACGTATATGAATTGGGCAAGATGTTTGAAATAGGGACTGAAGAATCTGGTGATGCGCGAGGATACATACCCAGTGGTACATCAAATGAGAATGTCTCCATTCACACGCCACAGTTTCATCCTGAAATTTCACAACCAATGTAATATAAAGGACAACTAACCACGTGAGCATTTCTGATTGGCTGTTCACAAATGGGAGCATCCCTATCACCAAACCTCTTTACTTGCTTCAAGAACCTCATGGAAGGTGCGAGTGTGATTATCCACTCAACTAGCTCGTTTATTCTGTTTCTCGTGATTGTTACTTTTATACATCGTTTCATAATCGATATTTACTTTTTCAAGTTTTTTTTAACTTTTATTTCTTCAACAGTCCAAATATTTAATGATAATGATAATTTTTTATTACCAGTATTCATTAAGGTAAATTCCTTCATTCTTTCATTACGATTACAAATATCTTATCATCATGCTTAAATTAATTCCTTACCTTAGACGGGAACAGGAACGACGGAAGACGACATGGAGTCCCTTTCGTCGTCAGGATTGGGAAGTACGACAAATAACGAGCAAGACGACGACGATGAAGAGGATGAAGAAATGAGTGACGAGGAAACAATCGCCAAACACGTTCCCCTCGTCATTCCCGACGCCCTTAGAGGGGTCATTGAGAAGGACTTTTTCTTCATCAATGAGAAAAATAAGGTATGAGAGAGGCTCGTTTCGAGGAAAGTTCTATTTTCTATTGCTGGTAAAGGAAAAACGAATATGCCGTCCCATGTTCCATTATCTCTACAACTTTTCTCACCATATTTTGCTAGTTGTATATTTTAAGTTATAGTAAAAACTTGTAGGCATCTATAGCACACTAACGTAGTTGTAATTAGAAGACAATTAAGCTTCTCGGTTTCATGTAGGTCCTACCTCCATTTGCTTTAGTGCAATGCATGCAACCACAGAAGGCTAGTTGATTAGAATGAGAACATTAAGAATGGTTGAATCAGTGTCAATTGGATATGCATAGCCTGTCCAGTCTATCTTTTATTTCTCTCCCTATGTCCTCTTTCTATAGAGACTAGCCAGGTCTTACAAAATGTTTACTTATTTTCCTTGTTGAACAGAGAAAAGGTTAAACGTTAGTGAATTGGATACTGTACTGTATTCGTGTCTGAGCATAGTCAGAATATGTCTTAATTTTAAAAATTTTGTATTATAGATTTATCGATCAGAATATGAGATAGAATAACAGGGTATTTTACGTGTTTGGTCATATTGTCTGTATGTAAGTACATACTGTAGTCACCCCTTAAAACTCGTAATGAAGTATTTAAGCTCTAACTGTGATCAGAAGTTTTAAAATATTGCCATCAGTATGATTCAGATGCGCGTAAGGAGACGAGTAGTAGTCAGAGACACTGTTCTTAGAGGTTCCCACCGATTTAATACCAGCTTTTATGATATGAATTGATCTTCTTACTCTGTTTCTCGCTGCAGTTGGTAAACTTACCGTCGAACAAAAGTGTCCTTTCGGTGTTGGAAGACTACGTCAAATTCTTCGCTTTGCGTTACATCGCTCGTACCAGAGAAAAGAGGAGAAGCGAGCCGAAGGATAAGGATAAAGCTTTTATGACGTGAGTGGACAATACTTGACCTTATTTAAAGGCTTACTAAAGAACGGGGAAGCGCTGGTTTATGCTGCATGGAGCTTCGACTAGTAACAGATCACCACAATTAAGGTTCATTTCAGTAAAAAATAGTGAATTTGTTTCTTCGGCATTAGTAGTTGGCCACTGAAGAATATTTGAGTAGTTATGATACGATTCAGTAATTGGAAGATAGAAAATTCCTAAAAGATATATCCCAGAGGTTAAAACAATACTTATATTTTTACTTTTAACTATATATTACATGCCAATTTCACACACACACACACAGGCAGTAGCGGATCTAGGATTTTGAAAAGGGGGGAGTAGACCTTTACATGTGTAAAAATTCCCTCCCTCCCGTAAATCCGGTAGTGCTAGCAGGGCCCTTATTTTCAGACTTTCGATTTTTTTATTGGGGCACTCCTGTGATTTGGGGATTAGTGAAAAAGTGATCTGGACCAATATTTTGCAAAATGTCTTCAAATTTAAAGGTCGCTACTAAGATTTCAAAATTTTATCTTGCACCGTGTTTCAACCTACTCAAACTTGTTGAAACGGTTTAGTTTGCTCTCTCTCCGTTGAAATGGGATTAGTTTGGATTCATTTGATTTATTTCTGGGAAGGATTAATAAATACTTTATACTAGGGGCACTATATTTTGCCCCACCCTTTTTTCTTAGCTAAATATTAGGCCATGGGGCTGAAATGTCTTTTGGGCCGTAAGTTTGAACTTTCTGCGATTCACATAACCAGATTTTTCCAGTTTGAACCTCCCCTCCTTGTATAAAACCGCTTTTAAACGCCCTTGTATAAAACCGATGGTTAACGCAGTTTCGAAAATGGCGTCAGACAGTGATGTGCGTCGTAAACAGAGAGCTGTTATCGAGTTCTTAACCGCAGAGAAGGAAACAGTTGGAAATATTCACAAACGTCTACAAAACGTTTACGGAGATGCTGCTGTTGATCGAAGCACAGTTGGACGCTGGTCTAAACGTGAGAGAGCATCGGAGAGAGGGAGAGCCAGCCTCGATGATGAGCCACGCAGCGGTCGCCCGGCATCGGCTGTGACATCTCACTGTGCAATGTGCTAACAGCATCATTCGATCAAGTCGGCGCGTCACATACAAGGAGCTATCACTGGAGCTGGGAATTAGTAAAAGAAGTGTGAATACGATAATTCAGCAACTGGGATACTCAAAAGTATGTTCACGGTTTGTTCCTCGCCAACTGACTGAAGATCACAAAAGCCCAAAGAAAAGAAATTGCTTCCGAGTCGTTGGTTCGATACGAGACGGAAAGAAATGACTTCCTTTCACGATTTGTGACGGGATGAGACTTGGGTACACTACTTTGGACCTGAAACAAAACGCCAATCCATGGAGTGGCATCACGCAGACTCCCCACGCAAGAAAAAGTTCAAAATGGCTGCTCGTGCATTAAAGGTCATTGCTACCATCTTCTGAGACATGAAAGAGGTGACTCTGATGGACATTATGAAGAGAGGACAATCAACTCAGAGAGGCATATTTTGGTACTCTACAGAGACGGATAAAGCGAGTTCGACCGGAGAGAAAACTGGAAGACGTCCTTCTTTTGCACGGTAACGCAAGACCGCACAACAGTTTGCAAACAAGAGAAGCCATCACAAAAATGCGCTTGACTGTGTTACCCCACCCTCCATACAGCCCGGATCTGGCACCTTCAGACTTCCATTTGTTTGGGCCAATGAAGGATGCTATTCGTGGAAGAAAGTTTGTGACGATGATGAGGTTGATGGCTTAAGAGGTGGCTCCAGCGGAACCCAGCGGACTTTTACCAGCAAGGAATAAAGGCCCTTGTTTCGAGGTGGAGGAAAGCCGTAGAAAAGGATGGAGATTTTGCTAAATGTTTTTGCTAAATCTAAAGGATGGAGATTTTGCTAAATCTTTTTGCTAAAGCTTTCGATAAATGTGACCATGGTATAATAGCACATAAAATTAAAGACATGGGAATAACAGGCAAAGTGGGAAAATGGATCTACAACTTCTTTAGTGATCGTCTGCAGGTCGTCAAAATTCAAGGTATATCATCATCAGAATCGGAAGTACGCAGCTCAGTACCACAAGGGACAGTACTGGCCCCACTCCTGTTCATTATCATGCTAACAGACATAGACAGCGGAGTAAACAGCAATAGTATAGTAACATCCTTTGCAGACGATACAAAGATCGGCAGAAAAATCAGCGATGTATATGACGTGGAGGCCTTGCAGAGGGACACGAACAAAATATACAAATGGTCAGAAGACAACAACATGACATTCAACGCCGAGAAATTTCAGCTCTTGAGATATGGTATAAAAGAAGAACTTAAACAGACTGCATATTATGCTCCAGATAGACAGGAAATTCAGAGAAGCATGAAAGCGATTGATCTCGGGATGATAATGACAGATGATGCGAAATTCGAAACACAAAATCAGATAGCGATAAATAAAGCAAGAAGAGTCGCCGGACAGGACTAATGATTCCCCTGCTAAAAACACTGATTATACCAAAACTTGAATACTGCTCAGTTTTGACGTCCCTATATAAAAAGGAAGAAACTAATAAACTAGAAGAAAGGCAAAGGCATTTCACAGCCAAGATTGATGGCTGCAAAGAACTCAACTACTGGGAAAGACTACGTAAACTAAATCTGTACTCGCTGGAAAGAAGAAGAAGAAGAGAGGTACATCATAATCTACATATGGAAAACGATCGAAAAACTGGTACCAAACCTAAAACTAAACCCAATTATCATTCAGACAACACTGGAAAATAGGAAAGGCAGAATGTGTAGTGTTCCCAAATTAAAAGCACGACAAGGGACCTCCTCAACCCTGAAGGAAAATAGCTTGGTTGTCAGGGGGCCAAGACTTTTCAACCAGCTTCCTAAGGACCTCAGAAACGTAACGGGGGTCAAAGTTGAAGTCTTCAAGAAAAGACTGGATGCCTGGCTCAGGACAGTACCAGATGAGCCGGGCGTGCCTGGCTATGTACGGTGGAGAGCGCAAGAAAGCAACTCGCTCCTCCACCAGGCCAGACCTAGAGGCGGGGCCATCAGCTTGACCTCCGTGTGAAGAGAACGGAGACCAACGCACGAAACAACATAAGGTTCATAAGGACTGTGTGGAAAAATAAAAACTTGTTGAAAAGGTATGTATGTAACTACTTGTGTACAAAATTTTTGGAACTTAAAGGAAACTTGGAAAGAAAAAAAAATTTGAGGCAAAATATATTGAGTGGCTCTCGTAACTTACTCGCTCTTTTCGCTTTTCAGATAAGCATATATACTTTTTGTAAATTAAGATAGGATGAAAAATCTTTTTTTGTATAAAAACTTAATTAAAAAAATTAGATATTAGTAATAATTTTTTATTATTTGAGGAAACAATAGACGAGTGATTAGGTTCTAAGGTTAACCTTAGAAGATTGGGCTAAAAGGTACAAAAACATGACAAAAGAGTGGCGTAATCTTTTCAGATTTCTTTGTGCAAGGGTAGCAGCGAAGTCAGCAGGTGCTCCGGTTAGTGAGTGAACCATTGAGAGAGTGTCATGTGGATCAATGTTTAAAATATTCCCAAAAGATGATGTTCTGGGGCTCCTTTAGCTATTATGGCATCGGTTCACTACATCCTGTTGAAAGAATGATGAGATCGCCTCAATATTTTGAAATACTGCGAGGAAATTTGATTCCCGAGTTGACTAAGAGGTTTCTGAATGGAGATGGTGTAATCCAGCAAGACTTAGCGCCATGTCACTCTTCAAAAGTTGATCAGGTTTTTCAAAGAGAACAACATTTAGGCGTTAGATTGGCCCGGAAACTCCTGATTTAAACCCGATTGAGAACCTTTGGGCTACTGTGAAATCAAGATTTAATAAAAAGGATTGTATGACAATGACGAAGCTGATACAGGCAATAATTGCAGTGTGATACAGAGACGAACAAATTGCAACAGACTGTGCTCACTTAGTAGATTCAATGCCAAACCGTGTTCAGCAATTAAAATTGTCATTTTAAGATGTTAATAAAAATTAAATACAGGGCTATTCAAAATAATTCATCCGATTTCAACTGAGAATACTTCCGTACCTATCAACCGTGCATCAACTGGGCATACACCACATGAAAGAGGAAATCTCCGAGTTTTACAAGATCACCGCGAGAGGGCTCCAAAGTCACGCCGTGGCCTAGCCTAGCAACAAACAGTCAGTGTGAAAATGGCGTCCGCACAGCAGAAGGCGTTTTGTGTGTTGCAGTTTTGGAGCTGTAAATCGGTAGTCACAGTGCAGCCGGATCTTACACCGTGCGACTTCTTCCTTTGGGGGTACGTTAAGGATACTGTGTACGTGCCACCGTTGCCCACATCTTTGGATGAGCTCCGAACTCGCATTGGTACTGCCGTAGAGTCAGTGACAACGGACATGCTGGAGCGAGTATGGGAGGAATTCGACTATCGTGTCGACGTTGCTCGTGTAACTAGGGGAAGTCACATAGAGCATTTATGAGGTGAGACAAAATTTGGACAGTTTTTCTTTTGGTTGATGTATCACAAATCACACTGTATTTGTAACATTAAAAAATATTCTCATTTGAAATCAGGTGAATCATTTTGAATAGCCCTGTATATTCATATTTTTTCTTTTTTTTTTGTTGTTGATGTAACTAAGGGTGTAAAATTTCGGATGCCTTCACTAAGGTGGTAAGCTAAAATGTATTTTCTTTTGTAATATTGTTTGTTTGAATTCCGAAAAATAAACTGAACAAGTATTACTAATACTAACAGTCTGCTGCTTATTGTATCCTTTTTTAGAACCCCAACTGGTAGGAGTAATCAAAGTGTGCTAGGATTACCTGTGCACTCGCCTTTCAAGAAGCGCGAGTTCATTAATTTTTTATTTTTTGGAACTATATCGGATTTTTCTCAAATATATTACTGTAATTGGTTATATGTTGTAAAGGAAGTTAAGCGATTATTTCTTTTACCTTCCAGCTTTCGGATTCTCTGCTTTACTAATGTCGGTGTTTTCTTCTGTTCAAGGGTCCGAAATCAATATAGCTATGTATCATGGCTAGTTCTAAGTAGACTCGGAAGGCCGCGGATATTTGGTTTGTAGGGCCTCGCCAAACTCGGTTCACTGGCATGAAGCTTCCGTCCAAAAGAGAAGGGATGGCTCTATTTTTACATGATCATCTGACTGAGAAAGAGATGGTTCGTTCAAGTGCCGCCTCCGTCGCCGATGCAGTTCTGGAGGTGTGGGACAGAGCTGAGATTCCTGCGTGGCTCAAGAAGCGCATAGCTGACAAGGTCAAGAAAAGAAACTGTTTGACGAGTAGAAAGAGCTCGAGCAGAACAAAGAAAACAAGGCAAAACAGTCGGACATCCTGAAATCCAGGGCGGAGAACTTCAGAGAGAACTCTGACGTTTTTCACGCCGAGGCACTGGAAATAATGACAAAGTGTTCCTCTTGGCGCAAAGAGAGAGAGAGAAGAGAGAACATCTAGGCAAAATAGGAGCGGTGGACACCACTTTGACCAGAAAGGAGGAGAGGAAGTGCAGTAACGACGCTTCAGAGAGAAAACGTCAGAAAGAAGACTGAGACGGGACACACACTGACCTTGACCAGCTCATCTTGTGCTGATGGGACATACCGATGACAGCCTTCGCTGTTCTTGGTCCCTCCACATCTAGGTCGTCTGTGCCCCCGAAGCGAGCTCGAACAGCCCTTCTCAGTCATGGATTGGTAGAAACACTGGACCGCACCAAAGTGAGTGACATCTCAGGCTTGAGTTTGAACCGTTCATCAATGCAGACGCAACGAGCGAAACTCCGGAAGGAAATTGCACGAATAATCAATTCGATCCGACCCCTTCCTTGACCGTCTACTGGGGTGGAAAGCTACTTCCAGAAATGACTGGGAATGAGACTGTGGATCGACTCCCGATTTCTGTGTCTGGAGGAGAAGGGGGGGCGACTTCTGGGAGTCTTCAAGCTGGGACGTAAAACTGGTGTGGCGATGGCTCCTGCAGTGGAAAAGGCAACCCGATCTTGGAAGATTGAAGGCATGGTACGATACATGCGCTTCGATACCACGGCCTCGAGTACTGGGAAAATAAATGGACCCCTGTGTCCTTGAAAAGAAGTTTTTTGAAAAGTTCGCTCCACATCGGCTGCAGACATCACGATTTATCTCGGAGAGATGCCACTTCGAGGAGGTCGGTTTATGGCTCCAGGAGCGATGCATCGCGCCAGGTGGATGGCGAAAGCCATCTACGCCCTTGAGGTCATGTTTCGAAACCAATTTAATCTAATGGGCATAGTACTGAGCCCCCCTCCTAGCGTCCGCTCCAAGGAACGACCTACAGCTCTTCCAGGCTCTTCAAGCAGGCAAGACTTCGGATCCACGGGTGGCGAACGCCACACTGAAGTAGTTCATTCGCCACCTTTGGTATTTATCTGAGGAGCTCGTCGCTTTCACCTTCGACGACGGTGTGTCCGTGGAGACCAATCACCGTATGATGCAAGCTCTCGACAACTACAGGAATGAGAATCGGCAGAACAGCAATAATCGAAGAGAAGGACTTTGAGACAATGGCCAAAGCATTGGAGAACATTGTCACAAACAACAACCTCCACTTTTTCGAAACCATGGGCCTAAAATCGGATTCCTTCTTTTCCAAGGATACAAGCCAATGGGGATAAGATGAAGAGTTCTTGAAAAAGGAAGAAACCTGCAAACAGCTCCGGGCCATCAGTGACATCGCAGAATGCTATGTGGCCCTCAATGAAAATTCAGCCGGCTTCACACCACAAACGAGGACCAAAAGCGATACCTTCTTTTGGTGGTCAAGGAGCACAGGAAGGAATTTCATGCTGCAAAATTGAGCACCACCATTGCAGATGTAGGAGCGAGTATTCTTTGACTAATATGGGAGCATACTAGTAGCTTCGAGCAGTTTATTTTCCTAAGGTTCTATTGTACATTTTTTTCCTCCCGTTTCATTGAATGTTTGGGAGATCTGCATTACGTATGCAGCTTTTTTTTGTTTGTTTTCGTAGCTCATTGTATGATGCACACTAGGGTGCATCAAATTTCCCATGATTTTTCAAAAAGTTTTATTTCAATCTGTCCCTATGATTACTGTGTTCCAATGCCTGAAATAGCACATATGGCCAAATTTCAAAGATTTATGTGGTCATCTAGGGGGTCCACATCATTGATGCAATATTTAGTATTGGAGTTAAATTGACCAAAAAATTAAACATTTTATATCCCGGTTTCCATGTTTGCAAAAGTATCAGAACCAGTAAAAATGTATTAAATAATCAAAACAGGGATTAGAACTTAGCTTCACCCACGCTCAGCACAATCATTTACGACGTTAACTGCCGAGATGTGTTCTCTGGATGTTTGAAAGGAAGCTAATTCTGGCCAATTTTCGATATTATGAGTCAGGAAAGAACTGTCAAGTTCCAGAACAGAGAAAATGTACCATGAATCTTTGTTGATTAAGTCGCCAAGCTTTGTCGTGCTGGAAATGGAGTTTGGAATTTGGGTTTCCCAAATCCCGTACCAAATCGATGTTGTGGTAAAGATGCCTGATCTTGTGCTGGCTTTACTGCTATAAGTCTCTCAGCCAGATAGCGGCGTTCAGCTTCAGGGACTGCATCATTAAAGAGCGCAAGAGGTACCATCTCAGCAGTCAGGTACCATAGGTGATGCTTGAGAGCTTTTATCGCACTAGATGATATGCTGGGGCTGAGTTTTTCATATCTGAGGATGTCTTGGTAAAGACAGGTCATTCCATGGAGCCTCGACCGCGCTTGAACAGGTGATCCACCACCAGCTGTACAGCAAGCAAACAAAGTTGACAAACTCGCGCAGTTTGGGTTGTTGTGCTTCCGTGGTAATGGTTCCAGAGGGAAGAGAGCTGATCTGCTCCTCCAGCAGCACCATCTTAATGGAGTAGAGAAACTTGGCCATCCACCTAGCCTTGTGTACAGCACCAGGACGTCGAAATGAAAACTCTCTTCTTGTCCCATCCAAGTAGAGCAAACAAAGATCAGAAAATTCTTTGTAGTCATCACATTGATGCTTCACAACAGACTGCGCGCATGAAATCGCTCTGGCTCTATAGTCATGGATTATGGTTTGTACATCATCTGAATAAGAGGTACCATCCAAAAAATTAAGTGCCTGATTATTGTTGTGTTGAACTGTGTCTAAATGCTTTCGGAACTGACAGAATATGGTAACTTCTAGTGACATTGGTGGTTCTATTTTCAGATCATTGAAGACTTGTGTAAGGATTACCTCGCCAACGTGATGCCGGCAAGCTGACCACAGTAAAGCTCGACCTATGTCCTGGTGCAGGCTAACACATGCAGCACTCACATGACCAGTGTTACTAGCTGTTGTGTCAAAAGTCATGTTCACTACTGAGTCAACACAATTCCATGATCGGAGAAGCTCCATGGTGAGATTAGCAATGCTTTGACCAGCTGGCTGATCTGTATTTGGCTTGTAGGAAGGCACATCAAGAAGTTTGATGTCATAGGAATTGCCAACTGCTACGGTGAGCCTCTCTTCAGCTTTAGTTTGGTATGACAGAGTTGACATCAGTTTAGAATCCCAGTGAAGAGACAGGAACTGTGGTGGAACCCAGGACTCTTTGACCGATGATGCAAGCTCTTCACCAACCTTACGTCTTGCTCTGTCGGCGATAGAATATGAGTGTGAAACATTTTTTGTGTCACCTCCTAATTCCTTAATGATGGCTTTGGTAAATGCTGCCTGTTGGGCCAGTGTGATCTTCGTGCGTGTAGACAGGGAAACCATCCTATGGGATTTGAGTATGTCATGACTTATAAAAGCAGTTGTTCCTGAACGAGTTGCTTGGCGAGATTTTTGTGTTTTTGGTTTGTAATCCTCTATATCACCCTCTTCATCCTCAACATCACTGTTGCTTTCCTCACTGTTCTCAATCTGAACTTTGCTTGTAGATGCTTGGGCTTTATGAGCTTTAAGCTGTTGTTCTGCCTGATTTCATTGACCGCAAGAACTCCAGATCTTCAGGATCTTTTATGAGTTGCTCAGCATTCCTTGGCCAAAACTGTAATGTTTCTTGTAACTCCTTTTCGATCCCCTTAAGCTTCGCAACTGCACCAGGCGAAGAACGCCAATCCACTGGAAGTTCCCTAAGTTTTGCATTTTTTGCAGATAGTGCTATAATTTTTTCAACAGCTTTCCTCTCGGTAATCATGGCAATGTTGCCTTTCTGATAAAATGGAATAACTTTTTGCAAGACAAATTTAGCATTGTTCCATTTTGTACGGTTAAACGGTAGACCTTCTTGCTGATGAAACATGTAGCATCGCAACACTTGCTCACATGTTGGCAGCCTAGATCCTGTTATCTCTGCATCTGCATCGCTGATTCCAGCACCAAGACCATAAATGGCAGCAGTTTGACGAGTTTTAACAGCATATTTATCATTTGTGCTACCTGAACTGGCCATAATGCACGACAGGTGTAAAGAGAACACAAAATTTATTAACGTAAACACTTGCACATTAACATTTAACATAAACACAAAAATCACATTTATCATAAACACTTGCATATCAGATTATACATTGCAGTTCCTTTTAGAATATTCTATAACTTTCCACCACTTCCTAGCACTTTCTAGAGGTTTCTATCACTTTCTAGAGGTACTATCACTTTATAGAAGTTTCTATCACTTTTTAGAAGTGTATATATGACCTTTAGAAATATCACTTACATGTTCTTGGGCTGATTTTTGTAGTGAACAAAATCTTTAAACTTCTACTATTTGGATCTCAAATCACAGAATGACTGTGGGGTTGGTGTGCATATAGGAAGTCTGTGTGGACCCCATAAATGGCATTCAAATCCAAAAATAATTCACATAGTAGGTTTTCTTAACCATTGGAACATTTCTAACTTAGGGACAAAGTGAAACTTTGTCATTGGTGATTTTGATGCACCCTAATGCACACTGTACTACACGTATCACAGGGAGAGAAACTTCAAATGCTGGTAGCTACCCCTTAACATGCTTTGATTCCTTTGAAATTTTGAGTACTTTAGTTTTTAGTCAATCCTCATAAATGTACGCGGTGCCCCAAAATAAATTACTATTTTCGATCTTTAACCCCCGAATAAGGGCCACCTTATTCAACGTATCGTGAATTTAGTTCGTTGGTAGAAATGTTTGTCTCTGAAGCAGGGTTGGCTTGATTGGGGACAGTTCAATTGCCCCCACTGTATATTTTGAAAAAACCCAAAATATATATACACACTTCTTTTTTCAAAACTTGCCTTTTTCCCTTAAGAATTTTTTTTTTTCATACAGAAACCACTTTTTATCGTCTATATAGGCTTATTTCAGTCGTATAAACTAACTTTACTATTTATAAGAATAATATAATAACGTGTAAATTAAGTTGAAGAGGTCCACTAGAAATTCTTGTTTGGCCCTATCATGTGTAATGTATAGGCAAACAAATTATCATAGTTTGAGTATTTTATTAAGATAATTTATATTACAAAAATGAGAGATGATACATAATAGGTGCAGTAATTTTGGTTGTAGTACTAAATCTAGAAATTACTAACTTACAACTCTTCTCCCTCTTCAGTATGAGATATTTCACTTTGTTCCACGAGACATTTCTTTACAAGTTTTCCCGCCTTTATGATACTCAATCTGTTGCGTACTTTGTACCAAATATGGCCAAATGTTGAGAACACACACATTTGCTGCTGAACTCGGAGGACAACTTATCTATGCACTCTATCTATCCTATCCATGCAAAAAATGTTAATATAATAACAATACTTATAAAATAAGATTCATGAGCATTGAGCAGTGTACCTTATAGATATTTTTATAAAGGTTATAGATTAGATACTAGATAGTGTTGTCATCATTGATGTAGCAACAGTTGTTTTAATTTTTTGCTTCTATATGAAAAAAATCGCACTACATTAACAAAGACAAAACCCACTTTTTTTTTCATGAAATTACTAAAAAACACTAGTGGGTTGGACACCCACTCACTCGCAAGTCACAGCACCATAATTACTCACAATAAGCTATTATTTGTATCGGCATTTTTGTCTTAAATTCATTACACGTATAAACCTAATCCAATCCTTAACCGACACCTCCACGGGAGTTTCTGAATGATGTTAACACGGAGACATCATCTGCCAAACACTAGACCTTCTCAAGATGATCTGAAATCACACTTGATTAAATTCTGTCCAGTGACAACACGCAACGCAATGGATTCTCAAACTGCTTATACATTTTAGGGTAGTTTAACAAGTTACAAAACCTCAAAATTTTACCGCCTTTCTTATATTTGGTGGTCTGCGTTGTGGCCAGTGTCGTAACACTGCTTCCCGTCGACCAGCGAAGTTCAGAGACATTGGGTTTGGAGAATAGTTGGATGAGAGGCCGTCCTCCGCATCTGGATAATGTATCGACCCATAGTTCGGATCCCGCGTAAAGTTGTAGGTACCCTCAGTCATATGGCCTTAGTGTAGATGTTGTGAAGGAGGTTAAACAACGTCGTCATTACGCCATGCGGAATAACGAGTAAATTATGTTGGCTTGTACGGGGTACGTTGTGCCCGCTTTGCAACACCGCTTCCCATTAAATCGGCAAGGTTAAGCGACGTTGGGCCTATTCACTAGTTCGATGGGTGACCACACCGACCATCCTTAGCGTACGGATGCAGTAGCGACCCGTGATTTGGATCCTACATACAGCCGTAATCCCCTTCCGTCGCGTGACCTTTGTCGTTACGAAGGAAACGAAACAATTAAGAATATTATTATTTAATGGCTCGTAAAGTTTTTTTTTCTTAAAACTGATTATTTTATTTTATTTCAGTCTCGATTTGTGCAAAGAAGTGATAGATGGAATCAGAGTCTGTTTCGACTTCTATCTCTATTCGCTCCTCCTTTACCCGAGAGAGAGAGAGCAAGCGGAGAAACTCAAAACTGCAACACCAATCAAGATTGAACAGTAAGGAGGAGACAGAATGAAAGAATCTCGCACATTCTAGAATTATGCGAATTTTACTCATTATTAAAGACGTATCAACGTAAATAAGTGGCGTAAAATAATTTTTTCATCGTCAGTGAAACTTACTTCTCTAAAACTTCTATTTACGAGAGAAGTAAATAGATGAGAAAACGCATCTACGAATATCGAATTATAAGTTCGGTAGACGGATAGAATAATATTTGGGGCGCAATGTTTGCTTCATTGTTCCTGGGGGTGTGATATATCTGTACCTTGCGTGTGTAATTGTTTTGTGTTTTCAGTCTCGAGCTCAAGCGTCGTGCATACCCCATAGAGAATGGGAAATGAGTTCTTTATATATATATATATATATATATATATATATATATATATATATATATATATATATTTCATTCAACTTAAAATGCTAACGAGAATTCCTAAACAAAAGCGAAACTCCAATTTTTGCTTCGGTAAAATGGTTATTAATAAACGAGAGAGAATTTTGACAAGACCTGGCAGCGTCAACACGCGTGGTGTATGAAGCAGAGGTGGGGAGTCGGGAGTCGGTAAAAACGACCGACTCCCGACTCTTTGATTCAATTTCTATATGCCAACAATTTACCAGAATACTACTATGCCCTAAATAAATATCTTCCTGAACTAATTCTAAAGGGTGATCCAGATAAATGGGACCCATAAAAAAAAGCCAAATATTCTTAATATTTAATTCCTTTCATAAAAACTATATATCATTCGAAAGAGTAGAGTTACAAGTTTATTATGAAATATTTATTTTTTTAAAATGACTCCTTTCAAATGTGCTCCATTAGTTGCCAAGCATTCCAGTGTTCTCGCTTGTAAGTTCTGCATCACTTTTGCAAGAGTGTGCGGTGGTATGGCCTGTATCTCATTTGTGATGGCGGCCTTCAATTCTTGCAAGATCGTTGGGTTATTTCTGTAGACCCTACTCTTTAAATATCCCCAGAGATAATAATCTAAGGGAGAAAAATCCGGAGACCTTGCGGGCCATTCAACGTCTCCAAATCTTGAGATTAACTCGCCTGGAAACGTTTGACGCAAAACTGCCATGCAGTTCCTCGTGGTATAGCAGGTAGCTCCGTCTTGTTGGAACCAGTGGTTTTCGACAAAGATCTCTTAATTTAGGAATAAGGAAATCGGTCAACATTTTTTCGTAGCGATCACCATTTACAGTGACCGTGTTTCCGGTGGAATCCTCGAAAAAGTACGGCCCTATGATCTGAGATGCAGTAAGACCACACGAAACAGTTACACGCTGACTATGCAACGGGACTTCGGTAATATTCAATGGATTTTCTGTTGCCCAGAAACGACAATTTTGTTTGTTTACGGTTCCATTCAAGTGAAAATGAGCTTCGTCTGACATAATCAAAGTTGCTAGAAAATTGGTGGTGTCATTTACGTTCTGTTGGATCCATTGACAGAATTGTCGTCTTCGTGCGAAATCTCCATCGTTTAGTTGTTGCACTGTTTGAATTTTATATGGAAAGAGCATTAAATTTTGCTTGAATATACGGTGTGTTGTTCCATATCCAACTCCTAACAGCTGAGAAGCACGTCTGATGCTTATGTTAGGATTATCCTGTACAATTTCATGAGTTCTGTTAATGATCTCGTCTATCCTTGCTGTGCGCACTCTTCCAGTTGGTTTTCTTTTTCCAATGCTGCCAGTTAGGGAAAAATTTCTGCCACACCGACGGGTTACTTTCTTAGAAGGTGATTTTGACATCTGAAAATTTGTCTTGAAAGATCTTTGAGCTGAAACTACACTTCTTCCATGCTCATAATATTGCTCAGTTATGAAACGCAGCTGTTCCACAGTCCATGCAGTCATCTTGAAGGGTTAGTTTTAACTAACACTTTTATTTTGATTTGTATCTTATCTTGTCTTGTATTGTCAAAACCTATACAATCCTGTACAAACTTCTAACTATCCTCTTTCGAATGATGCGTATGATTTTATAAAAGGACTTATACTTTAAGAGTTACAGGGGTTTCTTCTAGGTCCCATTTCTCTGGATCACCCTTTATATTCACATTTCCACATTTGATTTATTGTTCTGGTAAATCTTAGCAAATGAATTTCATATTTCTATTTTAGGATACTAGGTACCATATAAAAATTAGCAATATATTAATTATTAATTTAATTAGCCCCTATTAGTAATGAGTCGTGGGCCTAGTAGAAAATCAGCAGTCTTTCAATATTTTAAGCTAAATGAGGATGAAAGTATTTTTATTTGTCAAGTAGAAAAGGATGGTAAAGAGTGTAATGCAAAAATTAGTGCTTACACTGGGAAACATGGTAATGCTCCAACTAGAGCCTCAAACTTGAAACGCCATCTACGAAACAAACATCCCAATATTTATAAGGTTGTAGATCAGCATGATAAGGAAAGAGTCGGGAGTCGGAGTCGGTTTTTAAAAATACTGACTCGGGAGTCGGTTGTTTTTGGCCGACTCCCCATCCCTGGTATGAAGCACGGCAAGAGTGGAATTTAGTCATGTGGTAGGGGTGCTGGTCCACTAGGACGCCTGTGTGAATGGATGTGCGCGCTTTCTGCCTTTTTCCTCGTCACTCTACGTTCTGTATTTTATATCCGGTTTGTTTCTGCCTTCTCACTCCGAGTCTCGGGAAATGAGGTTTTTTGATAATGTCTGTAACTCTGTATGTATGAATGAATGAGAGGCAATAAGCGGCGATTTAATATGTATACCAAGTTAAATAAAAAATAATTTATATGGAAAAGTAGCAATCGCGCAACTACCTGAAGTAATTGGTGTGTCAACGTTCCGATATAGTCGTTAACCCTTCCTCGGAGTAATTCTTCGTAAATTTTCAATTAGATGAGAAAATAGCGATTTTGACCTACGACGAAATACTGATACATCTTTTCTTTTTCACTTTCCTCGTATAATTTAATTATTTTATTCCATGTTTCTACCTTCTTCAGAGCCGCGTGTGAAGGCATTTATCCCAAACCCCCGAGTCAGAATAAAGAAATAATTGAGGAAGGAAAAGAGAACAAATCTCAGGGCAAAATCATCCCTAAAGAAAATGAGGAGAAAAAAGGTCGGAATAATAATTTTCAGTGCCTTTAGTTGTTAAATTTGGGGGAGCTGAGAGAGAATTTTGTTTTCCCCATTTAGACATCTTTTGTCAGCGAAAAGTAACAATTTTTGAACTGGGGTTATCTTTACACTGATAATGTTCGTTTTTTGTCTTTTGGTTAGGTTCACTTTATTACTAACATGGTATTCTTCATAAATAGTCTCTTTATAGGACTTAATGACATTAAACTTGTTTTTTTTTATTCCCAGTTGAGGTTACTTCCCGTCGCATCCTTAGATCTAAGCGACCTCTACCAGAAGTAGAGTCTAATCCCGTAGAGTCGAAAGAAACTTCTCGACCCCCACCCCCACCACAACTTCAGCAGCAGCAGCAACAACTTCAACAACAACAACAACAGGGGATGTCATGGTAAGCGATTTCACGCATTAATTCTTTAATTATGCCACGGTTAAAAAAAAAACTAATTGGATTAACTGCACTAGAGGTAATGACGAGCATTTCATTCAAATCATCTGGTGCAATGCTGGGGTTCCATAAATGGAATATCATGCTAAAACACGCACGATTTTGTCATGAAGAAAAATTGCCCCCACCAGGAATCCAATCCAACACCTTTTGACTAGGTGAGGGCGCTAGACTACACTACGACGGGAAAAGTTAACACGAATGCGGGAGGGTTAACGTGTAAAATGCCTCTGGACGCGAAAGCGTTATGCGTTTCCTTGGTTATTTAAATGCGTGACAGGTTGTATTAACTTTTTCCCGTCGTAGGGTAGTGGCTAGCGTCCTCATCTATCAAGAGGTGTTGAGTTTGTTCGAGTCATGGTGGGGACATTTTTTTCATCGTGAGAAGGCTGTTTTTTCAAGAATGATATTTCATATATGTGTTACAGCCTTTTTGCCAAAAAAGGCCAGTTTAGGTTAATTGAATGCCCGGTTAGGTCAAATGTCCGCCCTTGACGATTGGTTAGGTTAAGTCGTGATATTTTCGTTTTTTAACAAAAATATTGAGATTTAACTCTTAACTCTTTTGCAAAAGGCCGATTTCGCAAGTCCTATCATACACACATATATAGGGTGTTTCATAACATGTGGGACTCACTTTCAGGATGGATTCAGGACCTGAAAACAATGAAAAAAGTTTATATAAATATATGCCCGAAATCGCTTTGTTTCAGTTACAGCCCGTTGTGTGTTTCAGCAAGTATCCGCCTTACCTTTAAAGGAGGTGCTCAAAATGACCGCCTTGCGCTTAAATACACGCCTCGTCATAGATTGTCCGACGAGTTCAAACATTCATGTTCGTTGGCGAAGCATTTCAACGTTGTCAATGGGTGTCACGTAAACGATGGATATCAGATAACCCCACGGGTAAAAATAGAGTGGATTCAGGTCCGGGGAGGGAGCAGGCCACGCAATGGGTCCTCCACGGCCTATCCATTTATCAGGGAAATGGTCATCCAAATAGTCTCTGGCTACTCGACTGAAATGAGGCGTGGCGCCGTCATGCATAAACCACATACGACGTCGGACACCAAGAGGAACTTCATCTAGTAAATCGCTTAAATCAGTCCTTAAAAAATTGGAATAGGATTCTCCTGTTAATCTTCCAGGCAAAACAGAAGAACCGATTAAGTTCTCGGCAATAAGTCCTGCCCATACATTGATACTAAATTATTGTTGGTGCCTTGACTGGATGATGGCGTGCGGATTCTCTTCGGCCCAGTGATGAGTGTTGTGAAAATTGATCACACTATTTCTTGTGAAGGCAGCCTCATCAGAAAACAACACGGAGGATAGAGAAAGAGGATCACCAGTACACTGCTGAAGGAACCAAGTACAAAAAGCCTCTCGTGGTGGGAAATCTGCTTCAGTAAGGCTTTGTACCCTCTGAATGTGATATGGGTAAAGCTGTTGTTCCCGTAAAATTGTCCACACAGTTGTGTATTTTACACCCTCTGCTGCTGCTATCCTTCGGGTGCTGACACCAGGATGTTCCTCCACGCGATTCAGGACCCGCTCCTCCAACTCAACAGTTCTGGCGCTGATTGGTCTACCACCATCTGAAACTCGCTTGTTGAATGATCCTGTATCACCAAAACGCTCGTTATATTCTCTGAAAGGTCTTCTTAGACGGCGATTCGGAAACCTTTTCGCATACAGACGTCTTGCTGCGGCCGCATTACACTCAGCAAGTCCATACATGAGATGCATGTCTGCCATCTCTGTTTAAATAAGCCTCCATTCTCACTTCAAATGCACACTATCGCTGAATAAAAAAAACTTTTTTTTTTTCACTGAACCACTTATTCACGGTAAGAAGTTACGAATACGACAGTGAAACACCGCGATGTACCTCTGACTGATGGCTCTACACTCAAAGATATTGAAACATGTCATAGAGTGTACGAAACATTACGATGGGCAAGGCCATATATGAAATAAGTCTCATACACACTGGCAAGCAGTGCTTGTAAACAGTTTGCAGAAAGAATTGCTGGAACACAAAACGGGCTGTAACTCGGAAACAAAGCGATTTCGGGCATATGTTTATAGAAACTTTTTTCATTGTTTTCAGGTCCTGAATCCATCCTCAAAGTGCGTCCCACATGTTATGAAACATCCTGTGTTTGTATGTATGTATTTTATTCATTCATTCATTCATTCATTCAGCACATACAGTCGACACAGCTGAGAACCTCTGAGCTCATCCGTTACCAAGCAAGAAACTACCAGGACAGTAACCGGAAACTGAGCTTGCTGGAGGACCATAAGAATACAAAACACGCAACACTGAAGGAAATTGAATTTAGAATACTCAAAGGACATCACAAAACATGAAACATAGATATAATCCTGGCAAATATTCAAGGGCGAAGACTGAACCACACTGTAAACGAAGTTTCATAACTGCAAGGATTTATGGAAGAAACAAGGACTGACATCGCATCCCTCACAGAAGCACATCTTAAAGACTGCCAAGAAGATTGTGAAAATTGCAAATACTGCATAGAAAAAAAAGAAATAAAAATTGATGGTTACAACATACTACGAGCTGACAGAACAGAAAGAAGAAAAGGTATCTGTGTGCTATATACATATGACAGAGACAGTAATAAGTAAATCATACAGCTATGTGGGGCTCTTAGCAGAAAAAAATTGAGAAACAACTTTTTCTCATATTATTTCAGCTCTTGAGATATGGAAGAAATGAAGAACTTAACAGCATACTATGCCCCAGGTAGACGGGAAATTCAGAGAAGCGCAAAAGTTTTAGGGGTAATAATGACCTATGATGCCAAATTTGAAACAGAATTAGATAGCGATACACAAAGCAAAAAAGAATTAAGAGACAGCTACTAAGAACCTTCAAAAGAAGGGAGAAGGTAATGATTCCCCTGCTGAAAACGCTGATTATAACAAAACTTGAATACTGCTCAGTCTTGACGTTCCCATACAGAAAAAAGAATAAATTAATAAACGAAGTCCAGAAGAATTTTACAGTTAAGATTGATGGCTGCAAAGAACTCAACTACTAGGAAAGACTACATAAATTAAGTCTGTATTTGCTAGAAAGAAGAAGAGCTACACCATAATTTACATATAAAAAATGATCGAAAAACTGGTACGTAACAATCTAAACCCAGTAACCACCCAAACATCAATGGAAAATAGGAAAGGTAGAATGTGTAGTTTTCCGAAACTAAAGATCCGACAAGGGACATACTCGGCACTGAAGGAAAATAGCGTGGCTGTCAGGGGGTCAAGACTTTTTAACCAGGTTCCAAAGGAACTCAGGAACGTCACAGGGATCAAAGTTGAAATCTTCGAAAGAAGATTAGATGCCTGGCTCAGGACGGTACCAGATGAGCCGGGTGTGCTTGGCTATGTGTGATGGAGATAGCAAGAAAGCAACTCGCTCCTCCATCAGGCTAGGCTTAGAGGTGGGGCCACCAGCTTGACCTTCGTGTGAAGAGAGCCTGACGCACGCAATGTTTACCAGGTTTATACTCGTATGTACTCCCTCAGGATTTGAACCTGCGGCCTGCGACTTGGAGACCCAGGTGTTGACCATTAAGTTACGAGATTAAAGTTAATTTGGTGGCATTTCATCATCCGAAGGAAACGCATAACGCTTTGCCGTCCAAATGCGCGTCTATACGTTTATATTTGTTTATCGTATTTGCCAGACAAGTTTCAATTAAATGTTGTTCAGTGGCTCGAGTACCAGGGGGTTAGTGTCATAAAAATATCTCTAAGCGTGTGTTCCGATTTTCCCTCGGATGATTAAATGTTGCCAGTTTGTTGTTAACGTTTATGCTGTCGTAGCCTAATAGCCAACGCCCGGGTCTCCGTCATAGGCCTCGGGTTTTAATTCTGGTGGGGGAATATTTTGCATTAATTTGGGCTGCAGTTAGTTTCTCTCTCTGTGGTCTAGAATAAATGTAAACATGATAAAAAAGTAACATTATTATTAAAAATTAATTAATTAATTAATTAATTCGTAGTGAATCTGGTCGTAGCACTCCCACCACACTGACGTCAGGAACGAGCGCTCAAGAAGGCACTGTGAGCTTCCCACTAAGCGAGATGAATCTCATAAACTTTCCTCAACACTTCCGAGGGCTCAACAACTGGACCCTCCTGCCGGAAAATCACAGGAACCCCCCAACACCAGTTCTTCTCTATGGACCCACTCACCTCCTCCGACTCTTTGGTGAGTTTTAGGAGTTAAAAGGAGTTCCGTTCCATCATGCAACGGCTGAATGATGGAAATGTTCATTTGGGGAAGGAGTAGGCGTAAATGTTATCAGTTTTGGTTTACTCTAAAGTGGAAGGCGAAGTTGTTGTTTTTTTTAACTTTTATTGGGGAGTATTAGGCAGTTAGTCACCTCTTCTCGTGAGTTGTATTGCTTTACACAGGGTTGGCGGTGCTGTACCTGTACGATCATACCGATGAAAGGGTCAATTTCGATCCGGGACTGTCTTCGACATAGTTACAACTCGTTTTCTACGATAGAGAGATTGATTAGGTTCTCTCTACAAGATCCTGTACAGAATATATTATCTCGAGTTTATTTCAAGGAATCTTTTGGTACTTTCCCGTTATCCCGGACCCCAGACTTTCTGCCAGATTCTGACGCCACTTACCAAATTTTTTTTTTTTAATGTTAAATAACTAAACCCCACCCCCACCCCAGGTTAGGTTAGGTTAGGTTCTTACTTAACATTGCCAAATATTTTTTTAAATGTTAAGTAACTAACCAAACCTAACCCCTGGTAACCAGGGGTTAGGTTAGGTTAGGTTAGTTAACATTGACAAATTCTTTTAAATGTTAAGTAACTAACCTAGGATTGGGTTAGGTTAAGTTTCGTTATTTAACATTAAAAATTTTTTTTAGCAATCTGGCAAAAAGTCTGGGGTCCGGGATAACAGGAAAGTACCAATCTTTTTTTTAGCCAATAAAACGGCGATATAATTGACGAGAGAAACTAGTGTATCGAAAGTTGAAAGCAGACTATCATGGCAAATACATGTCTCTTATCTATACGTTAGTGTTGGCACTACTACACCTTCATGTAAATTTTTACTGCACCTAAAATTGCTTCACTGCTTTTAAGAGGGAGAGCGGTTGAGGTGAATAATTTTGGAAGTATGTATCATTGGCGCAAAATGGAATCACTGAACGAGAAAAAGTTATCGGAGAAGAGGGGGATAGTATGCTACCTTGGTGGTGGTCGTGTGGAGAGAATGAAAAATGATTAAGGTGTATAATAGTGATTGTGTAGGTGAGAGAAGTAGAGAAAGACGCTGTAAAAGCTGGAGGGATGTGATTAGCAAGTGTGTGAATAAAGTGGAGTTTATAAAGGTGGCACGAGAAGTTAACGAGAAACAAAGGAATGAAAGAAGTTTGAGAGGTGTAAGTGGAGACGTAGGTCTCTCCTGACCTACCACAAGAGATACCCTTCATAAAGTCGAAGTTGAAAGTATATCACTGGTTTCTTGAGGTTGGGATGGTAGTGGTATTTTCGGTCTCGTTTTCGGGTGTCGTGCCTACCCTATGGAATACGAGTTCGTAGATTATGCGTGTATGAAAGGACTTTTTTCCTTTTATCTCGAACTTTCGAGAATTACTGTAGCGCTAATGCAAAACCAACAGTCTCTCTCGAAGTATCAGTATATACAATTTTTACTTCTAAAGTAGAACAGTATTTCATTTAAAAAATTTCGTTTCAGTCTCATTTGCAGACTTCATTTTTGTGAACGTATATTTTACATTAAATTATTTTTTTATAGTTAATTCGATGCCTTTTCACCACAGGAATATTTCTTATTCGGGATTCGTGAAGTGAAGTACATTAGACTAGAGCCTTAATTTACCATTCTACTCACATGCATTAGAAGCTTTTATAATGAACATTTGCTCAAACGCGTTCGGCTCAGCCGCTTTGCCCCCCACCCCAGCTCAATACGGAGGAGGATGTCTAAAAATATTGATTTATTGGTGTTTTAAGATTAGTTTAACAACTTTATATTGAAGAATTGATAAAATTAGAAGGCTTAAAATTTGCGACAGACCTATAAATTAAGATTTCCTTGAAAATTATAAAAAGTGGCACGTCACTTACGTTAACACTGAACTTATATAAATACTTTGGTAAAATTTCAGGTTTAGACGGAGTTCATAATAGCTCGGTAATACGTTGTTAGTAATCATGGATTCTGTCTTTAAACTGCGTATGAAATTTTGCTAATACTTTAAACGCACTGACTGTACATCAGAACTTAAGTAATGTACATAATATGAATTCACTCGTTTAATTACAGTAGAGGGGAAATTTATAACAGCAGAGTAAGTTCGAATAGAAAAATTGTAACCCCTAGCTTTTCTAAGTAAAAGTTTTGGTGTAGAGGTTTATCCGGTAACTTTTCATTCTTTTGCAGTTAAAATGCCCGAAATATTGTACAGAATGAATCTCCCTGGAGATAGGAGGAAAGTGATTCTCCATCACATCGAACTGTTTTTAGAGTAAGTTCTTAGGCTGTACTTTTAAGAACATACGTGAAGTAAATAAGTAAACTTAAATAGTAATTCTTTAAATTATTTACGACATTTCTTAATATAAGCCATTTTAATTACCCAATTAACTTTTTCAGTTATCTGAGTTTACACATTCAAGAGTTATTTTCGGATTCGAACTACATCAACTACGCTGAAGGTTAGAGTAGAGGTCTAATATAATAAGTCACCTCATAAGTCCTAGTTTCATACAAAAATTGGTTCGTAACACTCCCCCAACCCCCTCCTTATCTGAATATTACAAAACAGTGGGATATATAACCATTAATAATGAAACAAATCCTCTGGGGAAATTGGTAAACACGAGTGGATTCATTATGTTATACTTATATTAAAAGTTCTGTATTAAAATCCTCTGTCATTGTATACATTTATTATTCACACTCAAATTATCAGGTCATCCCATAAGTAATGTCGTTTTTTAGATCGGAATTTGAAGGACAAAAAAAAACGCGACTTAAACTTTTTAATCTAGTATATATTTTCCATCAGAATCAATGACATTCTGCCAACGTCCTACAAGCTTTTCAATGGCATGTTTATCAAATTCGGGCGGTTTTGAGGCAAAAAACTTACAAAGACTGGTGTGCAGGTCATCTAAAGTAGTATACCGTTTCTCGTCAAGATAGTTTTGCAGACTCCTGAAGAGATGATAATCTGAAGGCGCAAGGTCTGGAGGATGTGGAAATATTTCTCACCCAAGCTCCTCAATTTTTGCAGAAGTGATCCGAGCGGTATGAGGACGTGCGTTGTCGTGGTGTAACACGATTCCTTTCCGATTAACCAAAGGTCGTCTTTTCTTTTAGTGCAGTGCTCAATCGATCCAGTTGTTGACAGTAGACTTGAGCGGTGATTGTTTGGTTGTGTGGTAAGGTTTCAAAGTGTATTACACCACCTTTATCCCACCAAACACTATGCAACACCTTCCGAGGGTGAAGATGTGGTTTTGGTTGTGGTGTCGCTGGTTCTCCGGCACAAACCCACTGTTGACGGCGCTTAACATTCTGGTACAGTATCCACTTTTCATCACCAGTCAATAAACGGTGCAAAAACGGATCTTGGAGTTCACGGGAATGAAGAGCTGTGCTAATGTTTACCCGCACCCTCAGATTGTCGACCGACAATTCATGTGGCACCCATTTTCCTAACTTTTGCAACAACTCGGAAAGTGCCTATGTCGATGGATAGTGGACGGGGATGAATTGAGTTTCTGGGCCAATTCTTCGACAGTTGTTGAACAGTCTTCTTCAAGTGCGGCTAACAGCAGGTCGTCCAGAGCGTGCTGCATCTGTCAAACAGCAGTCACCATTCCTAAACTTTTGAAACCATCTTTGACATTTCCTCACATGCAGAATATCGTTGCCATAAACGTCCTGAATGTTTCGCGTTGCTTCAGTAGCACTATTCCCTTTTTTGAACTCGTAAAGCATTATATGCCTGATATGCTCTTCTGATACCGCCATGTTTATGAGGGGTTCACATAAAGCAAAACACACTTCTTCACTGGTCAAGGTCTGTAAAGTATGTAGCGAAACACAATAGATCTCCTCTTATATATGACGCGTTCGGTGGAGAAGGGGCGAACGCAACATTTTCGAATTATGCCACAAAATGCAGTTAAAGTTTGTAAACTTTAAACCTTTGTATTTTTCCGGTTTATTGAAATGTTGTATGAATTTGAAGACATATTTGAGTAAAATATTGTTGTGTAATATGTCGATATAATAAAACGCCAAAAAATTTTACAATATTATTTATTGATAGCTTCTGATGTTAACTGGTGTAATCCATTATTTGGTCCTCTTCGTCGAATGTTGTATTACCTGCTTCAACTGTTTCGGTTTCTTCCAGTTCCTTTAACAATCTTGTATAATAGTTCACTGCAGTTGCAGGCATTAGGTCTGATAATTCTTTGAGATCTTTTATTTTTTCCTTAGTTATTGGCAGCAATTGGGAATACTTTGGTTGCAGTGTCTGCTGGGCTAGATTGAATAAACTGACACTGTAGGATTTTTTCCCTTTCTGCAGTCTGACGGGATGGCTATTATCTGGGGTTGTGCGGTATGCAGTAGATATTACGTAGCCTTCTTTGTGTTGAAAGTCAAATATTAACTTTCTTGCATCTGTAAATTTAGTAGTTGTTGATTTCCTAATGACAATGCACGTTTTTAGGACGTCAAAATCGAGAAAATCAGCCTGTTTCATTTCTACAACTAGGAAGCGCTGCGAAACGGCTGTAGTTATGGCCGTAACATAATCTTTTTTGGTGTAAATAATATTGCTGTAATTTTTTTTTATATTTTGTTCAATTTGGCCAAATTGAGCATCACAGGGCATTGTCGAGTGACCAGAAAGTAGATAGATGTGTTCAATGTGAAGCAATGATGCGGAGTGAATTTCTCTGAGATACATTAAAACCTAAATTTTACTGTGAAAGAGTGCAGACTAACATCTAATTTTTTGCATAGGTAAAGCAAAGGTTTTAAAGGATAATTATACGACAAAAAACTCATTTTTCGAATTTTGTGGCGTTCGCACCTTCTCCACCGAACGCGTCATATAACCTTCGGAAAATTTATGCTTAAACCGAGTAGGACTAGTTTAAACTTAATCTGTCGTAAAAAACATTACTTATGGGATGACCTGATACATTAGTAATTTCATTGTCACTATTTAGTCAATAGATATTAGTCATCACGGCCCCCACTTTCTTAGAGAGCCTAATTATGATGGAACTTCTTCTGAACCTATAGTTTTTTTTATCCTTAATGAAAATACTACAGATTTTCCATTTTTTGTACGTATTTGTAGCATTTTCATTTAGAATGAATCATGAACGAGGCGAGGCGCTTTGTATACAGGGTGGTCCAAAAATTATTAGACCGGTTAAAAGGAGATAGTATTGTCCTCTATTGAAAATTGGAGGTAACCATAATAATGAATCATCATTATTATTTCATACTGTATTGTTCAAGAATATAAACTTATTTTTTCAATTTGTTTTCATTAATTACCTGGTACTATTATATTTCGTTAAAGGCGATTCCGATATCAAAAGCATCGAGTCTTCACTCGGGGCTGAAGGGACGTTTGGGACATCAGATTAGCGTCTTAACGAAGACAAATTCTTTATAATAATACAGAAACATTACAGTACTGCCACTTTCAGAATATCGAAGAGCTGGTAGAAAGTAGGACCGGAGAACGTGGAATTGGTATTAAGTCTTTTCGTTGTCTATTTTTTTTTTTCCATATAACAAAGGGGAGAACGGTATTCGCGCCCCTTCGTCTCTCCTGAAACTGCAAAATTGGGCGGACGAATGTGAGGAACAATGGTAGTCAGTCTGAAAGGGAAGAAAGTTAAAATGCATTAGAGCTTGTCTTGGTATGGTCACTGGATCGCGTTGACAGCAATGAAACTGGTAGTTAGTTAGTCAGTCAGTCAGTCAGTCAGTCAGTCAGTCAGTCAGTCCAGTCAATCCTGGATTACAAAGATAGAGAAACCACAAAACCATTGGAGTCGTTATTAGAGTTCATGGTGTTATTTACCTTGAGTATACCTGGTATAGAACAAATGGTATTGGCGAGTTTTTTAGACTGCTCGTGAATAATAGCATGAGCTGAAAAAGATACGTGACACGTGTTGTGTTAGGTATGAATGGGGGTCTGTCTGACCACACGATAGATAGCCTCGTGTGAAGAATGGAAGTGTGGAGAGAGAGAGAGATTATGAAAGAATTAAAGCGGAAAAGTTAATGGTAAAGATGTAGCAGAAGAGTATAGTAAGAGTGCATGATGAATCTAGTGTAAAAGATACAGATCAAACGGATACGACGAGCTAGATGTGGAATCTGTATGAGAGAAGTCTGATCGGAATGAGAGGAGTGCGCGTGTGTAGCGTTGCAAAGACAAGTGCGAAAAAGATGACACCGGCGGTTGAAGATGAAATGAAGTAATGGATGATGTGTGCCGAGTAATCGTTATCAGGGTTCGCAGAAACCCAAACCACTTTGGTTTTTTCAGGTTTGTTTCGGGTTTTATCATCTTGTCGATAAAGTATAACAATGAAAAATAAGAAAAAAGTTTAAAAAGTTAGTTTGGTAAATACATCAGCCTCTGATCGACAATAAAATGTCTAATTTTATAAATCATCTTTATTGCATCATTTTTTTTTCAACTTTTACTTCAAACCAGTTGATACATGTAGGATTGTGAACCTCTAAATCAGTGATGCACAAACCCTGGCCCGCGGGCAAATGTGTCCCCCACGGGTCTTTTCAGTGGCCCCACGGGTCTTTTCAATTCAATGAAAAAGTTAGAATATAAAAGTGACCCAATTTATGACTTGGAAAGTAAGTAGGCTAATACATTTAGTTATTTTCTTCGCTTGGCCCTCATCAAAAAAGTTTGTGCACCACTGCTCTAAATCTTTGTTTGTAAACTGCCCCTGTACTCGCATGCTCTATCCTGTTTCACGCAACATTACTACTAACTACTACTACTACTACTACTAGAATGGAAACACCCGCAGCTTGCTTCAGTTCTCATCTGCCCCTCTCGCGGGGTTGCGAGAGGGGCAAGTAAGTTATTATTTTGTACCAAAGAGGATTTCGATATAATTCTTAATCTTTATTTTTAGTTTTTCTACGTGGATCTTTTATTTTTTTTACATTCTAGTCCACTTAGTCAAGTTCAACAGTATCACAGAAAAATATGTACGGTACTGTATAAGGTCATTTAGTCACTTACTTTTTGAATAGAAAAGTAATCTAATAAAGTTAATACCGCTGTGCAAGGTTTTCTTTTCTTGAATAAATTAAAGTAGTAGGTATAGTTTTACAGGATAGTAAACTGAATTAAATTTTTTACTTGAATGAAAGAACATCTCTAATTTAGTAAAACAAAAGTTTACTTTTAGAAGGCTACAGTATAAAATAACTATCAAATTAAGCGTTTTATGAATTTTTTTTTTTTTCGACCCAGGTCGATCGTTTTTGCGTTTTTCATTTTTTTAAACCAAATGTGGACAACTGGGTCGGGTCCAATTAAGCCAAGCATGATTGTTATAGAGAAGAGGGCGTGTGAAGCGACAGAAGAAACTGTAAATAACGACTTTGGGAGGAGGATGAATGACAGTTATGTAGAAAATAGGAATTCGTTCTGGAAGGAAGTGCGGGAGAGCAGAAATGAAACGAAGTAAGTTGAGCAAAGGATGAAAATGGAAGAATGCTCGTAGCACAGGTGGACCTCTGGAATCGATGGAAGGAATATTTCGAGGGTTTCATGGGTGCAACAAGTGAGAGGGATGCAAATATAAATACGGCAGGATTTGGTGGTGTGAGGACGACTTGTAACAGAATGCTTGACAGTATAACGATGGGTGAAGTGAAGGAGGCGGTTCGTAAGATTAAAATCGGAAAAGCAGCAAGTGTGGAGAGAATATATGGGGGAAATTATTAAGTATGGGGAATTGAAAGGGTTAGAATGGTTGTGGTACACGTGTCAAAGTGCATGAGTAATTATGGGATTGGTGGTAGACTCACGAATGCGGTGAAGAATTTTGATGGAAGTAGGGCCATGTGCGAGAGTAAATAAAGAATCTAGGTTCGATACAAGTGTTGGTGCTCGTCATGGATGGGTGATGAGTCTGTGGCTGTTCAACTTGTTTATGGGTAGAGTCACGAAAGGTGAAAGTGCGACTGCTAGGAGGAATGAATCTGGTGTGTATGGGATTAGGTAGGGCCCCTCAAATCTGTTGTATGCGGGTGATAATATAATGGACTATTTCCCCATAGTTAATGTGATATGCAAGAGGCTGTTGAGAGTTTTGTGGCAGTGTGCGAAAGAGTGCTGAAAGTAAATGTGGGTAAAAGCAAGTTATTGATTATGGAGGGGGAAATTCTGACTCGTATGATGGTGAAAGTAGAGGTTTTTAATTACTTGGTACGAGTATTGAACAAAAGTAGTACGAGTGCGGATGAAGTTAGTAGTAGAGTGAATCAAGGAAGAAAGGTGTCAGATGCGTTGAAAGCGTTTGAGAGAAAGCAAGAGTGAGCCGAGATGTTGAGAGATGTTTACACGAAGGTTTGCTAGTATTGATACTTTCGTATGCATGCGAAACGTTAGCGGAGCACGAAAGGGAAAGGACAAGGATAAAAACAATAGAGATGGATAATCTGAGGAGGATGTGTGGCGTGCGTTAGACCGTGAGTAAGAAATCGTGTGGTTCTGGAAAGATGTGTTCAGAGAAGTCACTGAAAATAAGAACCGAGGAAAGTGTTCCAAAGTGGTTTAGACAAGTGGAAAGAACTGAAGGTGACAGAGTTGCGAGTAGTTTTCATTTCCACTGACTACTGAACACATCTTTTCCCGAACCACAGTATTTTTTTACTGTCAGACACACGCCATACATCCTCCTCAGATTATCCGTCTCATTTGCCTTATCCTTGTCTTCTCCTTTTCGTGCCATGCTAACGTTTCGCACCCATAAGAAAGTATCTGTACTAACAAACCATATAAACATCTTTCAGAGTCTCTGCCTAGTCTCGATCTCACACAAACGCTTTCAACGCATCTGACACCTTTCTTCCTTCATTCACTCTACTATTAACTTCATCAGAATTCTTATTACTTTTGGTCAATACACGTACCAAGTACTTAAAAAGCTACCACCACTAGTTTTTCACCACTCTCTATTACATGACAGTCCGAATTTTTTCTCTCTATAATCAATAAATGGCTTTTACCCATTTTCACTTCCAACAATCTTCTCTTATACACCGCCACAAAACTCAGTCTCTTGCATATCATCCTCACTCTTGGGGAATAGCCCATAATCATCCGCATACAATACAATCCGCCTGCCTAATCCCATCACACACCACATTCATTCATTCCTAGCAATCGCACTTCCACCTTTCTCATGACTATCTATAAACAGGTTGAACAGCCACGGACGCATTATACGTCCTTTAACACCAACACTTGTATCAAACTATTCACTCTGTTCTTTATTTACAGTTGAACCAGCCAAGACAGAGATCGATTACCAGTCGAATACTATCCACTGATGTCGCAAATATAATATCCATTTTCCTCTACCTGAAAAGAAATATATCAACAATGAAAGAAGTGTCATTTGGTTGGTTGATCCCAATTGAACTAAAAGTAACCTGACAGTGACGACTATGGAGAGGGGGGGGGGGGAATGAATTTGGAGTGGGATCCATAATTTCCACGAATAATCCGAGTGGTTATCCTCTGTTCATGCTTACATTTAAGACAGTAATAAAGGCATTGAAGTAAAGGTTTCGAACTTTCGGGGCTCTTTTAGTGGTATTTTAAAATTATTGATTAAATAGCTCTCAGAATTAGGAGAAGTAATGAAAATGAAGTTCATCCATTTACAAAATTCAGTGAGGCTCTCATTCAAAATGAATCAGAAATGACCGTGGACAAAGCTATTAATCAAAGCCTATCTGTTAACATCCACCGAGCTAAAAAAAATTGAAACCAGAAGCCAAACCATTTAAAACCAGCTTAACCCTTTCGCTACGTATTTAGATTTGACGGGAGATCTCCAAAAACGTCAATTATCCGCTAAAAAATTATGATTTTTTGTTTTCCAACTTCACTTTACCTTGAAGTTTACAAATATGACATTAGAAATGTTTTTAAATTATATAAAACCATGAAAATTAAGAGTTTTTAGGAAAAAAAAAAGTAATATCGTAGAGTAAAATATTTTGAGTGGCATGGGGTAAGTCAGATTGCCACAGTTAATGGGTACAAATATGCAGTCTGATATACCCGACTGTTGCAGCGAAAGGGTTAAAACAGAACATTGATTAATTACAGAGCTATAAATGAAATTGAATTAATGGAAACAAGGTTGCTTTCATACGTTTCTTAAAGAACAAAGACTATTGCGTGTCGTGAACCTGGTTAGAGTTTTTCCTCTTAAAGGCTGCTACACACGCTCAGTTATTTACTCGGTTTTAACTGGGTTCCGGACAGGCCTCTACATTATTCAGGTATGCCTCTGCATTCAAATCAGTTTTCTGAAGTCGACGAAGGAGGATGCCGCACACAGATAAAGATTTTTTGTTGTTTAGCCGATCAGCCCACCCTGATCGAGCAAGCCGGCGGCACGGATGTAACCAATCGCGCCCTCCGGAATGGACCAGAGATTCGGCGCACTAGTGATGTGTTGTGTTGTGTTCTATGTTGTGCTAGAGTGGTACAGTCTGTCATAATGTGTTCAATTGTTTGTGGTGTGGCCTGGCACAGGTGGCAGGTGTCGTCTGTGGAGTTGTCTAGTCTGTGTTTATATGTCTGTAAATTGGGGTAATGTCCACATCGAAATCGTGCTAAGTTAACTCGATTCGATCTGCTCAGGCTTATCTCTGACCTGTTAATGGGTGGCGGCTTCGCACCTAGGACTGCATTCGGACCAAGTCGTGTCAGTGCTTTGTGGGTTAGGTGTGTGTGTGTGTTTTTTTCTGTACTGTGTGATGTCTGTGGGGCGTGGTATGGAATGGTGTATTTGGTTATAATGTGTGTCTGGTGTTACCTTAATGGTGCGAGGTGTCGGTGCATGATTGTACATAGTGGCAAGGGTGTTGTGGGTTAGTTGTCTAGTTGTCGCTGCTGCCATGAATTGTGTTCCCCTCATGTCTAAATGTTCCCTAACTTTCAGTATTTTTGTTTGTGTGCAGGTGTTCTATGTGTTGTTGTTGTTTGAGTGCATCCTGTAATGATTCGAAGTGCGTTGTTTTGTATTGTCTGTAAGGTGTTTATGTATGTGTTTGAGATAATGGGTGCCCAGCATGGGCTAGCATAGTCCATAACTGAGTGAATATATTGTTTGTATATGAGTGATGTTTCCTGCTGGTGTCCAAACCCTAAGCGTGTTAAGTCTTGACGTACATTTGTTTTTAATGTCCTGAATGTGGTTTGCAAAAGATAATGATTTGTTGTATGTGACCAAGTATTTTGGTTCTGTGAGTGTGTGGAATGTTGTTGTTGTTTAGTGTAAGCTGTGGAGTTACCCGATGTTCTTTTGTGTTGTTTGTAAGCAAGGTGATGGTTGATTTTGTGGGCGCTACTTTGAGTCTATTGTGTGTGAGCCAGTCTTGTATACTGTTTATGCATGTTTGTAGGTTATTTGTAGCGGTGTCGATGTTGTTGTGGGTGGATGTTAGAGTGATGTCATCTGCATATGATAAGGTAAGTTTGTTATCTATGGGTGTTGGAATGTCATGCATGTATAAGTTGAACAGTGTTGGTGAGAGAACAGAGCCTTGAGGGACCCCGTTCGGAAAAAGCTTGTTTTTGGATGACTTGCCATTAAATGTGACATGTGAGTATCTTCCTGAAAGATAGTTGCTCAGCCACCTTTTGGTGTTATTGTGCATGTTTGTGTTGAGTATTTTGTTTATGAGAGGGAAGTGTGGGATAGCATCAAATGCTTTACTAAATGTCTATTGTTGCTAATAATGTACGTTGAGCTGGTCGTCTGGAGTTGATGCCATCCATGATGTGCTGCGTGAAGTTAGTGAGTAATGTCGTGGTTGAGTGGTGAGGTCTGAATCCATGTTGAGTAGGCGATAGTGGATGTGTGGGTTGGTGATTTGTAAGATTAGTCTTTGTTACTTTGGAAGGTGTGCATAGTAAAGTAATGGGTCTATAGGAAGCTGGTTCTATTTGAGTTTTGTTTGGTTTGAGTAGGGTAATAATTTTACCTTGTTTCCATATGTCAGGAATAATAGTGTTGGTATGAATATGTGCTGATATTTGTGAGAGCTAGTATTTCGTGTGGGCCCAAGTGTTTAAGGTGTATGTTAGATATGTTGTCTGGTCCAGTAACCTTCGCATTCTTAATGTTTTTGATGATCTTGGTGGTCTGGTCTGTATTGAAGGGTGTAATGGTCGTGTCGAGTCTGTAGGTTTTCTTGTGTCTGGCTCTCTCTTGTTGCCCATTGCTTAGCATGCTATAGCAGAAAAATAAAACGGTATAGGAAGAGGAAGTGGTCTAAAGAGTGGCTTTTGAAAAGGGAACGTTTTTCCCCATGTTAATTTGTTATAAGAATTAAACCTTTAAAATAGTGACTGGTATAATTATCTTTGAATGGATGAAGAAAGGTATCTATCCGTGTCTTTTATCTCGATCATACTTGTATGAGGAAGGCAATTACACCACACGAACGTTTGACCGCAACTCCACGTTTCTTGGCGACAGGAGTTATGAAGATCTCGAGTACTCAACTATGATATTACCGTAAGCACCGAGTGTCATCACCGGAAGCATGTTAAGCAATTTATTCAGCATTGAAAGGAGACTTTTTGAAGGTAATTCAATGTTACTTTTTATAGTGAATATTATATATTTATTAGAGAAACTTTTTTTATAAACTATAATTGTTTTTATAAGGTATGTAATAAAACTACAATGATTATTTGCAACATTTTTATTATATAAACAAGTAGAGCCTTCGGCTCCCATGCCCTACGGGCGGGGCTTGTGCTTCGCAAACTCGCCTACGGCGAGGGCACGTTAGGGTTACCCTTTTGGGGGGAGGTCATTCTCCCTCTCCCCCCAAAACCCCCTCATCCCCCTTTATGCAATTTGGGGGTTAACCCTCCTTGTTGCATACCTCCCCCCTCCCAAATAGACAACAGTTGCTCCTCTCGTTGATTCAATAAAACTATAGGAGAGAACGCAGCCATGAAAATTTCGAGTTTCACAAATCTTGACACAATGTGAAGCTCAAAATTTTTATGGCTGCGTTCTTTTCTATAGTTTTATTACCGTGCTGGGGCCTACGGGCCCAGTAATTACAACGCTAGAACCCCCCTCTCCCCGCTTCATGGGGGGAAGGAGGCTGGCACATTGCAACAATTGATCAACATTGGAATTGCATATGCACTCGAACATTTTGCAAAAGTTCATTGGGAACTAAATAGTGTGACATATACTATCACTGATATCGTTTTCACCTGAAATATATCCTTTTATAGCTAGACGATGTACAACTTTATTTTTTTTTTTCACTTTTTCATGTATTTTTTTTATTGGTTGTAGACATATTTAAAAGTAATATCAAAGTGCATTGAAATTGGCAAAATATTCAGCAGGTGTCTCCCAATTATTATGAGACATAGTCGCATTGTCGGGTGATGAGGTGATTGACTGAGCAGAAAAAATGCTGTTCCTGTTCAGATTTCCAAGTTCCCTTCGAAAAGTACATCATTTATTAGTTTCTCCGCATAAATACACTGCTCCCTTGGAAGAGCTTGCAATTTTGCAGCAATACTCTTTCCTGCACTATTGAACCGATCTTCTGATTGAGAAGACCAGTCGTTCCCCTACTAAAGAAAGCACGTAGTCCGATTGATCTAGTTCCCCTTTCCGGTTTTAGCTAATATGAGATGGCACACACTTGCTACTTGATGCTGGAGACAATGTATGTATGGCACTGCTTCATGGTGTCGCTGGGGTTAAGAGGTTCTCATCACAACCGGTTTCGTCCGTAATTGACTCCTGAGAAAATATATATACATATCTATATATGTATATCATACATACATACACACAGGAATGGTAGCAGGAGACAACGAAGGACTTAAACAATTACAAACAGAGAGAGAACAAACGGAAAATTTTAACAAAACCTTGAAGGAACGTCTGTGTAAACTTCGTGCGTGTTACTAAGAGAGGAAAGGAGTCTTAGAGAAGTTGAAAATGGACATTATTTTCAGTCAGTTGACAATTAAGGATCTTCAAACATAGTAAAAATGTAGTAAGGAATATTAGTCACGTGGTATGGGCGCAAAATGGGAGTGTGCAGGAATGTCGCAAGGCAGTGTTAATCAATGTTGCAAAGGGATTGTGCAAATGGGGGGGGTTATGCAACAAAGGGGGGATGGGGGTTATGCAATGAAGGAAGGGGTTATACAACAAATCACTGCTGCAGAGGGGGAAGGGTTATGCAAGAAGTTAATGCTGCAAAGGGGGAAGGAGGGGGCTTCGGGGGAAGAAGGGAGGATGACCTCCCCCCCAAAGGGGCAGCCTTAACCTAAGAGAGGGAGAGAAAGGAGGAGGAGGTCTTTGGGGGAGAAGTTGGGATGTCTTCACCCCCCAAAGGGAAACCTAACTTAAGCCTTAACCTATGAAGGAGAGAGAGTTCTTTATTCCACCGGAGTCCGACACATTAAGAGTGTCCAGGGCCCGAGCAACTGTTATATAGAGGGTCGTGAGTTGACAGATACCAATTATTTATATGTGGAGGGGGTTACCAGAGAGCACTATATATTTATTTTAATTTAGACGAGTTACCAGTTATTGTTTTTATTTTAATTATGTTCAGGTGTACCTTATTAGGATGATTTGGTATGCAACACCATTTAAATTATTTATTTATTTATTAAGGGCAAGAGCGACTCTCCTTAAATTTGTTCAGCAAAAGAACTAATTTTTTAAACAATTCCCAATATTAACAATAAAAAATACAATTAAACCGTATTAAATAAAACACCATTACATCATTCTGTTTATTTAGACGAATTATTGGAATCAATTTCACGAAATATATAGAAAATAAATATACAATAGTTCATTCTATACAAACGATGGAATATATATGATAAAAAAATTAATATAAGAAATACGAACGAGGAATATATAATCAAAAAAATTACTCAAGCCAAACCGAAAGTGTCTATTTACTTTTGACAATCCTTTCTATATACCTTCTATATTTTTAATAAACAAAAATCCGCGAAATTAAGAAGAGGATTCCTTTATTCATTTATTTTCAATTAAAATTATTTCGTACCTTCACGCTAGTATATTTAATTAACAAGAAAAGAAAAATGCACACACACACACACATATAGGGTGGTACAAATTACGGTACTAATAAGCTAAATCGGTTTTCCTTCTCCCCGAATTGTTTATTTTGACAAAGATCAAGCTTGTCATCCGCCTTAAACCTACAATTTAACGTTGAATCCGAACTATTTTTCTTTGCGTGTAATTTGTTATCTTCATAGTTGTTAAAACTTTACATTGTAGTCTCTAAATGAAATGAAATGAATGAATGAATGAAAATTTAAAAAATGGAAAGGTTTATTTTTATTATTATTTTAAAAAATTGCGATGATTCCACGAAGATTAAGCTTATCGCCCCTCCTCTCGAGTTGATCTGATGAAGTGGTGAGTTGGCTTCTTTTACTCTCCACCTCACATAGGTACGCCCGGCTCATCGGGATTGTATGTACCAAGAAATTACAATGTCACCATCCGGACTCGATCTCTCAACATCCGATCAGCACCCAAGCGTCTTAATCACTAGGATACCTAGGGCGTCCATTTATCTACCAGCCCAACCAGACATTCATTTTCACGAACTAAATACAATTCAATCACACTCCTACGCGAGAAATGGCAAGTAGAAAGTCAAGCCGAATACACGAACCAAAGTTGAGGATCAAATAGTATGACCGCAAATAAGAATGAAAATATTGTCGTGATAGAGAATGCAAGTGGCAAATGTTGATCAATGTTGCAAAGGGGTGAGGGATATTGCATAAAGAGGTGGGTTCTAAAATGGGAAAACCGAGAATAGTATGGGCGCAAATATTAATGCAAATATTGTCGTGGTAGAGATTGCAAGTGTCAATACACCTTGAAATGCGAGCATTAAATCTACGGAGAAAATATAAAGAAACCATTAGTCAACCAATCAGGACGTCCAAAGAGTGGACCCGTAATATAGGTGTTATGATTGGTACACAAAATTTAACATAGCTCCGCCCAGTTACATTGCCAACCAATCATCAAATTTACGAACCTCCTATTAGTCGTTTGGGGTGGTGCTTGGGGATCATGCATATAAGAGTATTTTCAGCTGGGAGTCACAGTAGTTATTTTCACTAGTGAATAAACATTCCCTCCGTCATGAATCAAGAACTTTACAGTTTACCGGATTTATATCAAGATGGAGACATTGCAGCGGTGTCTACAATTAATCTTTTTAACACAGCCGACCGGGATGGATTATTTCCAACGAAAACCGTTGACGATATTTGCAATGACGCTCCTTACGATCCGACGCAAGGGATTGCCGTAGAAATGTAAGTAATTATGTGCTTATAATTTTATTTTTTGTAGCCAATTATTTGCGAACTGGTTATTTATTTAGTGTGCTTGTCATTAGGAGAAAGAGCACAGTTCTGGATTATTTCATCGTACGTATGGAGGGTTGAAGTAATTCATCTCATATTAAAATTGCTTCATTTAGGTATCCGCAATTATATCAGGTCATCCCATAAGTAATGTTTTTTAGATCGGAATTTGAAAGACAAAAAAAAACAAAAAACTTTTTAATCTAGTATATATTTTCCATCGGAATCAATGACACTCTGCCAACGTCCTACAAGCTGTTCAATGCCATGTTTATAAAATTCAGGCGGTTCTGAGGCAAAAAAATTTACAAAGACTAGTGTGCAGGTCATCTAAGGAAGTATACTGTTTCTCGTCAAGATAGTTTTGCAGACTCCTGAAGAGATGATAATCTGAAGGCGCAAGGTCTGGAGGATGTGGAAGTTTTTCCCACTCAAACTCCTCAATTTTTGCAGAAGTGATCCGAGCGGTATGACGACGTGCGTTGTCGAACACGATTCCTTTCCGATTAACCAAAGAAGGTCTCCTTTCTTTTAGTGCAGTGTTCAATCGATCCAGTTGTTGACATTAGACTTGAGCGGTGACTGTTTGATTGTGTGGTAAGGTTTCAAAGTATTACACCACCTTTATCCCACCAAACACTAAGCAACACCTTCCGAGGGTGAAGATTTGGTTTGGCTGTAGTGTCGCTGATTCTCCGGCACAAACCCATTGTCGACGGCGCTTAACATTCTGGTACAGTATCCACTTTTCATCACCAGTCACTAAACGATGCAAAAACGGATCTTGGAGTTCACGGGAATGAAGAGCTGTGCTAATGTTTACCCACACCCTCAGATTGTCGACCGACAATTCATGTGGTACCCATTTTCCTAACTTAGGCACTTTCCCGAGTTGTTGCAAATGTCGATGGATGGTGGACGGGGATGAATCGAGTTTCTGGGCCAATTCTTCGACAGTTGTTGAACATTCTTCTTCAAGTGCGGCTAACAGAGGGTCATCATCAAACTCAGCAGGGCGTCCAGAGCGTGCTGCATCTGTCAAACAGCAGTCACCATTCCTAAACTTTTGAAACCATCTTTGACATTTCCTCACATGCAGAATATCGTTGCCATAAACGTCCTGAATGTTTCGCGTTGCTTCAGTAGCACTATTTCTTTTTTTGAACTCGTAAGGTATTAAATGCCTGATATGCTCTTCTGATACCTCCATGTTTATGATGAGTTCACAAAGCAAAACACACGTCTTCACTGGTCAAGGTCTGTAAAGTATGTAGCGAAACACGATAGATCTCCTCTTAGATATAACCTTCGGAAAATTTATGCTTAAACCGAGTAGGACTAGTTTAAACTTAATCTATCGTAAAAAACAGCATTACTTATTGGATGACCTGATAGATTAGTTTGCAGTTAACATTATACTAAAGTCCTGTTTTGATTCATTGAATTTTTTTTATAGCAATCCTTTGCATGTTTTAAATAATTTTGTAAATTCCTTAATAAATGTTATTCGGCATTTTTCTCTCAAAGGAACTTCTCTGAGCGGTTCAAAGATATCTTCACATTGTAATACTCTTACTATATGTATACTCTGCCTATGTTTTAAACAATGGGTTTTTATTAAAAATGATTCAGTATGAACTAATTAATTATTCTTTCTCCTTTAAGGTCCGATGAGGATTTGACACGTGTTATACAATCTTTTCGTTTTGAAGAAACCCATGTCGTGGGCCTGAATACGGAGGTAGAAGATTTACCGAGCAGTCAACCCAGCGATTGTCACATCATTAACACAATAATGTAAATATTTTTTTATTTTTCTATCTTTTTTCGGGAAAGAATGTATTTTCATCAATTTATTAAATGAAAGAAATCATGTTTTTAGTACAATAACCCTCTTAAACTACTTCATATACAAACTAACATTAATGGTTACAAATATATATATATACACGAACAAAACATTGTACAACGAGTACGCACAATCGGAAAACGGCTTTTTATCTGTCTGCATACCATTTCGTCGAGTGTGACACGGGTCGAATAATTTTTAAAAATTTATAAATTCCTTACCACGTGACAGATGCATGAGAAATGAAAGGCAGTACATCCCACAAGTATTACTAAAATATCCTTGTGGCAGGAAGAGATTCCATACAACTTCGGGGATATGCATCTGATCGAGAAATTTTACAACAGGGTCACTCCAGGGTTGAGTACCGAGTGAATGAAAATAGTACATGCGGTCCCTATTTTTAAAATAGATTGCAAACCATTGAATCCCTTCACTACCAATATATCTGTGTTCACAATAAGGCTACCGCAATCTCTCGTAGTTGGCAATTTCAATGTTTCATTCTTTGCAAACACACCAATAAATTTAGAACGTGTAATTCGTTCACTATTCATTACTCTCTGAAGTGTATTCGCATCCACTTTAAAAGTCAGTGACAACGCTCCTAAATCTGTCTACTTCTATTAGGGCTTGTGACTCGAGGTATACTAACACACTTATAGGCGCGTCTATAGGTTTGGCGAATTCTAATCTGACAGATGTTTCCACTCTGTTGTGGACTGAAGTGTGTATTTACACTAGCAGATAAGTCAGGTGTGATGTCAAACGGATAAAGGTTAAATTGATCGATGAATTCTTTCTGCGTTACCCCAATCCCGAGCTCATCACAATCACCTGCAATATGGGCCAGATTACTATTATGCTCTCGCACAAAGCGGGAACACAGCGTCTGATGAATAATCCATATCCATAGCCCCACCCAACGCAACGCCATTAACGTATAGAGTTATATTTTTAAGGTCGAAATTCTCGAATTTAAAGGCACACTTTATATTTTTTATTCACCGAAGCATGGTCCTGCATTCCAATTAATATCCTTTTAGGTAGATATCCCAGGGCGATGTTTTCTATCTGTTTCGATGCCAACCCTGCTGGCACCGTGTATTGTTTGATCTGTTCTCTGTTAATTGGGTATTTTACTGTGGCGTGTAGTAAATTTTTCTCAATTTCTATTTGTTTTGGTGAACTTAATTTCACTCGCCGTACGCGGAGGTATATCTCGATAATGTGAATCACAACGGGTTTTGCTCCCTCTTCTTGATCAGTTCCCATATTTAAACAGATCTCAGGATTCGTGCGGGTGAGCTTTATTTTCATATTCACCTCATTCACAAGCAAATTCTCCTGGAATGTGAAGTCTGTATGCAGGCGTCCAAAACACACTTATTTCTTCTTTTCAGAATTTTTAAATTTGTCCTTTATACTACTTTCGTCTTTAGCTTGATAATAGCTCTCGGCACTTAGAAAGGTATCCTTCGCTTCTTTGGAAAAATTCAGCACATTTTCCAGATAGGATCGTAGGTGGTAGTATCCCGTTCCTGCCGATATGTTGACCTGATTTAAATATACGTCACACTAGTTGAAGAAGGAGTACAGAAAGTTTGTTTCGTATACAGCATATTTGTCATCACAGTCCGTTCCATCAGAATGGGCTATACGTAGTTTAGCGTACATGTGCACACAGCTTGGCTAAAAAAGTAAGGGCCTGAGTTGGGTATCACGAATTCTATAGGGGCACTCGGGGAACTAATTGTGTTTAAGGGGTTAATTGTAATAAAATCACTGTTCAAAAGAAACTTGAGTTGGAGGCATGTCAAAGAGGGACAGCTCCGATTTACAACATTGTGAACTACACGGATGGATGAAGCGTGCCATGACGAGTTAGAAATAGTGCCTCCTCTCTCGACAAATAGTAAACAAGATCAATGTCCTTAGCTTATATCAGTAAAAAAAATGGTCAACCATAGGTTTCATTCGCTTAGAACACTTCTTTTTTGATATCCTTTATGTTTAATGCACGTGGTGGTAATCCCTTCTTCCGGACAGCCCTCTTCTTCCCACCACCACGCATTTTTCTCTTTGCATCTTTGACGATTTCGTCCTGTGTACGCTTTAAGTGTCTTTTTAGAACTTCTTTAGGTTTAGCCCCAGCCAATATGTCTTCTGCCGTGTTAAGACCTGATTGTAACGCTTTACTTCCGATGTATCTGGCACCCCTCTTCAGCAAGGGGACAGCCGTACGTAGTATGGTTGAAAAAATGGATCCAAGTTCACTACCACGCTGGTATCTCATACCTCGATAGACTGTAAAAGGCTTTCTGTCCATTATAACTTAGTGCGTCGAAAGTGCAGCTTCACTGTTAAGCACCCGTTACCGAATGAGAAATTTTTTCCCTCAATCGTTCTTATATATATTGAGATATTGGTTATTAGATTAGCTGCGACATTCACATAATGTGGTCTGTCATATGTAATACTCAAACTCTTCCTTCTATGGTGGGAATTTGAGCATGCGCAGCAGGCGTGCCTGGGTATCCCCAACAAACTGGTGCTCCACTATATTGCTGTAAATATAGCACATGTCTGGGGGTTTATAGCCATCAACCATTTTCTCCAATTTCAACTTATACATTAGGCTGGACAAGTCGTGTTGTGCCTCCTGAAATGTATCTCTTTGGAGGACTGATCGATATCGTCCATCGGTCATAATTTTTAACACTCTTTGGTCTTTAATATTTCGGTTAGCCTGCGATTTTAGGGCCACAGTACATGCATGGGGATCATTGTTTACGATTTCGTATACTAAAGATTTGACCTTTTTAAACTTACGTTTAAGTCTCTCACAACATCCTCGGCCGCACCATAGTGACCCGGTTCTAGTGTTATTTCTGTATCGTAATACCGTGCATCCCCAGTCAGGGCGGTACGTATGGTTTCATCCCGAGTTACCCCGGCTTTTTCACACTCAATACAGTCTAAGAATCGTAAAAACGGGTTCTTTATAATCAATACTAGTGTGTTGTTAGGGTGTACAGACAGGGACGAGGAGGACGGGAGTGCGACGTAGAAATGGTTAGGCGCCATGTTGCATACTATTGTAGCTTCATTATTGCATTAGCTTTTATACGTGTCGAAGCTTTCTGGGTATCCTAGCCATTTCACCAGGTACATATTTCTCTCCTGAACCTTTGCTTCCTAAAATTCTCAATTTTAAACATTTTTTCCTAAATTAAATGTCATTTTCTGCAACTCTCCTCGCGGTAAAAGCCTCCTGCGATTTCTTTCCCATTCAAATCTTCTACGTAATACATTATCTCGTCTTTAGATTTCATAGCCCTAATTTTAAAAATCTCGCGTGTCCATCCTTGCTCAAAACCCTTCGCGAATTTATTTCCCGAACGCGACAGCCTTACATAATCATTGATTTTGAAACGCGCAGTGTGTGATGGTGGTGGTGTTCCATATCTTCTCACATCAGGCTCTGCGCGCGCACCTCTTTCTAAAATCTCGTTAGGTGTTGTCCCAATCGTACGATGGTATGAGAGGTTGTAGGATGAGGCCAATGATTCCAGAATGTCTAGAAATCTGTGTGTGTTTTTATTTGTAAAATAACGGTGCATGCGTTCCTTTATGGTACGTTGAACTCTTTCAGCTAAAGATGCCTTATGTATAGAATTGGTAGTGTAGTAGCTGATATTAAACTCTCTCAACATGTTCCGAAAAACTCGGCCTATAAATTCTTTCCCCATATCCGTACAAAAATAGCCAGGAACCCTGTTTTCTTTCAACATCAACGTTTTGGTGGCTTTCGTAACTGTTTCAGGCGATTTATTTTTCAGAGGAATTAGCCACAGATATCTAGAGAATACATCTGTTATGAATAGGATGTAGCGGTAACCATCGTTATACATTAATATCTTTGCATGTCTGTTAAATCTGCTTGCCAAATAGAGTCAATCGAAGCAGCTGTTGTCTTGGCTGTTTTAAACCTTTTTCTCACAGGTTTATGGAGTGTATAAGCATCCTGCTCCCGCAAAAACTCTCGACATCTTTTTTCCCTACTCCAGCATTGTAAACAGTTCTGTATAGTCTATCTACGCCTCCGTAGGAGGCTGGTCTAGAAATATCATAATAGCATCTTAATATGTTAGCCATTTGCGTATTTTAGAGGCACGTGGGTAGGGTTTATCGTTGTTTAACCTCTTCTTTCTCCTCTTCAGAGGTGTTACCGCCGGGGGTGATGGCGTTTTGAATTGGGTCACGTGCGATGCATGTTCCAAGACTTTTAACCTGTTCAGATTTCCTATCATTGTTTTGGGGACATTTATTTGTTGTAGTCTTGCTTTAATATGCTTCCATCCTGATGGTGAGGGCCTATCCCACTTCCTCACCAGATCATGGACGATATCTACGATATTCGATCCCTGTACCTTTGCTTCTTCCACAATGATCTCACCTGTATCGGTCCACTGTATGCTGAGTCCTCATTCAATAGATTATAAAGACAAACCTTTATTCCTCAATGTATGTGGGAGGGTGCTTTTTAATACATGCTCAATATGTTGTGTGGCCAACCCGTTAATCTTTGGTTGGTCAGCTCTATCGTCAGACACAGGCCCTATGTAACCATGTCCATCGCTCTCCGTGCTGCGCTTAATAACCACGGAATCTGTCGGATTCTTATAATTTTCGTACTCGTGAAGGAATTTCTGCAGAGCTTCTTGGTATAAGATTCTTTTCTCATCAGGTGTTTTTTCACTGTTTAATAGGGCTAACAATTCGCTTTCCATTCTTTTAAGCCTGCTTTTACGGGGTTCTAGAACAGTGTCTGGATTCTTTGAACTTTGCGGTGAAGCATACACCTTGTGTGGAATCACTAACACTTTCTTCATTATATTAATGTAGTCAGTAAAGGACCAAAAACTGAAAACAAGATGGGGAGGAATGACCCTCCTCTCTGTACAATAATTCGTTTTTTCTTCCCCACAGTTTGACTTTTACGAGCGAGTGCACGTATTATGTTCTTGTAACGACGTAGGCGAGCCTTCTGAGGTGGTTTCATTGATACATTGCAATTTATAACGTTAAGACTGACTTTTAAAATGCATCTGTGAAATCTGAGTCGATATTTTTAGCAAACGGGGCCAGTTCCGTATTGCCCCCCACGCAAAATATGATTTTATTGAACATTAGGATTATAAATTATTTTGATAGTCTATTAAAAATTCAAAATAGGGCAATTACTTTCATTATTTTTAACGAGCAAGTCGACCGGATGTTAAGGCGATGCGATTCGTCGCACGGGTAATACTAAGCCGTGCAACGATCGCACTGGTGGGGGATAAAGTAGTTTGGCCGCAATAAAAAACCATATAAAACCCTATACCGATCAATTTGTGATGCGTGATCTTTACCGGGGCTCCGCCCCCGTATCCCCGAGACCTAAATTATACAAATGATAATGTAATAACATGTGCCCACCTCGCCTGTTTTTTTAATAAAAAAATGTGGGGGGCAATACGGAACTGTAGCCCCTTAGCAAACATCTGCTGCATTGCCCGGAGCAGTCGATGATAGATTTTTATTAATTCATGGTATTTCTTTAGCCTCTGTCATTCTGGAATATACACCATTTCAGGCTCGTTTGGAAATATATTCGTTCTTTGAAGCACCCTAAATGTGTTTCGCGGATGAAGGTCGCAAAGCAAATATTTGTAACGCGGGCTTGTAGCTTCTTTATAAACTTCTAAAAACTCCTTACGCTGATTCGGGAACATTTTATTGGCTAATACCCCAATTTGTGATACATCTCTACGTTGCGCGAATAAGACTACATGTTGTGTATTTAACGACACATCGCGCATGTATCTATTTTTGAAAAATAGATTCTGATTGATGAACACGCTTATGTTAAGATGGTGGGAGAATACTGTAAATGTCTCGGCAAACGTTTTATCCATCTCCAACATGAGATCGTCAATTATAATGACTGCATGTACAATTGTACATTTCCCTTTAACGAATTAACGTCATATACACCTTTGTGGAACAAAATATCATCTTGGTACTCGTTGAACACTGATTGATACGTCAAATAGCACCATATAACTTCATACAAATTCTGAGAACATCTCTCCCTTTTCTTTAATGATTTTAAGCATAAACACAGTTTTACCACATCCTCTTGGGCCAGATATAATACATGTGGATGGGCTCGTGAACCTGAATTTTTCTACAGAATCCATTTCTAACACGTCACACTCCTAAGTGGGTCATTTACAAAATATAATAAATATTTAAGTGATGACCCTTATGTTCTACAGTCTTGCTTTTCTCTTCTCCCACAGAACCGTGAATGACGATGAGGTACAGCAACCCATCATCGATATTACAGATGACCCCGACGACAGTGTAGTTGTGATCACAGACTCCATCCCCATTGCCGAGTCCACCCCAACGATACCTGTAGCACGCGCCAATTCAAAGCGGAGGCATGCCGAAGAGCACTCCACGTCAGGTATAAAGCGTGCCAGGATTGCACCGGTTGTTAGACCACCAGTAATAGAGCCCTAATCTATCTTCTACGTTTACGACACAACCCCCATAATAGTACCTTCCTCAAATATACCCCTTTATTCCTGCTCAATTCCGGATACATCCTCCACAGCCGCAGCAGCTTCTCGTTCTGTAGAGGATGGTATAACATTCGAGTTAGTGCGCACCGCTACCCCGACCCGAGCCTCGACTAGAAATCGGTATATAGTCAGTTGATCCTAGATCCATGTATAGCAATGGTGTTGAACACAGATTGCCGCGCATAGTTGAACGTATTGTAGAGTTTGCCCTTCAGAACCGCGACGAACGTGAAGTCAGGACGAGGCTGTCCTTCGGATTCGGGTCAGATGACGGAGATGTAGATGAATTTTGGGTTATAATACCATTCAGACGCTTGGCAGATGAAGATATAGAATATATATTAGGCCGTATAATGCAGGCCTCTCAAAGTAGTATAGCCTTCAATATGGACAACTTCACGGTAAATATTGACCGTGTATTCCGTGTTGCGGGTCATAGTGCCACACCTTATACTCTTAACTTCAATTCTCAGGCTATTTATAGACGGCATATAAACGTCCTTTGTGGTTGCGGCTTTATAGCAGTAGTCTTAGCTCGTATGTTTACTGTACTAAATACACGGACCCAAAAAATTTGGTTACCTACGGTAGTGGAGCGTGCCCGTAAACTAGCTGTACACTGTAAACTTGAGTTTGACTGTAATATGGGTCCTGAGTAGCTGAGAAAGGTAGAACAGGAAATGAATGTTCGTATAGTTGTATTTGGGATGGATGATCGTCGTAGGACTGTGTATGTTTTTAAAAGCAGTGTGAGAGACGTACAAGACCCTACTTATTTTAGGGCTGTCAGGGACAACGTATCTCCCCATCCGTAATATAAGAGACCTTTACGCGAGTTATGATAAAAGTCGAAAATATGGACGACATGATTTGTGTAAGGGGTGTATCGAGTTTGCGGATGAAATAGTGAAACATTGTAAAGATTGCTACATAGTATGTGAGCAGTGTAAAAGCTCCAAATGTGAAAGCCTCGTAGTTGAAGCTGAGAAGAGGGATTGTGATGTGCGTAGACGCACATTTTTCAATAATAACTGCTTTGAGCGCCATAAGTCAATTGGCACGTGCAGGAAGATGAGAATCTGTGAATGTAGTATGTTTCATATGATGGATAATTGGGGGAATTTCAAGCATAAATATGATGAAATTCACTGTTCTACATGCCATGAGAAATATAAGGCGGTTGGAGTAAAGCATGTATGTTATATGAAAGAGCTAAGCCTAAAAATAACCCTTGTATAACTGTGTACTACGATATAGAAACATACATGAACGCTGAAACCAAAGAGGTTATGCCACATTTACTTGTAAGCCAGACTCTCTGTGATGAGTGTATGGAGATTGAGTGATGAGTGTTACAAATGTAGTAAACGGACGAACGTTTTTAAAACGAATGCCCACATAGCCCTGTGAAACCCTTTGTCCCCTATATTGTGAAGTTAGCGGACAAGTTAAAAAAAATGACTGGGTATATTATTGCCCATAACAAGGCAAAATTTGACACATCAGTTCCTGTATAAAGATTTGCTTGAGCAAGAGTCATCAGAGATATTTACAGGTGATCCCTTGAAAAGAGGCAACAAACTAATACAGATGCAAATAAGATGTAATGTACAGTTTAAAGACGCTTTATTAGTCACACCTTGTAAATTAGCAAAGCTACCCAAAGTGATGGGCGTAGCCGCTGAAGTTTCAAAAGGATATTTCCCTTACACATTCCTCACTAGCGAAACTTTAAATTACGTAGGACTACCTCCACCCAAACATTACTTTAACTAAGAATGCATGAGCACAGATGAACGTGAAGATTTTGACCGATACTACAACAGTTTTAATGAATCTAATCCTTATAATATAGCTGATGAATGTGAGCGTTATTGCATGAATGATGTGCGCGTCCTTAGAGTATGTTTCCAGGCCTTTAGAAAGATGTACATAGGCCGTTTCAAATGCGATCCGTTGCAAGTTGCAACCACCATCGCCTCATTATGTTTTACGGTGTTCAATAATAACTTCATGCCTAAAGACACCTTAGACGTTATTCACAGAAACAATCCCCCCAGTTATGAGCACAAGGCTATTTACTGGCTCATACACATACAGCAGCAGATAGGTGTATACATAAAGCATGCCCGCAACACGGGGGAAGTACCCATTAAGGTTAATGGTCGTGTTTTTTGGGTTGATGGTCTAAGCGAAAACCGTGCTACTGGTGAGAAGACTGTGTACTCCTTTAACGGTTGCTGGTGGCACGGATGCCCCCGTCTTGAGTGTGGAACCATAGGAGATACCCACGGTAGATCTCGTGCCGACAGTCTTGCGTGGACCTGCACCCGCGATCAACTTATAGGCTCCCAGTTCACTCTCAGTCTTGTGGGAGCATGAGTATGATGCACGGATGGAAACAGATGGACAGTCCCGTGCTGGATCCTCTCAACTGCGGTGATAGCTTGTTCGGAGGGCGTACAAATCCCTTCAAGCTATACTTTCCGCCTACGGAGGGCGTGAAACTCCATTACTACGACTTCTGTTCTTTATATCCCTACGTGATGAGAACAATCCGTACCCCGTGGGTGCACCTGAGAAACTGGTGGGGCCTGACCTGCCCACCTATAGGAAACGTTATCAAGTGCCTGGTACCTATGATACCGTACGCTTTGGATACCATAATCTTTGATATGTCTATTGTTAACGATATGTTTATTTATTACACGCATTTGTAAATATATATATATATATATATATATATATATATATATATATTATATATATAGACCTTGAATATTTCGTTTATTAAATAAATGTTTCAATTAGCGTTTCACTTTCTCCTTTTGTGTGTGCGCGCGCGCGCGTATGTACAGGCGAAAGTTCTAAGCTCAGTTGACCGCTGCAAGCCCTGGGTCTCAGACGTGCATTTCCCCACGTAGACGAATAGTAAGAAAATAGTAATGGCTACCTTTAATATTGCGTGTTCGACGTTTATGAAGTGGTATTCGGTAAAGTGTGAAGATAAGGTTACTGAATGGCTCCCTATTCCACCCTCCTTTGATACTTTAAAGGCTACATTGAATCGTGCGAAGGAACAAGAGGTACAAATACTCTACGGCTATTCTGGCGAGAGCATTGCAGGATTTCGTGGTACAAGTGATGTATTGAACTATGTTGTAGGACTAAACTTTATAAAAGCTTACATATACCGTGAAGTAGAAGAAACAACATATGCAGAAGAGAAACAACGGATATGGTTAGTGAGTCTTGTTGAAGAGTGCTGCGACAAGCGATATTATGTCATGTTACATCATACCGAGTACTCGTACCCTGCGAGTGAGAATGTAAATCTTGTCATCATGGAGAATCTTCAGTATTTTTACCACTACATTAATATATATCATGACGAGGTTTGTAGTGAGGTTGTGGCTAAAGTCTGCGTGAGTATTTAACAGAATTTAGAGATGAGTATCGCATGCTAAGCAAAAAGGAAAAATATGGTCATATGTTTCTCTCAAATAGTGCGGAGTGTGATAAAATGTGTTTAGTTCGTGAAAATCCCCCTAAGCAAAAATGTCTGGTGCGTATTCTGGGGAGTGGGAGTGATAAAACATTAAAACCGGTATTGCTTCATGTATCGGAAAATTTCTCAAAACACCTACCCAGTATAATGGGATACAAGTATTCGAACAACGCCGTACACATTTCATTAGCTTTTGGTGTGACTCACTCCTCCCGTCGAGCCGATCCGCTCGCCTGTTGCGCGTAGTCATCTCAGAGCTTGAACCGACTGGACGTGCGCTCCTCGAATACGATGGAACTTTCTTTGAGAATCATTCTCAATGCCGTGTACGATGTGTCCGTGACGAAGTCGTTGCGCGTGTTCAGGCGTGAAACCGGTGTCATTAACTATGTACTGGAAAAGACGTAGACAAACAAACAAACAAACGGAATGTTGTTCATTTAAGTGTTGAGGAGATGAATAGAATCTTCGTGGTAGTTGAGAAGTGGAGTGAGGATTGTTATAAAATTCCTGCAGGTGTAGGTACAAGAAGAGAGCAGATTAGTGATACCCCCTCATATGCCGTTGTTTGTACGTTGTGTATAAATAACGATCAGCTATGCATTGATATACAACTGATGTGGAAGAATGCATCTGATAATAACGTTCTTGTCCCTACGCGAAACCGATTCATCCTCAACAGAATGTTTGAAATCGTCGGATTCCGCAAGCTGAAGCCTATATTAGACGCGCGTATTACGGATATGCTTTATTTTGATACGGTTCTTGAATACGCATACACCGCTCTGCTCGATGGGTTTACCGAGTGTAGGACTGAACAAGGCGAGAATGGTCTAGAGTTGGATGCTTATTTAAAAGGTTTAGACTGAAATATCATGAACTTTGGTACAAAGCACTTGAGCGGTACAGGGCTGAGCTCACCTACACCGTTCACCCTGAAGAACTATTTCTTTATATAATGAGCAGCTGTCATTACGACTTAGAAGATTATTTCAACTGCCGCTATGCAGTGTGAAGACGAGTTCACGATTGAAAAGCTCGGGTCGGTAAGAATAAACCCTCGATTGGAAAGGAGTGTTTATAAACTTGTATTTAATAATAATGTTGTGGCTAACGATGACCTCTTTGTGCGTGCTTTTGATTGTATTCTAGCCGTGCTTAAAGATAACTTGCCAATCGGATGTAAAGTGAGCACAAAAATAGTATTGAACGATATGAAGGCCATTTACATAGAGTATTGGTATCCCTATAACTTGAGCGGTGAAATAATGTTAAAACGTATTTACCGTGTAGTGCAAAGCAATAATGATGTGACTGTAGATTCGATTACGTGAGAGTTTAGTGTTTTGCGCAGTAGAACAAAGTGAATGTATTTTGATGTACAGTATATTTTTTTTCAATATCCGGGTGTTCCATTCGAAATGAAACAACTTTGAAACCTCAATTTTTTGAATGATGCAAACAATGTAATATTCACAGAGTAAATAGTCAATGTCAAAGTTTCATATGATATATGTGAATTATAACATTTAGATACATTAGAGTTCTTGATTGTATGCATTCAATATGTGCACCATTTGTAGCACGGACCAGGTCGCAACGGTACTCAATTTCCCTCCACACGTTGCCTAGCATCTCAGGGTTACAGAGTTCATCGCTTCTGTGATGCGCTCTTTCAGTTGAACGAGGAATCTGCAGTTCGACACTGGCACGACGGATAGACTTTTTCGGGCTACTACCAAAGGCGCCGCGTATTCGTTCAACATCTTCCGATCTTGTTCGCCCTCCAGAGTGTTCCTTTAGAACCACTGCCAGTCTCCTCAAATTTCTTGGTCCATGCATATAGGTCTCTTCTGGTGGGTGGTTCCTTGTGAAAAGTTGTACGGAATCGTCGTTGCACCAGAGTAGGGGACTTCAACTTAGCCATGCATAACACACATTTCGTTTTTTTTTGTGGGGTAAACATAATTCAATCTGAAACAAACAAAAAACATGACAAAAACTTATGCATATGATGTAGTAACCGACAAAGTTTCAACATTCTCACATTAATACTTTAAAAATTACAGAGTTTCAAAGTTGTTTCATTTCGAATGGGACACCCGGTATTTAATTATTGAATAAATAAATAAATTATATATATATATATATATATATAATGCGCCTCGGTGGTGTAATGGTTAGCGTCACTGACTACGAATCCATCAGCCCCGGGTTCGAGACCCGACGGCAGTTGGCGCGCAGCAAAACCCAGCTGTTCATCCTTCCACACAATAAAGAAAGTGGTTGGTAGATAAATGGGTGCCCTAGGTGGCCTAGTGGTTAAGACGCTGGGCTGCTGATGGGGCGTGGTTCGGATTCCACGTTAAACTGTAGGTCTAAGGTGTGTATATATATATATATATATATATATATATATATATATATATACCTCGTTCGTATTTCTTATACTATTATTATTTTTTATTGCATGTATTCCTCGTTTGTATAGGACCGCATATTTATTTTCTATATATTTCATAAAATTGATTCCAATAATTTGTCTAAATAAACAGAATGATGTAACTTTCAATTAATTCTTTTGGTTGTGTATATATAAACGCTATTATTTAATTATATTTATATCAAATGGCTGGTTACGCCTTCTAAACCGACTGACGGATTTGTAAGCCAACTGTTAAGAATATATGCTTTAATTAAATAAATAGCGCAACCTGGCAACTCAACCCTAATAATGTACACCTGAACAAGCCATTTACGCCTTCTAAGCCAACTGGCGGATTTACACCTTATAAGACAGCGGGCGTTCAGATGAACTCTTATTATGCGTCTGGCTGGAGCCAGGCGAACACCCCCCTTCCTCCTCCTCTCTCTCCTCTCTTAGGTTAAGGTTACCCCTTTGGGGGGGAAGTCATCCTCCCTTCTCCCCCCCGAAGCCCCCTCCCTCCCCCTTTGCATCATTAATTTGTTGCATAACCCCCTCCCCCTTCATTGCATATACTCCTTTGCAACAGTGATCAACATTACATCCCTGCACTCCCATTTTGCGCCCATTCTACTCTTCTTACCGTGAATAAGTGCAGTCCAGTGAAAAAAAAAAAAAAAAAAAAAAAAAAAGGTTTTTGTGCTATCCAGTGATAGTGTGGATTTGAAGCGAGAGGAGACTTATACAAACAAAGAAATGGCAGACATGTATCTCATGTATGGACTTGCCAAGTGTAATGCGGCCGCAGCAAGACGTCTGTATGCGAAAAGGTTTCCGAATCACCGTCTGCCAGATAAGAAGACCTTTCAGAGAATAGACGAGCGTCTTGGTCATACAGGATCATTCAACAAGCGAGTTTCAGATGGTGGTAGACCAATCACGGTAGAACTGTTGAGTTGGAGGAGCGGGTCCTGAATCGCGTGGAGGAACATCCAGGTGTCAGCACCCGAAGGATAGCAGCAGCAGCAGAGGGTGTAAAATACACAACTGTGTGGAGAATTTTACGGGAACAACAGCTTTACCCATATCACATTCAGAGAGTACAAGGCCTTACTGAAGCCGATTTCCCACCACGAGAGGCTTTTTGTACTTGGTTCCTTCAACAGTGTGCTCGCGATCCTCTTTTTCTATCCTCCGTGTTGTTTTCTGATGAGGCTGCCTTCAAGAAATGGCGTGATCAATTTTCACAACACTCATCACTGGGCCGAAGAGAATCCGCACGCCATCATCCAGTCAAGGCACCAACAATAATTTAGTATCAATGTATGGGCAGGACTTATTGCCGACAACTTAATCGGTTCTTTTGTTTTGCCTGGAAGATTAACAGGAGAATCCTATTCCAATTTTTTAAAGACTGATTTAAGCGATTTACTAGATGAAGTTCCTCTTGGTGTCCGACGTCGTATGTGGTTTATGCATGACGGCGCTCCGCCTCATTTCAGTAGAGTAGCCAGAGACTATTTGGATGACCATTTCCCTGATAAATGGATAGGCCGTGGAGGACCCATTGCGTGGCCTGCTCCCTCCCCGACCTGAATCCACTCTATTTTTACCCGTGGGGTCATCTGAAATCCATCGTTTACGTGACAACCATTGACAACGTTGAAATGCTTCGCCAACGTGTATGAATATATATATATATCTTTCATACGCAAGACATCTTCCGAATATTATACACCTGCTGATTGCTTTGATGTAGGAAACACTGGGAACGGTACCCACACTGTAGATCTGCGAGCTAATTCAGATAATTTGATTGACCCAGATAGAGGCCAAAACAGAAATACAGCACAGGATGCTAAACAAGTACGAGAATGGTACCTCCAATACTTTAAGAATGAAGGAAAGGTTTCGTGGCAGGAAAATGTTTAGCATAGGGATAATTAATCAATAGGAATGAAAAATGCCATGTCTATTCCTTATTTTCAAAAAAAATTTGTTCGAGTGTTTTTGCTCTAAAAGAATAAATGTTTCAAAGTACTGTATTATAAATAAATCTAGGTAATATTAAGCTGCATGTAGCGTTTGTTATTCAATTCCTAGGCACACAACCAGGGGCGCATTTACAGGGTGCGGGGTCTTGGGCAAACTATTTCTCGGGATGTATTAGTAGTATGACTGCAAAATGGGAATGAAGGAATGTTGCAACATTGCAAGAGATGATGTTCAATGTTGCAAGGGGAGGGGGTTTGTTGCAAAGGGGTGGGGTATGCAACAACTCAACGTTGCCAAGGGGTAGAGGGGAGGGTGAGGAATCTTCGGGGGAAGAAGGGAGGATGACCTCCCCCCAAGGGGGTTGCCTTAACCTAAGAGGGGAAGAGAAAGGAGAGACGGAGGAGGGCTTTGGGGGAGAAGGTGGGATGTCCTCACCCCACCAAAGGAAAACCTAACCTAAGGAGGTAGGATAGTTCTTTACTCCGCCGAAGTTTGCATCTTTATGAGGCTCCCGAAGCCGAGCAGGCCTTATATAGAGGAAGGTTGAGTTGCCAGATCTCTATTTTAATTGTTCAGGTATACATTATTAGGACGAGTTGCTAGATACTACCATTTATTTTAATTCGTTACCAAAGCAAACTAACTTTCTCCTTAAAGAGAAATAAAAACAATAACATTAAAAGAAACACATTTAATCTGAAATAAATGAAACACCATTACTTCATTCTGTTTATTAAGACGAAGAAATATACATTGTAATGATAAAAAAAAACTAAAAATAAAAACATAATATAAGATATACGAAACGTATAATCGTCAAAACGTTAAATATATTGAAAATAAAATACACACTTCATATATACATATGATAAAAAAAATAAAATAACTATGAACATCAATACAGGTGAAACACACAATTGTATTTGACCTACTTTCTCCTTATAGTTATTCAGTAAAAATTAATTATTTTTAAACATCGCACTGTATTTTCTTGTTTCAAAACAGAAAAATATTAATACACTTTATATATGTAATTATTTTAACCACCTAAATGTAAATCTTGTCATCATGGAGAATCTTAAGTATTTTTACCACTACATTAATATATATGATGATGTTTGTAGTGAGATTGTGGCTAAAGGTCTGCGGGAGTATTTAATAGAATTTAGAGACGAGTATCGTTTGCTAGGCAAAAGGAAAAACATGGGCACGTTTCTCTCAAATAGTGTGCTGGAGTGTGAATAAAATGTGCTTAGTTCGTGAAAATGCACGAAAATGTCTGGTTGGTTGGTAGATAAATGGGCATCCTATTGTTTTTGCTGGAAACTCGGAGGACTAAGAGCGGCTTGTGATAATTGATTGTCAATGTAACTGGGCGGGTCTAAATTGTGTACCAATCGTAACACCTATATTATGGATCCATGCTCTGGTCAACTAATGGTGTCTTTATATTCTCTCCGTAGATTTAACGCTCGTATTACCCCTTGCTGTCTACCACGGCAATATTTGCATCCATACTTGGTTTTCTCCAACCCACCCCTTTATGCAATATCCCTCGCAACATTGAACAACCATCTCTCTAGAAGATTTGCAGATTGTGCATTATTACGTTTCGCTGCCATGCTATACACAACGGTTAGGTTCCAGTTACAAAAATCTGTGTGTGTGTGTGTATATATATATATATATATATATATATATATACACACACACATAATTTGTACACGAGATAAGTGTACGCATGGTGTGAATGAACTCTGAAGCTGTTTTTTTTCATTACAATTTTGCATAAAGCATCTTTCACAAATTTGGAGAGAGCTTTTGTAATAGTTGTCGGACACAATGTGGAAAGTGTACATGAAAGATAGGGAGTATACAAGGACAAGAAGTACCTCAATAAGTAATGCATCCCATGTAATTTCTGCCCGCCCGTGCTGCACCTTAGTTCGGTTTCCACGTTAAACTGTAGGTCTAAGGCGGAGTGAAAAGCTTGACCATTGTTAGAATGAATAATTCGGTGAAAAGGAAATCTGAGTTAGCGATTATTATTATTACTGTAATTTGCACCACCCTATATATATATATATATATATATATATATATATATATATTGTGTGTGGGGTCCTCCCTTTCTCTGACAAAAATCTGTGTGTGTGTGTGATATAAGAATTTTAAATTCAGTTTTACCTTCACTACTAAAAGTAATTTTATTCAATTCTTTCCATTTTTTGATTCATTCAATTCAATAACTAAGAAGCTGATACCATACAAATTAAACGTAGACACATATAAACAGCGCATTTAATAAAATAGAATTATATATACACTTTAGTAGCAAGGGATCGAATTGAAGGAGTGAATGGAGGTTTCATCGTGGGTGGTCTAGTCGAAAGTGGTTCGAGGTAACATTTATCAGTTTGCTGCCTTCAAAAAAAGCCTCGGGCTAAACAGGTGTAATTCTTTTAAGTACCTGGCTCATTTTCCTACTCGTCTGACAACGTGGACATAATTTCATTATAATAACGCTTATCTTGAAAACGAATGAATAAAGGAATCCTCTTTAATAAAATGAACGAAATCTTTCCATTTTTATGAAATTGTTAAGACGTGTGTGTGTGTGTGTGTGTATATAATTTTTTTTTAAAAGTTCGGGAAGAACCGATTCGCCTCTATTTAAAAGGGCATATCGGCGGAAAAACAAAGAAAAAGTGAGAGGAAAGACAGAGGAAAAAGAAAAGGTGGAGGGGACAGTCGGAGTGGAAAAAGACCAAGGACTGCAGGGTCGAGCCCCATCATTCTTGGGTGCTAGGGCCGGGAGGGTGCACGTGAAACCTCCAGGAACAAGCATGTACAAACAAGCACAAAGAACACGAGCTTAGAACCCCCTTGCGGGGATGCGTGATATATATAATATATATATATAGAGAGAGAGAGAGAGAGAGAGATAGAGGGATGCCAAAAGTAATTAGACCTTTAGGTGAAGTTAAAATAATTATATATATAAAGTGTGTATTAATATTTTTCTGTTTTGAAACAAGAAAGGAATGTCAAAAGAAAATAGACATGGCGATGTTTAAATAATTAATTCTTTTACTGAATAACTATAAGGAGAAAGTAGGTCAAATACAATTTTGTGTGTGTGTGTGTGTGTGTGTCACCCGTCTTGATGTTTATACATTTAATTTTATTTTTTTGATCATGTATATATAAAGTGTGTGTATTTTATTTTCAATATATTTAACGTTTTGACGATTATACGTTTCGTCTATATTATTTTTTTTATCATTCCAATGTATATTTCTTCGTCTAAAACAGAATGAAGTAATGGTGTTTTATTTTTTCAGATTAAATATTTTTTTAATGTTAATATTGTTTTTATTTCTCTTTAAGGAGAAAGTTAGTTTGCTTTGGTAACGAATTAAAATAAATGGTAGTATCTAGCAACTCACCCTAATAATGTATACCTGAACAAATAAAATAAAAAGTGATATATGGCAACTCAACCTTCCTCTATGTAAGGCCTGCTCGGCTTCGGGAGCCTCATAAAGATGCAAACTTCGGCGGAGTAAAGAACTAATCTACCTGCTTAGGTTAGGTTTCCCTTTGAGGGGGTGAGGACATCCCAACTTCTCCCCCAAAGCCCTCCTCCGTCTCTCTCTCTTAGGTTAAGGCAACCCCTTTGGGGGGGAGGTCATCCTCCCTTCTCCCCTCGAAGATACCTTCCCCAACATTGAGTTGTTGCATATCCCCCTCCCCCCTTTGCAACATTGAACATTATCTCTTGCAACATTCCTGCACTCTCCCATTTTGAGGTCATACTACTGTATTATTTTAGTGTATTAATGAATGACAATATTTTGTAATGCACATAACAGATATATTTTTTTAACACACATGCGGAAGCCATTCGGCTTATTAATGTGATATTAAAGACTAAACTTAACTATGTACCAGAGCTGGGCACCGCAAACTCAAAATCACTTCCGCAATCGCAAATCCGCAAACTCAAACCTTACCTTCCGCAACCGCAACCGCAAATCCGCAAACTGCTTGCCATTTTTGGTGCCGCAAACGCAAACGCAAACCATATTTCCAATTTTTACAGTGCTGGGCACTTCCGAAAACACTTCCGCAAACCACAAATTCCACAATCGCAATTTTAACTATAAAAAGTATCCAAAACATTAAAGAGGTATAAAAAGTTTTTATATCTTTTTAATGTTTAATGTTTTAGCCTTGTTTTTATTAAAAACAAGGCTAAATAATTTATTACAATAAATCACTATTGTAGAAGAAATAAAAATACTACATATATTGATATATTATATTGAACAAAAACATCTCCTGCAAGTAAATAGTAAATAAATTAAATAATAAATTTAATCATTTGAATTTCATAAATTTTGAGACTTAGACACGTTAGAGAAGACTGTACTGTAACTAGTAACTGTACACACATTACATTACACAAGTTAAATTAAGTTAACACTGACTGTACACAACTTGAACTCACTGTACAACTCAACCCCTCTAGCCTCTACAAGTGTACGCCTCTGGCTTTGTCAACAAGTTCAGTCGTCCTCCTCCAGTAACTGAGCCAAATCCAGTTTTAATAAGTCCATGTTCCCCTTCATGAACACGAGACGTTCGAAGTTGTCAGAGGTCAGGCTGGCCCTTTTGGGAAATTTGCGGAAAGATTTGCGTTTGCGGTCTTAGTTCCGCAACGCAAATTCACTAATTTGCGATGACTTTGCCGCAAACGCAAATCCGCAAACGAAAAACATACTTCCGCAATTGCGGAATTTGCGGTTTGCGGAAGTGTTTGCGGAAGTGCCCAGCTCTGCTATGTACACATACAGTATATACAGCTACACTAGTAGGCTACACAGTTGTAATGCACTTAATAAACTGCTAAACTGTACAGCTTACTGTACTGTAGATAGTGTGTAGATTTGTAATGAATATTACATAGGACGCTTCCTGGCTTTTTGTTTGGAAAACTGCGTGATTGTGTCCTCGAAACTCACTGACTGCAACACCTCATGCGATATACTCAACAGCGCCAGGGACGAAAGGCGCTCCTGGCCCATTGTGGAGCGAAGGTAATTTTTGATCAGTTTGAGTTTCGAGAATGAACGTTCACCAGAACAGTTCGTGACAAACATACACAGGTATATTCTCATTGCTATTTCCACGTTTGGGAATGTTCCTTTCAGTTCGTTTGTGTTCATATGCCGATAAAATCTGTTGCACATGTCTTTACGTTCCGTCTGGGATTCTGTTTCACTTTCGGCGAGTTTCATTAGGGCAGTGAACTGCACAATTTCTGTTACCAGCTCTTTCTCCAGATCAGTCGGATAGCATTCTACTAGATGTTCAGCTGACCGTCGAAGACTGTCTATGTCCAGGACTAGAAGGAAATCCAAAAATCCAAATCTTTTCTGCAGGACAGCGTATGCTTCTAGACCGAGTGTTCAGAGTGGTACACAGTTTATCAGTTATCGGTAGAAATGCAGTGGTCCGAAATGAATCTCTTGGTGTCAGGTTTGTATCTTCGGCAGTTCCGATTTCGTCATGATGGCGCTTTCTTTTCTTTGTGCGTTGAGTCGATTCCTTGTATACTCGATGACCACACTCTCCGATGCCCTGGTCCTCGAATTCGTCAAATCTTGATCTGAGATCTTCAACAAATTGCAGTAGTGATTTCAGCAAGAGGGTGGCTGAGTCTAACGACATTCCTTGTTTTTGCAGAGATGCATTCGTTTTTTTAAATCGTTCGAGAATAGTGTTCCATAAAACCAATAAAATGGCTGTTTCGAGTTGTTGAAGCTGTTTAGACAATCCCCTGGCTTCGATCCTGGCTTCCGCAGTTTGGCTGGTATCTGCTGCTAGCTCATCCAGTACCATGATATTCTCGGCGTAGCCTTCGGTTAAAGATTGGACGGCATCTGTTCTAGCTGACTAGCGGGTATCGGAGAGACCTTTGTCGACCTTTAGTTTCTCACTACGGGAACTACTATCGAGAACCTCTACATGTCGACGCCATCGGTATGTCGAGGAGACGAGAAACGTGTAGACATTCTGAATGAGCATAAACAATTCAACGGCTGCTGTGCAAATGTCCACTGCTGATTTACCCACAAGATTTAGTGAGTGGCACATGCATGGACAAACTCAGCATACGGAAATTTTGACTTTATGTGTCTTTATGCCGTTGTATGTCTCTGCCATATTGCTTGCGTTATCGTAAGACTGTCCTCTGCAGTCTCCAATTCGAATGCCATGCGTCTCCAGAAAGTTGAGGACCACGTCGGCGATTCCTTTCCCTGTGTGTGTGTTCATAGGTATGAACTGTAGAAATCGCTCGACGGACCCAGACTCAACCACATATCGGACGGTGAAGCACAGTTGATCGGTGTGGGAAACATCAGGTGTAGAGTCGACGGATAGATAGTAGTATTTTGACTGCTGGATTTCTCGGATAATCGTCTGAAGTACTTTATCGGCCATCAGCAGTACGAGTTCCTCGCAAATGAAATGAGATACGAGGTGTGTCCACTACCTTTGTTGGCATGCTCGCTTATATGCGCAGCTAGAAAACGGTCATACTTAAGTTCCAAAATTCCGTAATAGTTGCCGTTGTTTGGTGAACCGAAACGGGAGTCGTGTCCACGAATTGCTAGTCCTCGTGACGTGATATACTTGATAACGTCGACACAGCGCCACAAAACTTCCTACCAGTAGTTGCACTCCTTTCCAAACTGGTTCACCAGTTTCGAATCAACACGGCCGGAGACAGACTTTCTAACCAACAAATATCTCATCGACTCCATATGTTGCTCACATTTTCCGTGTGCTTCGACCGATTGTCTACCATGCTTCTAGTCGTTGAACCCGATTGTGAACTTGCTGTCCGCCCTCGACATTAATTTACGGACAAAACAGTAAACACAGCCTGTGGACTCAGAATAGCACAGCCATGACACCTCAATCCTTTCATTCGCCAGGCTATGTTTCTTAACAAATAATACCTTCGTACATCGGCGTGTTGTACCACTTTCAGTAGTTGAAGAGTTACTGAAGTCGCTGTCATAATTTCGGCAATCTGATGTTCCCCGCTCTATCCAGAACTCTCGAAAGTCATCGGTCAGCACTTGTGGCCACAAACCAATGTCATTAATTGCATGTCCTGAAGCTGGTGGGCCTGCTGAACGCACTGACGTAGACGGGTCTTCTGAAGACGCAGCTGCTGGTTTACTGAACGCACTGACGTAGACGCGTCTTCTGAAAACGCAGCTGCTGAAGTAGCGGAGGCAGCTGGTGGGCCTGCTGAAGGGGCTGACTTAGTTGCTGCTGATTTAATCCAATTAGTCAGTTTCGGCACCGTTGCAAAAAAAACTTCTCTGCGCTTCTTTCCTTACGCTTTTCACTACCGGGTTTATATTTCCTCCTTCGATCCCGGTCACGGCTCGTTTCCATGTTGTACGTATTCAGTGATGGGCATCGATACATGAAAATCGCTAAAGCGATACCGATACATCGATACATGAAGAACGTCTTAGGCGATACCGATACGCCGATACTTTCTAGATGTCTTAAGCGATACCGATACATGTATCGCCGGTACATTTTTATAATTATTCATTTAATATGTAGGTATTAGATATTATTTATACTAGTAATTTGTACGCACTCTAAGTAAAATCAACGACATTTTAATGGGTTTTATAGATGTAAATAAAAACAATTGCTTTATTTAATGAGCATGTTTTAATTTTGTAGGATACATGAATGACTGAAAATATTACACTAACAATTAAAAGTAATTACCATTACCCTTCAAAAATACCAGCTGGCTAAACATCTGGTCAGACAGTCTATTCCTTTTTGGAACGTGAATGTGACCAGCCAAACTAAACAACCGTTCTACAGGAGCAGAGGATGGTAGTGGTGTGTTATACTTCAGGAAGACCCGTAGAATTCCTGGGTACTGCCTCAGAGATTGGAGAGAATGACTTCCGTCACACAGAATCGCTGCGTTACAAGTATGAACCTGTTTAAACTCAACACCGAGTGGGCGTGGCCAATAGTGTTGCAACACCAATGAACGTTTCTATATTATGGTTAATTAATCTCAATAACACAAGTACAAACGTGTTTAAACGTTGCGCCGTACTGTGTGACGTGACCAGTAGAGTAGTACTGTCATTAAATAAATATTTATTATTATTATTTATGTATATTCATAAATATAACTCAGTAGTGTCATTTTATAACATCTATTTAAATATTTAAAAATTCTTAATGTATCGATGTATCGATTTTTTTCGATACATTTAAGAAAATTGACCTTAGCGATACCGATAAATCGATACTTTTGTCAAGTAGCTAAAGCGATACCGATACAAAAGTATCGATCGATACGTATCGGCGATACATGTATCTAGATACTGCCCATCACTGTGTAACGTATTACAATGCCAACAATAAAAACATAAATCATGGATCTGCAACAGAAACAAGTAAGTTAGTAACATTAGAAATGAGTAACACTAACAAATTAAACCCCATCAAAGCGGATATTAGAATGCCTGATGCCATGCCGCCTGCCGCAAAAAGTAAAACTCGTCGCAGATGCAAATACGCGACGTTTAATTTTTTTTCAATTGAAATTTGCGGGGCCCATCGGGCGCGAGGCCTTGGACATTTGCCCGCAATAAGCAATTAAACCTCATTAATGATTCTTATCATCTCGTACTTCGGAGTCGTCTAAGTTCGAAATCGTAGTACGAGGTCTCTACTGGTCCGTCAGAAAGCTTAATAGATTAAAGTACCATAGACGAGGTGTGTACACTTCGTCTGTACCGCATTCTGACGTTTTGGAACGTTGAAATTTCTTTAATTCCTCCTGCAAGAGCTTCGTAAATAGCTTATCTTCTTATCCACGTGTTTACGATTTGTATTTGGATCAACCTCTCGTAATTTTGTAATTAATTTTTCATATGCAGCAGCTTTTTTCATCTATCACTATAGTCTTTATATTTAATTTGCCACAATAATTCGGAAAATGAAATCCTTCGAGTAATTTCTAAAATCTACCATTCTCACACCCTCTCAAAGCAGCCCAAAAGAAAACCTAGTTGAACACGGCCTGTCCTTACACACACACACACGCTTTCAACTGCGCAGGCAAGTTTTCAGGCGTCGCTAAAATTAGCACAGGCCGAGAAATATGAACTGTGCAGTTGCCAATCGTCGCTATACACGTTCAGGTTTGCCTGTGCGGGCATGGACTGTGCAGTTAAAACTTAGTAAATAACAGTGTGTGTAACAGCCTTAACTTTTATTTTGGTCTGCAAACACTTGTCTTGCTTCGTTTCGTAGTATGAAATTTCTATTAAAAATGTGATTTTGGTAAAATGTACTGCATGTTATTTTTATTTATTTTGATTGAGTTCAGAATCCCAGCTGAGCCTTGAACAGCCAAGCTCTGAGGGGCTACTTTAACTTATAGCCTAAGTTAAGCTAGACTAAAATAAACTTACGGACTTGGAGGTCCTATTAGGTCCTAACCTCAGGGTTGCTGACTCGATGTGGGTCTACTTTAGGCCTCAGTTGCATAAAATTAAGAAAAAAACAAAAGGGGCACTATTTATGGTCTTTCTAAACCTTGCAACAACACAACCTACACCATTGCACGATGCAACAATCTTGTATCTAAACAACCAACCTGAATTGCAAGAGAGCTCTCTATAAGACCACGCCCTGTAAGTGCCGCATTCAACAAACTAGTAGAAAGGACGCGCCAGTGCCCCCAAAAAATGATGCCACAAGAGTGCTCAAACAATGATGCCACAAGAGCCCAAAAATGTTAGCTCTAAATTAAGTGAATTTTTCATTAATCTTACAATTATGAGATGGATATATATACACCTTAACTTAATATATACAAGCAATGCTGCATCAATCAGCTCAGTCATCATATCGCCTTGGGACAACAATGGCTCTTCCTCTTCTAGATTTTCTAACACTATTTAATTACCATACTATTTGTTTTTTGTTTTTTTTAGATTTTTTATTCATTACATTGTAATTCTCCCTGTACCATCAGTTTCAATAGTCTGAATGCAATGTGCTGTAAGGTAGGTGTAACCCCGGTGTATCTTGTACAATCAACTGTACTTACGAAGCGGCAATTTTCAAGGCATCTTTCATGACATGAGCAAATGTTTCTGAGAAAGCCTCATAAGCGGGGAATGCCAGTGACAAGTTTATGTATGTTAAGTATTGTAGAGGTAGTTTTAGCTCCATTTGTTGAAAAAGGAAATTAAGAACACCTTCATTACCTCGCTTACACAAGGGTAATTGTAACTTTCTATCCTATTATAAGAGTACTTGAATGCCATACCTGAACTAGTTATTAGTCACTATAGAAACTTCCCGATGGGTTTCTTGAATATCCTATCCTTGCCTTGGGCACAGTTAAAGCAAATGTTTTGGAAACTTCTGCATTCATTGAAAAAGTTAGCGTGTCCACAGACCGAAGTGCACAGTTTCTAGGAGCAACATTTTGAGATAATCCCTGATAAGAATTTAGGTTTTGTAATTCATTCTCTGGGATGAAACATTTTTTTCTGCGAACGAGAATATTTTATGTACAAGGTGTTCAAAAAGTCGTCCTACACTTGGAAAATTTATTTACATAGTTATATGACAAACATTCCAACTGTAGTGCGACTTTTTGAACACCCTGTATATCCGAATATATTAATGACTTTAAAATGTACTCCAGTCTCAGTAATGCTAAACGTGAGTGCACAAACTTTGTATTTAATAGAGAGCAAAAATCAAATTGTAAAACAAGGATTAACTATAAGTACTGCAGGGTCGCCCGATAAAAAGCTAAGGCATTTGACGAAGGGGCGTCTCTGATCCATGGTCGTGGGTATATGGGGACCAATGCTAAAACTAGCATTTCATCCAAAAGAAAAAGTAGTTCACATCTTGTAATAATTTTTTAAATGGTATACTAAAATTTCTCTTAATTGTTTTGTATATAATTGGGGATTAACAGTTCCAAAAGTGGTCGTAGACGATTAAGTTAGACTTACTTCACTCGCAGAATATCTTCTTTAGATTCAAATAGACTTGTTGCGTGATCATAACTGGATTCCAAAATGCAGTCCAGGCTATCGGGCTCGTATGTCTTCAGTTTACACAAGTAACTTCGGTGAAAGGAAGAAACAGTTTGGTTTCGGAACAGACGTTCGTGAACTTTTAAAGATGGCGGTATCGGAATTATTGGAATCTGATTGGAAGAAATTAAAATTCACGTTATCTCCAATATCTTAAGTAAAAACCCGATTGAATTAGTTTTTCTAACTAGTCATTCTTCTCTGTACACGAGGCCTACTTTAGGCCTCAGTGTACGGAGGCCTAAAGTAGGACCATGCAGTTCATCTAAATTTAGAGGAACTGCATGGTCTAATGTTGACTGAAATTCAGGTCCAAAGTTTTTAAGATGCCTGTACACACTGCGTTCGTTTGAAAGATTGGAGGGGGAAAGATGGACCGAGAAAGGTTGTTTCAGAGTTGACCGGTTGAGTAGATGAAAGATTGAGAATACCGATTAACCCTTTCATTAGATAGGCGGACAGTAAAGGGATGAGAATGTGTCGAAAGTCTGGTACTGTAAGCGCTCCTTAAAGGAGGTGGCTTGCAATTACAGAATTCAGAAGAGCAGTGTCCGTTATAACAGCGATAGTGAAGAGAGCGAGGCAACATTGCAGTGGAGAGGTTACTTTACTACTTATTTGTTTATACATAAATACAATTTCTTGTGACATTTGATGTATTTTCGATTTTCACGACCTTGTGGCGTATAATTTTTGAATGTCTGGCTACGCCCATGGAATCATCGGCATAGGGGTAGATAGGATTGGAAGTGCGACTTAATAGATCATTGATAAATGAAAGGAAGTGTGTGTTTCTTTGGGTTCTGGCTTGTCACCCAATCACCACTTCAGGAGAACAGTGGCCATCTACAATCGCAGTTATAGATCGGGCGGAAAGGAAATCAGAGATAAAAGCACAGATAGGATAGAAACAGAGCAAGCAGTTAGGAAATTAAGGATTTGTACCAAACCTCAGTGCCATCGAACCGAGAAGGACATAAGTGTTCGTACGCAATTGGCGACTTGAAATTAATTTTAATATTCCGAGGTACCAAAAGTATAACCTCACAAACAAAAAAATTTTACTCCATTACATCTGTGGAGTAACTTGACCTCGCCTATGCCCAGTTGCCTACGCTAGCAAGCGTGCGCGCACACGCAATCTAAGGGAAAAAAGCAAAACGGGGGGGGGGGGGTGCGCGTGAACTGTTATTGTACATATAAGTTATTCTCTCAGGATAAGGAAATGCATAGATGCAACCGAGGCAGTATAACGTTTTCAAGAATCTTCACATACCGTTCGGTGCATATGAATTGGTGTTAATTCACTAACGATACAACCATACACATTGCAATGTCACATGACCACTTCGTACCTCCTCGTAAATGTTCTCCTAAATGTATATTGTTTCTTCAACCATGTAATTGTTCATGGTTGGGGTTGGTGGAGGTTTTTCGTCGATGAAAGTAACATACATTACACTGGTATGCATCAATTTTGCTGTCAAGGGTTTTGTAAGTGATTCTTATAGAGTTTTTCCTGCTGATTTCGAATCTGCAATCCGTTTTTCTTAATCAGCTCAGGTTATCCGACTATGGCCTCATAAGTAAAATAGAATTTTTCGTGATTCTGTCAAAGCGGAATTGGAACAGTAACATCTATAATCACTTGTTTCACTTGTATAATATCTTTTTTTACTTCTCAGGCATATAGATAAAATATTTCATAATGAATAGAGCGTGTAAAAATTATCCCAATAGATTCTGCTACATATGTGGGACGGTTACCATGCCAAATAACCAGTCCCAAATCACTAAATTTGTGAAGACAATGTATAGAGCATACTTTGGAATTAAGCTAGGGGACCAGGACAAAAATTTCGCCCCTCATATGTGCTGCAAGACGTGCATTGAAAATTTGAGAAGATGGAGCAAAGGCAGAGCGAAATCTTTGCCTTTTGGAATTCCCATGATTTGGAGAGAAGGAAAGGATCACGTGACAGATTGCTATTTCTGCATGACAAACCTCCAAGGTGGGCTTATAAATTTATTTTTCTTAAATATTTTGAAATCTTCGTATGAAACTTGACATAATATTCACCATATATAGTAATCATAATGGTAATCATACATTTACATATACATATTGTTGAAAATACATTTACACATACATATTGTTATACAAGTTACATTTACAATGATTGTATATTTTCTTTCTTTTTCATTCATTGTCCCCGAAGGGACAATAAGAATGAAAAAGAAAGAAAATATACAGACTCCATCGACCTATTTCATATCTTACAGACCGCAGCCTTCCCTCACGAGCCGCCATTGTCTGAATGCTTCTTCTATTTCATATGCAAGTTTTATATCCATGTTTCCAAAGGTGGGCAGTTGCGCCGCAACATTTTTGGTTGCGCTTGCGCTTGCGGCGCAACTTTTTGAAAAGGGTTGCGCTTGTGCGTGCGGCGCAACTATTTCAGCAGAGTTGCGGTTGCGGCTGCGGCGCTACAAAAATCGTTGCGCGTGCCCACCACTGCATGTTTCTGTGTTTCTATTTTCAGGAGTTAACAAGAATAATAAACACAGTGTTGTATACCCTGACATTCCTTCTGCTATGAGACCTGTACCCCATGGTCCTGAATTCCAATACCCGACCCACCTCAAACCCTGGACTTCGATGATTCTGATGATGAATCAATGACCAATGCCAATGACCAGTCCCAGTCGTATATACCTCAAAATACCGCTTCAAATGAGCCGAAGCCTCTCAACCAGGCCAAACTTAATGATCTTACCAGGGATTTAGGACTTTCCAAATTAGCTGCCGAGATCTTGGGCTCACGACTTCGAGAGGACAACTTGCTGGCTCCGGGAACAACATTCTCCTGGTATAGGAAACGAGAGGAAGAATTCCGCAAGTTTTTTGCAGTGCACGAAAATACCTCTTCCTTAGTGTACTGCTGCAATGTTGAGGGGCTAATCGAATCCTTGGGCCTGCCATATAACGCATCAGAATGGAGGCTATTTATAGACTCGTCTAAACGAAGTTTGAAAGCAGTACTTCTCAACATTGGGAATAGGGTTGCATCAGTCCCTGTAGCACATTCCGTACAACTTACTGAGAGCTACGATAACATGAAATTTTACTGGATGCTCTCGTATACGACCAACATAACTGGAGGATCTGTGGAGATTTGAAGGTAATACTAATATCATAAGTAAACTATTGCTATTGACTATGTTGTTTTTCCAAAGGTTATTTGAGAGCGTGTAAGAACACTTAACTTCCCCACAGAAGTGATACAGCCCAATGCATAGATTTTTTTTATCTGATAGAACAAATTCTCTAAATTCTTTAAATATTTTCATTTTTTTCAGATTGTGGCATTTGTATTGGGAATGCAAGGGGGATACACGAAATACCCATGTTTCCTCTGCAAATGGGATAGCCGAGCGGATGAGAAGCACTATGCACAGCGTGAATGGGCATCCAGAGAGAATTTTGAACCTGGGTCGCATAATGTCGTTTCAGTGCCCCTTGTACCACCAACAAAAATTTTGCTCCCACCACTTCATATTAAGCTGGGCTTGATGAAAAATTTCATCAAATCAATGAATAAGGAGGGTTCAGCATTCCGATATCTCGAGAGTAAATTTCCTCATATATCTGATGCTAAACTAAATGCTGGGGTTTTTGATGGTCCTCAAATTCGAACTTTGATCAAGGATACTCAGTTCGAAAACGCAATGACTCCAACTGAGAAGAATGCCTGGCAGGCATTCAAATCAGTTGTCACTTATTTTCTTGGCAAGCGTAGAAGTCCAGAATACGAGTCCGTTGTCGAAAACTTGATGGAAGCTTTCAAAGCTCATGGGTCGCGCATGTCCATAAAAGTGCACTTTTTGTGATCCCACTTGGACTATTTTCCTGAAAATTGCGGGGATTATAGTGAGGAACAGGGTGAACGATTTCACCAAGATATCAAAATAATGGGAGAGAGGTACCAGGGAAACTGGGATATCAATATGCTGGCGGACTATTGCTGGTGTTTGAAGCGAGACGTGCCCGAAGAAAAACACAGACGGAAAGCCAAAAAAACTTCATTCCTTCCTCAATAAACTTTTTTCCATATTCATTGTATGAATAAAAGTATTTATTCACACAATGTTTTCATTTTTCACGAGTGTTCTTATAATATTACTCGTATCTACAGTGTTTAAGCTAAAAAAAAATCAATAAATTTGGGGATAAAATTGGACTTATAATAAATGGCCAATAGAGAAAAAACCTGACCTGATTGAGGAAAACCAATGTCATTTTCGAATTCAGCATGGTCGAATTATATAATATGAGTTGAAAAAACCCTCACAGCAGACAAACAAATTTCATATGCATACCAGTGAATTATCAAAAATCTCGCTTCCCAAATGATTTGGGGTAAGAAGGCAGACATGCTCGGATAGAAAAGGTAGAAACTAAATTACACACATTTATTCACATTGGCATCCTGGTGAACTAGCCATGCGCGTTGGTGCTTCCAGGTTTTGTCAAAAAGTAACTTTTCCCTTAACTGACGTACTGCCTTGAGAAAGCAAACTAGCTTTCTCGATGCCTTTCATTTAATCCAAGTTTTTTTTTTTTTTTTTCATGCTCATGTGCCTTATTGCATTTCATACTATACTTGAGAGAAAGGAAATTCAGTTAAATACTAGATTTCCGTCCGATACCTCAACTGTGCTTGGATAATGGGGATTTATAGGTTTCCTTTTGCATATACTATACTGTAGGCCTACATACTTTTTTGGCGTTTGTATGCGCGCGCGTACGTAAGAGGGAGTTTCCCTATCCTGAAATCCCATCCTCGTGGTTTTTATATGCAACCAGACAATTGCTAATGTACAAAGCATGTATATATATTAGGGTGTGTCAATTTTGTCAACTTTTTTCATATCAATTTTGGTAGTGAAAATATAGTCTCTTTTCATGTCAAAACTTGAAATTGGCCAACCAAAATGAAATAAAATAACCCTTACCTACATCAATTTTACCTTAAAGTTCCAGAAATTGACTCTTACTAAATAATAGGACATAAATTGATTAACCATTTATCTGTCACAGAATTATCCCACTGATCGCAAATGGAGTGTTTCCAAAGTCATACTGTAGTTGTTGTACAATGTACAAGTCACAACATGAATAGAACTGTCCCTCACTCTCAGTTGCCTCTTAGATGTCATAGACGGTGGTTTGCTGTTATTGCTCTTGTACCTACTTCATAGTTATTCTACTAGACGAATACTACAGTAACTAAGCATGGATTATTGATTATTACAATTATTTATTATCATCATATTCTTCTGTCTAATTATGTTGTAATCCCATGAAATATTTTTTTATTGAATTTTAGAACATCGAATGACTAAACTTTGAAACATCGTAATTGATATAAAATACTTAAATGTTTTTCTCTCTTTTCAGATATTCCTAAGATGCCAAAATTGAAGACAAGAGATCAGTCGTCATGCCACTTGAGCCTGTTAGTCGGTACAGGCAAGGAGCTTCCCGTATCAGAACTACCAACAGTGCGAGACATGCTGAGACTAGGGTTACTCCTTCGTGAACAAAATACAAAGGATAGAAGGAACTACACAGAGAAAGAGCTAATAAGGGACATGATTCCCTCTCTTCTGCATCAGTGGAAAAAAGCTAGTGTGTTATTCAAACCACCTGTACTCAATCAGTATAGAACTATTGAGCTAAAATAAAGGAAAACTAGCAAAGAAAAATAAATTTATGCACACACTTGATACTCTTCTTGACATTTTTAACTGCCAGTGTCCCATAGAGTTGTGTTCTGAAGCCAATTGTTCTCCCTCATGCAGAAGAGAACCTCACCCTCACATTGATTGTCGCTGTCCTCGTGAGAAGAAGATCCCTGTTTTGGAGCTGGCTTTCATAAAGGCGCAGAGAACAAAGGCAGGAGGCCAAGGAAGTATGCAGATTGGTTCGGCAGATTATTCAGAAACCAAAAAACATTGTTATTGCTAAGAAAAGAGAAAATCCGAGAGAGGGAAGAAAGGAAGAAAAAGAAGTGAAAAGCCATCCAAAGAGAGGAGCTCTATCAAGAGGTTTCTCACTTCTTTGAAAGCTCTTCAGATGAACAGAAAGAAACATCAGATGATAGCTCCAAAATGCCATCTGAACCTTCGCCGAAGAGAATGAAATACAACACTAAAGACATCTCAAACATTGCCCTTGCCAGTATTCGCCACCATACGGGGCTACGAGAGACTGCAGAGGTTGCCACTGCCGCTTGGATAGATGCAGGCCTCATCAGCCGAGAGGATACATCCTTAGTGATAGATCATAAGATAAGAAGAGCACGAGAAAAAATAATGAAGGAAATATCTGATCAGCATGAAAAAGATTTGAAGGAGGAAGGTCTCTCTTGCCTTTTGTTTGATGGAAGAAGAGATGACACAAAAGTTCTCCTAGAGGTAGAGGGAAATGGACAGAAAGTTTCCCGGTCTCACCAAAGAAGAACACTACTGTGTGTGTTCCGAACCTGGTGGCCGCTACTTGTTTCACTTTGTTCCTGAAGCAGAAGTAGAAGGCAAGAAACATGCAGAGGCAATTGCTGATCAAATAATATGTTTGCTTCAAGAAAGAAGACTGGACAGGTCACTGCAGGCCGTTGGTGGAGACTCAACTGCGGTGAACACTGGATGGCAGGGCGGTGTTATGACGCATTTAGAGAAAAAACTTGGAAGAAGGCTTGTTTGGATTGTATGTGATTTGCACACAGGGGAACTACCTCTTCGTCGTCTCATCCAGGAACTTGATGGTCCTACAAAGAACAAGTGGTCAGGCCCCCCTTGGCAACATGCTAGATGAAGCAACGGAATTAAAAATAAATACAAAATTTCCAAAGGTCGAAGTAGGCCCTCCCCTTCCAGTGTTGTCTGAAGAAGTTATCAAAGACCTCAGCACGGATCAATCTTACGCTTATCGTATTGTTCAAGCAATCAGTGTTAGAAAATCTAGAAGAGGAAGAACCATTGTTGTCCCAAGGCGATATGATGACTAAGCTGATTGATGCAGCATTGCTTGTATATATTAAGTTAAGGTGTATATATATCCATCTCATAATTGTAAGGTTAGTGAAAAATTAACTTAATTTAGAGCTAGCATTTTTGAGCTCTTGTGGCATCATTTTGGGGCGCTGCGCGTTCTTTCTACTCGTTTGTGGGATGTCGTACGTACAGGGTGTGGTCTGTTAGAGAGCTCTCTTGCAATTCAGTTTGGTTGTTTAGATACAAGATTGTTGCATCGTGCAATAGTCCAGGTTGGGTTGTTGTTGCAAGGTTGAGAAAGAAGACCATAAATAGTACCCCTTTTGTTTATATTAAATTCATGTAACAAAGGTCTAAGGTAGGCCCGCATCGAGTCAGCAACCCTGAGGTAGGACCTAATAGGATCTCAAATCCGTAAGTTTTAATTTTAGCTTAACTTGGGCTGTAGGTAGCACTGGCCCTTTAGAATTTGGCCGTTCACGGCTCAGCTGGGATTTTGAACCCAACAAATAAATAAATTAACAATCAGATCAGGAGAGTTGCCTCAAAATCTGGCTCTCTTGGAGATTAAACCCTTAAGTCACAGTCGTTGGTTAACTACAGCGATTAGTTTCTGCAGGATTAGGGTTTCCAAACATGCACTGAAGGGCAAAATGCTACAGAATTTGATGTTGATTGTTGAATTTATTATTGGGTTTTATCTTCCTCACTGGTTCAATGTAAAACTTAATCCAATGTGGATGGAGGGGCCCAACCACATCTTGTTTCAATTGCAGCTACTGAGAACCCAAAGGAAAGTAGTGGTGGACATCGTGTTACCTGTGGTGAGAAGGTCCGCTTGGCATGCTAGGCCAGAGGCAGTTTTGCAAGCAATACTCTGCAGCCAATCTACCAAAGAGCGAACTGAGGCTGTAGAAATCATTCTAAAGCTTAGAGGAACATCACTAGATGATGACCAGCTGGGAGACTGCTCTATTCAGACAAGGAAGGTACCTCCGATAAACGTCAATGCCACGAAATTGTCAGAATTAGTTAACTTGAGTTCGGAAGTTTTGGAGCCACCACTGACAACATGTATAACAAAGATTTAACACAACTTAAAGAGGCCCCAATGCAAGTGCCAAAGTGGCCTTCTCACACTCAGAGTGCGGATGTGTGAAAATGGTCACAGAAACAGCTAGTCAAGTTTACAGTCACGAGAGGCGAGAAGGTTACATCAAAGCGCAAGTAGCAAGCCGAATGCTGATGTCAAGGAACCGCAGCAAAAAGGACATAACTGCATTGGTTACTTTCAAATAAAGACAATGATATCTTATTGCCACTTTAAATGTTGATAGGATGTTTGCGCACATTTGTTATTTTGTTACGAATTTACGGAAAAATGGAATTTTTGAATCAAAATTGATGTAGGTAGTTATTTTTTATTGTTTTTGAAGCAAGGCTATTATTTTGTATGCCAAATGATTACATTAAATAATTGCTACCAAATCACATGATTTTCAATTTAGTCATTTCACCCCCAAAATTGACACACCCTAATATATACTGTCTTTATGAAACTATTAGTCATAAGATTAGGATACTTTTGGTTAATATATCTTCGTTAGTAGTCAATTTCAAAGTATTGCTTAACCGGTGTTATCCTTTTAACTTCATGGTACATTAAGAGGCAATGATGCTAATTAATAGCATACTTTCTCGCGTTCAGAATATTTATGCAAATCGCTAATTTAATGTCGGAAATAGGAACTTTGAGAGAGTAACATGTATAAAAGTAATAAAAATCGGATTAAACCAATAATAAATAGAGAAGCAAACCTCGTATTCTGCTGGATCCATTTTTCGCACCTTTCTCTGTCAGCAACGGAAGCACAAGATCACTGCTAGCACCGAAATCTACAATTCATCTTGGTCAAATTTTGAGTATGACTACTGTTACGCACTAGGTCCTGAAACGACATAAAAAATATTGAAAGTATTAAAAAAAATTGAGAACTCCATAAACTACTCTCAATATTCGTACCTACACGTTACTCTGACAATCTTCTTCACTTGCAAAAGTGAAAATAAAGGAATGACCGATTCATTTCATAATCACCACCGTGAAGACGACGATCAGACCAACAGCTTAACATGGTATCTGAACCACGCGTCATGTCGTCGCGACGCAGAAGACGGTTACTCTTCCAACCATTGAACATGCTCAACGTAGCTTTACCTCGCTGATTTAACGGGAAACTGTTATAGCGTGGCCATAACGTACCCCGGGTGTTAAGGATATTGCCTTATTTATTAACAGGGAATATCGACTGACATACCATATTTGTACAGACACTTACTTTACCCTCCATTCAATGAATTTTAATCAAGAATGTTATGAGATTTATATCCTGCCAATAAAGCTTATCATCATCATAAACTGTCCAGCAAGACTCAATCAGGAGTTTAATAAACTAAATTATTTGACAATAAGAGGAAACCGCAATAAACGTGGGAACTTGGACAATACTGTTGGACTGCTGGTTACCCGCAGTTTGAAAGCAATTTGAAGAGTTTATACTTTTGAGCATAATTTTCATTCTACTATTTATCTACCTTCATAAAAACTCATTGTCGCAATTAAAAGGATAAAACCTACAAATGAAAGAATAGTAAAATCTTTCGACTAACTGGCTGGTCGTCATCACTCATGAGGTACAAAAAATATTAAAAGACCAAGCGAAATGTTGACTTCGTTCTCTCTTCTAATATAAAGGGTGATCCAGAGAAATGGGACCCAAAAGAAACCCCTGTAACTCTTAAAGTATAAGTCCTTTTATAAAATCATACGCATCATTCGAAAGAGGATAGTTACAAGTTTGTACAGGATTGTATAGGTTTTGACAATACAAGACAAGATAAGATACAAAACAAAATAAAAGTGTTAGTTAAAACTAACCCTTCAAGATGATTGCATGGACTGTGGAACAGCTGCGTTTCATAACTGAGCAATATTATGAGCATGGAAGAAGTGTAGTTTCAGCTCTTAGAAGGTGATTTTGACATCTGAAAATTTGTCTTGAAAGATCTTTGAGCTGAAACTACACTTCTTCCATGCTCATAATATTGCTCAGTTATGAAACGCAGCTGTTCCACAGTCCATGCAGTCATCCTGAAGGGTTAGTTTTAACTAACACTTTTATTTTGTTTTGTATCTTATCTTGTCTTGTCTTGTATTGTCAAAACCTATACAATCCTGTACAAACTTGTAACTATCCTCTTTCGAATGATGCGTATGATTTTATAAAAGGACTTATACTTTAAGAGTTACAGGGGTTTCCTTTGGGTCCCATTTCTCTGGATCACCCTATAATGATCAATTGACTGTAGGCCCTACAATAATTTAATTAGATTAATTAAAGATTATTCATGGGTCATCAATTTCATCTTTCGATCAAATAAATAATGTCGGTAGTAAAGGAAGGTAATTAATAAGCTTCGTTGTTTTAAATTAATTAGCAAAATAAAATAATTACTACTTAATGATTAACAATTAGACAATTTTATATTGAAATGTGCAAATATTACAATTATTGAATGCTGAAAATAAGTCACTGTATGGAAGACAAAAGTAGTGATTCAATGGTATTACGATGCAATAATTAGGATGATAAAATAAGATTCTTACTAATAAGCCTACATGCCTATTCGGATAAACTGAGAGTTTGCGTGAATGTTGTAGGCTGTATAGCAAAGAACCTAATACGACACTGTAAAAGACTATGCCAAATGAGTTAGGCCTATGCGAAGATTTTATGCGATGGTGTTTGAAGATGGATTGGACTGTTTGAAATTTCATTCATTAACGGCTTGAAGACTGAAAAACTTAAAATGTCAAGGTTTCTCACGATATAACTGACGCAGGTTAAGAAAACCATCAGCTTTTGAGCAGTTATCTTGTACAGGTAAACAGAAAAACTCCAACTCTGGGGGCAAGAACAAAGAGGTTTCGTTGTGATGTTTTCTAACGCAACTGCAAGTTTATGCCGACGAAACTGCACGGTGGAGTACGGGTAAGTGCTCTATGATAAACTCCAGTCATTCCATTACAATTAAGGCGTTTGAACGAGCGCTCGAAGCTATCACAAGGTTGACATTTTTTGCTAACCTCCGATACAGTCTCCAGAAAATAAAAAAAAAAATCCGGTGAAAATTTTTATGTAATCTATAAACATTTTAAACTTAACGAATTCTTTCTATCTTAGTCATTCTATTACCAAACCCACTCGAGTCTGCAGCTATGGCAATCGAATAACAGAATCTACGATTGATAATATATTTGTAAATAGCAATGCCCTCGTAAATTCTGGAATTATAACCACTAACATTCAGTGGTGTAGTGCTGTGGGAACGCGTGGGAACGGCGTTCCCTTACTTTTTTTGGTAGATGGAACGGCGTTCCCTCACTATTTCAAATAAATCCGAACTTACAAATCTCTAACGTCATGAAATTTTAATTCCCACCCCTAGAAGAAATATGAGAAAGAATCATTAACTGTTTCATTTCTTTTAGCTTCGACTGAGGCAATGCTAGCCTATAAAGATCTGGTGAAACAGTCACCACGGCGTACCAGTTGTTAACTTTTTTTTAGTTAATCATTCCAGTTGTTAGCTATTTTTATTAATCGTACTGGATGTCGTATATCTAATGACACTGGAAATACTGCATCTTCAACCTTGGAATATATCCTAATATCCAGTGCATATGACCTCAAAATATCCCTGAAATTGGTCAGATTTCAAAAGATTTCCCGGGGGGCTTACAGTGTCCCCGGACCCCCAGCTGTATGGGCTCGCCGCGCTCGCCATTGTCCCCCCCGCATCTGAGTAACACTTTCAAAATGCGTTCCCTCACTTCTTTATTTAGCACTACACCACTGCTATCATCATTGATCATTTTCCTACTTACGCTATATTCAATAACATTGTTCAGGTTGCGGACAAAACAACTATTGATTACAGAATATTCTCAGAGATTAACAAAAGAAAATTTATTGGGGCTGTAGAAAGGGGTGCACCGATATATCGGTATCAGCCAGCCGATATATCGGCTATTTGGCCGATACCGATATATCGGCCGATATTATTCTTGCCGAGTGTGAAAGTATTGAAGTACATTAGTTATTATTCTTAATGATTGCTAAGGCCTGAAGATCTGAAGGAGGGTGAAAAAAAAAAAAAGTTGAAACATTTTATTAAATTAAATTATCATTTTTATCAAATCATAATTGCATAATTTGATAATTTCAAAATAAAAAAAGAGGCTCCTTTTGCTTCACTCCAATTAAAAACCAAATACCAAAACTGAGAAGTACATTTCTAAAAAGTAAAAACTAAAGTGAAATTATATAATTTGAGATTTGAATGGCAAACATCAACTGCTCTCCATGTTCTGGCAAATCATTTAAAATTATCTTTTCATCATTTATCATTTTATCCTATGAATATTTATTATTTATTTACCAAAGTTTGAAAAAATAAAAGTAATTAATAGGTACCTATTGCACTTATTTAAAATGTATCATGCATTCCTTAATATAGTAATGTTTATATAGTAAATCTAAAGTTAAAATTTAAGTTTATAGTTAATTTTTTATTATATTATTTATTATATTAATTGGATAATATCACTCTTAGGAAGTCCTAAGTAAAAACTCTAAATTGCCATAGTGCACATTTAATAAATAAAAATATGAATTGAAATTAATTTAATAAACTATTTTTCTAGTTTAGTTAAATTAGGTTAGGTAAAGATGTATCAATATATCGGTATCGGCTTCTGCCCGATTATCGGCCAAATTTGTATATCGGTGCCCCCCTAGAAAATACTCGACTTGACTGACAAACCTTTAAATGACCCAGATCATATGTTTCAGTTCTTCTATGACACCTTATTCCATATTTTTAATATTTGCTTTCCTCTTAAGGAAAAAACAGTTTCGCCCAAAAGTGTCGCAAATCCATGGATCACTCCAGGAATTATCACTTCAATAAAGAACAGATAAATTATTCAAATTGCAATTGCAGAGCAAAATTCTTAATACACAATATACTCAATACAGAAACAAATTAACTAAAATAATCAAAATTGCAAAATATAACTATCAATCAATTTTCCAAACATAAAGGAGACATGAAAAACACTTGGACAACCATAAACAATCTTCTCGGAAAACAAATTAAGAAAAATTAAATAGAGAAATTAAATGTTGATAAAGAAATTACTGATGATACTGCTATTGAACACTTTTAAATGCACATTTTACTTCAATTAGCGGATAAGCTTCGCTCACAATTAATAAATAATGATCACTCACCTCTAGAATACAGTATATGCCACCCAGCCCACTAAATTCATTTTCTTTTGTTCTTGCTACCTCCACTGAGGTCCAGAATATTATTGGTAAATTAAAAAATACAAAAAATAATATTCATAACATTCCTGTACCTATATTGAAACTTGTTAAAGATAAGATATCTGAAACTTTGGCTAAAATTATCAAAGTATTTTCAAAGGAATATTCCCATCAATGCTAAAAACTGGTTGTATAACACCCCTTTTTAAAGGGGGTGATCCTACACTAACAACAAATTACAGGCTGGTGTGTTCATTATCTGTGTCCAGCAAAGTTTGTGAAAAAATTGTAAAAAGTAGAATGCAGCGATATTTACAATCCTACAATTTATTATCTCCAAATCAATATGGCTTCCGTAATAATAAAACAACGGAAATGGCTATTTTAAATCTTATGGAATATGTAAATATAGCTAAGGAGAACAAAGAAATAATGATATCAATATTTATGGATTTGAGTAAGGCGTTTGATGTAATAAATAGACCATAATATTCTACTTAAATTATATTGTTACGGCTTTAGAGGAGCAATCAGTGATTGGTTTAAAAGTTATTTGTCCAATAGATATCATTTTGTATCAGTAAATAAGGTTTGCTCAACTAAAGCGCTTGTCAAACATGGTGTGCCACAGGGCTCGGTTCTGGGTCTACTGTTATTTTTATTATATATAAATGACCTTCCACGTCCATCTGATATACTGAACTTCATAATGTTTGCAGATGATACAATTGTCTCTTTTTCTTGCAAAGATGTTAATGCAGCTAAGAATATATTTCATTCAGAATTCATGAATCAGTGTAATGAAATGGTTGACCACCAATAAACTTCCTAAATACCAGATTACCAGTAAAACAAATTTCATGATTTTTACTAATAAAAGAAATGTATATCTTGATGAACTTAATGTTAATGAAATCGCCATAAAGGAGTGTACTGTAACAAAATTTCTTGGTGTAATGCTAGATAAGAATTTGCAATGGAGTGATCATGTAAATTATATCGCGGAAAAGACCAAGGAGCGCTGCTATAATGTTTAAACTTAGAAATGTAGTCCATAAACAAGTTTTATTGACTATCATACTCTTGTTCTTCCTTATATAACATACTGCACCCTTGTTTGGGGAAACTCCGCTAACAACGCATTGAATGGTATCTGTCATCCAAAAACGAGAAATAAGATTATTATCTGATGCTGATTTCCTTGATCACACTAGCGCATTATTTAAAGAGCTAAACCTACTAAAGCTCAACGATATAACCAAACTGGCAAATTTTATTTTTATTTACGAATGTAAGAACAAAACCATTAATTTGCAATGGGTAAATAGATATTTTGTAACTCATCAAGAAATCCACTCGTATCAGACCAGAAATAGATCAAAGCTTGTTATACCTCAATTTAGATTGTCCATCTCAAAAACTACCCATTTTCATTGGATTGAAACTACGGAATGACTTGCATGCCGATATAAAAGATTGTGAATGTAAATTTGTTTAAAACCAAGTTGAAATCCCGATTAATGGCGGCAAACAAAAATCTATGATTAATGTCCACTAATATTGTAATACATGTTTTAACTATTAATAATACTTATTTACTCATTTATTATTAATTTATAACTAGCTGCTTATTTTTAATAAGAGCCCAGTAAAGCCTAAAGCTTAAGGGATAAATTAAATAAAATAAATAGTCGAGCTTCACAATTATTCATGTCATTGTAAATTGAAAAAAATTTATTTTATTATTATTAATAAAGATTATTCTAAAGGTTATTCTATAATAAAGGTTAGCTATTTAATCAAAAATACTTTTATACAGTTTAATTTCCTCGATACCTTTTATCATCATTTATAGACCTTTAACTAAAAGTTTAAACTTCAGATGTGGCCTATTAATTCTTGAAAATATTTTCCACTAAACTATATATTTTCATTTTCAGACACTTAAATCGATCGCTGTACTCTCCTTATTCTCGGAAGACGGGTAACTAACTTCCCGACCAACCTTTGACTCGCAAACTATATATATAAACATCATGATTCATTTTAAAATTAGGTATAAACGTCAGTCAACATTAAAAATTGCGGATGAAGGATAATAAAACTTCATTAAATCGGACCCAATTTTTAACCTTTCTCGCTGGATTTCCTTATTCGAAGTTTCTATATCAAATAATTGTTCCTTTATGAAAATTTACGTTTACATCCATTACAATAGATCAGGCTATTTATGAAAATATTAACGCAAATCTTACAGTTTTCCTTTTAGCATTCACACGGACGAAACTACTTAAAATCCTTCGCTTCAAACTAAGACTGAATGCTCGTTTTATCTTTTAGAAAGAGACAACTGTGGGTAAATGGGTATTTATGTTGTTTGCTCGTTTTCATTAGCGAAAATTTAAGAGTTAAAATAATCGAACAGGCACATTTCCACACATTTATGTATGATATTACAGTTTTTAAGACGTGCTTGTATTCCACTAAACATGTAGCTATTCATTCTTCTCCCATTACATAGTCCTTCCGGAGAAAAAAAAATTTTTTTTCTTGGAAAAGATAGGAAAAGAAAACGAAGTAACCGACCTACATCCACAATAGCACGAATCCTAAAATTACATAGTGTGGACTGAAATAAACTATAGATATAATTTGTATACTTACTCCCATAAGTGTAATTACGTTTATATACACATAATAATATCCTAATGTACAGTCTATGTACATTGTGTAATTATTATTATAGTATAAAGCAGAAGCTATGCCTTCGAGTATCACGAATAGTTAATTAAAAGTAATTGTTTATCCTTTTTAGCTTCCTCCAGTCACGAAACTTTTGATTATGTTATGATCCCCCCCCTGCCCTCCCACCCTCACTGAACCTTATACTCCTACCTCTATTGTATAGGCATCTTTCATGATAATGTGATTAGCATGCATGCAGGACTGCGGACAGAAATAGACCAGAATCGACAAATTTTCGGGGCTTGGGAAAATTTAAAAGACTGGCTTTCTCGACTCACCAGGCCGGGCACAACTATACCGACTGTACCCCGATATAGGCGGTCCTACATACATGCTACAAGCGATTAATCTACGTAGTAGTGACAAATTTTTCTGTTGGTTATAAACTGTGAAGCTGCATTACTATACAAGTGACATTGAAATATCCCTCTCCCAATATACAATACATCTACAGGGTGCTTCCTAAATTTGTTTCATAAATCGCAGGGCATATTCTTGAGACGAAACTAAAGAAAAAATACCATATAAACATAGATCGAGAAACCGTAGGTTTCGAGCAATAGCACGCGACAGAAAAATGAAACTCCTAAGGATTTTTTTTTTTTTTTTTTAATTTGATGCAAATATACATTTTCTTCATTAAAGTAAATGTTCAAAATTCTTTCCCACTTGAATGCATGCCTCAGCACGTCGCACCAGTGATTGACATTCAAAAACTCCTGGAGTATTGCGGATCGTTTAGCAAGCGTCTCGAACTCGTTGCCACAATTCATCACGTGCTCGGAATTCTGTAACAAACTAGGTTTTTTAAATAACCCCACAAGTAATAATCAAGAGAATTTAAATCTGGTGACCGAGGTGGCCACGGAATAAGACCACCGCTCCCTATCCACCCGTCAGGATACACAGCATCGAGCTATTTCCTTTAGGAGTCATTTTTCTGTCGCGTGCTACAGCTCGAAACTTACGGGTTTCTCGACCTATGTTTATAGTCTTTTCTTTACTTTTGTCTCAAGAATACACCCTGCGATTTATGAAACATTTATAGATTACCCTGTATATACAATATGTCGTATGTACAGGGTGTTCCGCTTGAAAGTAGCCCGGCAAGTCATCCCGTGTTGTATTCTGTATCACCATAGTTACAATATTGTGTCGTGATATCGCGCGAAAGGTTTAAAGACTTATTTATGTCAACAACAGCCATTTCAAACATATCTTAACATGTTACTACTTGTTCAGTTATACATACCAAAGAAACTTGCGGGGTTACTTTCAAGCGGGATACTTTACATATACGATATATCTATATATACAGCAAGTCCTTAATGAAGTGGTCGGAGGATCGAAATAGCTGGGGCTTCACCCTAAGCTAATATGAGCATCAGTATTACGAAAACCAATTTTCAACACTGTATAAAGTTACGGATATTTTGATGCTAAACTATCTAATGTTACTGCTATAATAAACTATAAAATATGTATAAAATAAGTACAGTATGTAAATTCAAACGATAAGAGTATTAGCCTGGAGCAATGCGGCGGTCGAAAGTCGGAATAAGGGAGTGTCAGAATACAGCGGGGCAGGACTACCAGTGACTTACTATACACAAATTTTTTTTTAATCCTTAGAGACTGAGGTGGGGCGGAAATCCCTGAAAAGAAAATTAAAATTGGTGCAGACTAATTTATATATAAATATTATATAACGGGTGTGCCATAAAAAAGTGTACATTTAAAAAAGTGTACATTTTAAAAAGGCTACGCAATCAACATTTGTCATTTAATTTTAATAAAACTTTTACACAATAAAACATGTATTTATCTATATGCAAACAAGTTTTCAGACTAAAATATCAAATAATTCAAATTCTATCAACATTTAATGAAAGTGATTTTTCTACTTAACATGCAAAAATTATTAAACCTTTTTACTATTTTTTTAGAAAAATAACGTAAAATTTACCTGAAATTATTAAAAAAAAATTGTTCGAAATGCATTCCTTCCAATTCAATAAATTTTTTTATTGTTGGCCGGAATTCATCTACGGCTCGATTTACTCGTTCCTATGGAAGCTCTTCCCATTTTAAATGATGATCTGGCGTAAATGAGCGACATCTTTTATCCTAGTCCTGTAGACTCGCTCTGCTAAGTTCTCCCATATTCCGGCCAAGAATAAGAAAAGTTATTGAAATGGAAGGAAAGCATTCCGAACAACTTTTTTAATAATTTCAGGTAAATTTTGTTAAAAAATAATTTTATAAAAAAAATATTAAAAAGGTTTAATAATTTTTGCATGTTAAGTAGAAAAATCATACTCTCGTTAAATGTTGATAGAATTTGAATTACTTGATATTTTAGCTGAAAACTTGTTTGTATATAGATAAAAAATACATGTTTTATTGTGTAGAAGTTTTATTAAAATTCAATGACAAATGTTGATTTTATAGCCTTTTTAAAATGTACCCTTTTTTTATGGCACAACCGTTATATACTTACACACCAGTTTTCTTAAATTTAAGAAAAATCACCTTATGGAAAACCTTTCCCTTTATGAAGGTTTTAGGAATGTGTGTGAAGGACAGCGCCATGCCATATTAAGAAGAGAGCCAACCAAGCGGGGAGCGCCATGCCATATTAAGAAGAGAGCCAAACAGGCGGGGAGCGCCATGCCATATTAAGAAGAGAGCCATACAAGCGGGGAGCGCCATGCCATATTAAGAAGAGAGCCAACCAAGCGGGAGCGCCATGCCATATTAAGAAGAGAGCCAACAAGCGGGGAGCGCCATGCCATATTAAGAAGAGAGCCAACCAAGCGGGGAGCGCCATGCCATATTAAGAAGAGAGCCAACCAAGCGGGGAGCGCCATGCCATATTAAGAAGAGAGCCAACCAAGCGGGGAGCGCCATGCCATATTAAGAAGAGAGCCAACCAAGCGGGGAGCGCATGCCATATTAAGAAGAGAGCCAACCAAGCGGGGAGCGCAATGCCATATTAAGAAGAGAGCGCCATGCCATATTAAGAAGAGAGCCATACAAGCGGGAGCGCCATGCCATATTAAGAAGAGAGCCATACAAGCGGGGAGCGCCATGCCATATTAAGAAGAGAGCCATGCCATATTAAGAAGAGAGCCATACAAGCGGGGAGCGCCATGCCATATTAAGAAGAGAGCCAACAAGCGGGGAGCGCCATGCCATATTAAGAAGAGAGCCAACCAAGCGGGGAGCGCCATGCCATATTAAGAAGAGAGCCAACCAAGCGGGGAGCGCCATGCCATATTAAGAAGAGAGCCAACCAAGCGGGGAGCGCCATGCCATATTAAGGAGAGAGCCAACCAAGCGGGGAGCGCAATGCCATATTAAGGAGAGCAACCAAGCGGGGAGCGCAATGCCATATTAAGAGAGAGCAACCAAGCGGGGAGCGCAATGCCATATTAAGAGAGAGCCAACCAAGCGGGGAGCGCAATGCCATATTAAGAGAGAGCCAACCAAGCGGGAGCGCAATGCCATATTAAGAAGAGAGCCAACCAAGCGGGGAGCGCAATGCCATATTAAGAAGAGAGCCAACCAAGCGGGGAGCGCATGCCATATTAAGAAGAGAGCCAACCAAGCGGGGAGCGCAATGCCATATTAAGAAGAGCCAACCAAGCGGGGAGCGCAATGCCATATTAAGAAGAGAGCCAACCAAGCGGGGAGCGCAATGCCATATTAAGAAGAGCCAACCAAGCGGGGAGCGCAATGCCATATTAAGAAGAGAGCCAACCAAGCGGGGAGCGCAATGCCATATTAAGAGAGAGCCAACCAAGCGGGGAGCGCAATGCCATATTAAGAAGAGAGCCAACCAAGCGGGAGCGCAATGCCATATTAAGAAGAGAGCCAACCAAGCGGGGAGCGCAATGCCATATTAAGAAGAGAGCCAACCAAGCGGGAGCGCAATGCCATATTAAGAAGAGAGCCAACCAAGCGGGGAGCGCAATGCCATATTAAGAAGAGAGCCAACCAAGCGGGGAGCGCAATGCCATATTAAGAAGAGAGCCAACCAAGCGGGGAGCGCAATGCCATATTAAGAAGAGAGCCAACCAAGCGGGGAGCGCAATGCCATATTAAGAAGAGAGCCAACCAAGCGGGAGCGCAATGCCATATTAAGAAGAGAGCCAACCAAGCGGGGAGCGCAATGCCATATTAAGAAGAGAGCCAACCAAGCGGGGAGCGCAATGCCATATTAAGAAGAGAGCCAAGAGGACCGCGCAATGCCATATTAAGAAGAGAGCCAAGCGGGGAGCGCAATGCCATATTAAGAAGAGAGCCAACCAAGCGAGCGCAATGCCATATTAAGAAGAGAGCCAAGAGGACCGCGCAATGCCATATTAAGAAGAGAGCCAAGAGGACCGCGCAATGCCATATTAAGAAGAGAGCCAAGAGGACCGCGCAATGCCATATTAAGAAGAGAGCCAAGAGGACCGCGCAATGCCATATTAAGAAGAGAGCCAAGAGGACCGCGCAATGCCATATTAAGAAGAGAGCCAAGAGGACCGCGCAATGCCATATTAAGAAGAGAGCCAAGAGGACCGCGCAATGCCATATTAAGAAGAGAGCCAAGAGGACCGCGCAATGCCATATTAAGAGAGAGCCAAGAGGACCGCGCAATGCCATATTAAGAAGAGAGCCAAGAGGACCGCGCAATGCCATATTAAGAAGAGAGCCAAGAGGACCGCGCAATGCCATATTAAGAAGAGAGCCAAGAGGACCGCGCAATGCCATATTAAGAAGAGAGCCAAGAGGACCGCGCAATGCCATATTAAGAAGAGAGCCAAGAGGACCGCGCAATGCATATTAAGAAGAGAGCCAAGAGGACCGCGCAATGCCATATTAAGAAGAGCCAAGAGGACCGCGCAATGCCATATTAAGAAGAGAGCCAAGAGGACCGCGCAATGCCATATTAAGAGAGAGCCAAGAGGACCGCGCAATGCCATATTAAGAAGAGAGCCAAGAGGACCGCGCAATGCCATATTAAGAAGAGAGCCAAGAGGACCGCGCAATGCCATATTAAGAAGAGAGCCAAGAGGACCGCGCAATGCCATATTAAGAAGAGAGCCAAGAGGACCGCGCAATGCCATATTAAGAAGAGAGCCAAGAGGACCGCGCAATGCCATATTAAGAAGAGAGCCAAGAGGACCGCGCAATGCCATATTAAGAAGAGAGCCAAGAGGACCGCGCAATGCCATATTAAGAAGAGAGCCAAGAGGACCGCGCAATGCCATATTAAGAAGAGAGCAAGAGTACCGCGCAATGCCATATTAAGAAGAGCCAAGAGGACCGCGCAATGCCATATTAAGAAGAGAGCCAAGAGGACCGCGCAATGCCATATTAAGAAGAGCCAAGAGGACCGCGCAATGCCATATTAAGATAAGTTTCTAAAACTACACTCTTGAAAAGACTGATAAAAAATTAAAATGCTGCGTTGTATGGTTCCAGAGGTTTGATAATAAAAACCCACTCTAATAGACTATTTCCACAACAATTTCGATGCCCACTGGCAGTGGGCATCGCAACTGTTGTGGAAATAAACTCTGTCTATTAGAGTGGGTTTTTATTATCATATTTTGACCTTCACGTAGAAAAGAAGTTTTTTGCATTTGTTCCAGAGGTTGTTGGTTCAGGATAATCACAAGTAGGCCATTTATTGTCAAGGCAAGGTAAAGGGAGAACACTCAAAATGGCGTTATACCCGTTTTATTAAAAGTTCCCTGCACGATTCATGTACATGTACTTATATTAAGTGGAATTTATGAAAGAAGCAGTTTCATTTTTGGCTGTAATTCTAAATTTTATGATTTGTAGATGCCTAAAATAATGGGCCTAATACTGGTATGTCGCGGGAGAAAGAATTCTTCCACTTGCGAAAATTAATGAACACTGAGTGACTTCTATATTTATACCAAAACCAACTTGACCCATACTGGGTTGCTGGGGGCAAGTGGTCTAATTAAGAATATGTATTCTAATTCGGGTACTATACTCGCATATGCCTAAGCGTGTTAATTCAACTGGGATTTTTCTCTAGCTTCCCAAGGGACCATTGCCGTAACAAGGGTGGGCGGTGTCAACTGTCCTGGGTGCCACCAGGAGGGAAGCTGTATCATCAAATGTTGCGCGATGCATTCCGTTTTTGGTTAAAAGCTATACATTTAATCTCGTATACCCGTTACACGGAATCCAACACACTTTCGTTTATGCATGTAATAAATTAACTATGGAAGGGGACTGGCTTGTGAATGTGATCTTTGCGACTAGAAATTGATCATCTGAAGATCAGGAACCGCAGCCTTCGTTAGTTTTTGGGCTACGTCTTAGCCAATGTCGTAACACCGCTTGCCGTTGATCAGCGAAGTTAAGCGACATTGGGTCTGGGTAGTAGTTGGATGGGAGACCGTCTACCGTGTCCGGATTATGTAGAGACCCGTGGTTCAGATCCCAAGTAAAGCTGTAGGTCACCTCCGTCATATGACCTTAGATGTTGCGAAGGAGGTTAAACAAATCCAATAATTATTATCCCCTTTGTTAGTTAGCCTTATATAAGGCTAACTAACGAAACTATCACTACTTAACCTAACCAATCGACAAGGACGTACAGTTGACCTAACGACTGGTTAGGTTAAGTCGTGATAGTTTCGTTAGTTAGCCTTATAAGGCTAACTAAAGAAGGCTGGGGGCCCTGATCTTCAGGTGATCCCTAGAAATATTTAAATTTATGGTACTGACAAGGTTTTTTTTCATTATTAATCGATACACGAAAAAACAAATGGTCCTTCATCCATTATGTATTCTTTACAAGTATAAATTCATAAACGATAGTTACAATAAAAATCAAACCAATGCTGGGTTCATTTGATAAATATAAATTTTTAAACTCTTAGTTTACCCCCAAAATCAATCTCGCCTAATCATTTATTTTCACACTTCATTATAATTAAACCACCTGATTTAAAGTTTTTAAACCTTGCAAGATCTCTCATTTGCGAGCTATAAGATGGTTTATATAATTTTATAAATTATAGATATCAATGCTATATAGTATACAGCCAAAAACTAAGTGTTAGTATAGCTTCAATGTATCGATCATTTAGTTTTCAGGTAAAATCAGCATAAAAGTGAAACGAATAAATGACAATAAATGCCGAAAAGGTACTTTCCTGTTATCCCTGACCCCAGACCTTTTGCCGAAATATAACTTAACCTAACCAATTGTCAAGGGCATACAGTTGACCTAACCGTATTTCTTGTATGTCCATAATGAGACAAAGATTAATAATAACAGAAAAACCAGTACTTTGCTGTTAGGTCAACTGCATGCCCCTTGACAATTGGTTAGGTTAAGTTGTGATATTTTCGACAAAAAGTCTGGGGTCCAGGATAACAGGAAAGTACCGCCGAAAGTTCTCAAGTAGTCTTCGTTTAGTGTTTATTTAGTCTAATGCACATACGTCACTGTTTAGGGTAATTCTAACATTATAAAAGCCTGGTCCTGTTCAGAGTTACTAATTTTGCTTTATAATACAGGGTGTGGATCTTTTCCAAATGGACGACCTCATGGGATTTAGCTGAATTTGTATACTAATAAATTTTTATATTCTAATAACGAAAATGACATTTTCCTGGAGAAATATGCGCAACATACAAAAAAAATTGCATTTATATGCGCAGTTTGCATGGCGCATGACTTATCTAAGTTATGTAGTGGGTTTTACAAAATAAAACGCAGATAATATCCTTTATTTATTAAAATTTGCAATAATATTTTAATAAATAAATCTTCATTTACATACCTTTTTCTCCATACGAACTCGCATAAACAGTCATTTTGGATAATCTCTTGGAGCGCTCCATTTTTCAATATTAAACATACACTCATAAAACATATACCATTTGAAAGCTCACATTTTTCTCAGTCTAAAAGTGTAGTAATCCAAAAGTATCAATAACAAATAAAAAGTAACGATTTAATTAATTGTTTGACGCGTGACGTCATTAACTACATTATAAAGGTTGGCTAAGTTATAAATCTTCAGTCTGTGTTGTAAGATGGTATTTTTGGTAATTGTTACGCTAACCTAACCTAACATGAATGTTATTACATTATCATTTGTATAATTTAGGTCTCGGGGGTACGGGGGCGGAGCCCCCGTAAAGATCACGCATCACAGATTGATCGGTATAGGGTTTTATATTTAAACCGAGTTACTTTTTAATTGCTATTGATACTTTTGGATTAATACATTTTTAGACTCGGAAGAATGTGAGCTTTCAAATGGTATATGTTTTATGAGTATGTTTAATATTGAAAAATGGAGCGCTCCTAGAGATTTACCGTAATTTTTGTTGTTAATGTTTGTGTGTTGCCTGCTTAGACCTAGTTTAGTCTGAATATTATTGTTGTAGTGTGAGCATATGATAATGCAGTGCTGTGATCTATCTACTTGCGAGTTGTCCCCGGTCAATTGAATGCCACGTTAGGTCAACTGTACGCCCTTGACGATTGGTTAGGTTAAGTCATGATATTTTCATTAGTTTTAACGAAAATATCGGACGTTTTCCAGTTTATGTACCGTTTTCTACAGTACATTACATACAGCATAGTAAACATTTTTAGATTGAAATTGAAAGTTATAATGTGGGTTACGTTAGGTTACGTTAGGTTATCAGAACTCATTTTTGATCACTCATTTTTGATCTGAAAAGCAAAAATAAATTATATGAAAAACGGTACACAAACTGGAAAAGGTCCAAAATATCTACTTAACATAACCAATCATCAAGGGCGTACAGTTGACCTAACCGGGCATTCAATTAACCAGGGGCCACACAGCAACCTCGTATCCGGGCGTCATGAGCGGTGTAAACTAGATAACGGTCATGTGCCATGCAAACTAGTGCGCATATAAATTTTTTTCGTATGTTGCGCATATTATTTCTCCAGGAAAATAATGCCATTTTCGTTATTAGAATAAAATTTATTAGTATACAAATATTCAGCTAAATCCAGTGGGGTCGTCCATTTAGAAAAGATCCCAGGGTGTTTCAAAAGTTTGTAATTATAGGAATATTTATTCTTCAATTTTATCACACACACACACACACACATATACATATAGTTACGATAGAAGTGTTCTTCGGGAATCCTCAATAGGAATATGAAAACAAGAGATACGACTCTCAACATTTATTGGCCAAACGTTTCGGTCCACTCAGGGGCCAACTTCAGTGACTGAATGGAAGCATCTAAAAAACAATCATAAAACTAGTTTTATGATTGTTTTTTTAGATGCTTCCATTTAGTCATTGAAGATGGCCCCTGAGTGGACCGAAACGTTTGGCCAATAGATGTTGAGTTATCTTGTTTTCAGATTCCTATTATATATAATATATATATAATATATATATACACCACTCTTTTTCTTACGATTCCGGAATTCTGAAACACCCTGTACATTATATAATTATGAAGTGTTAAATTCCTTATCAAATTATAGCGAGGTATAACTTACAGATAATGAAATAAAACGACACGAATTAATTAGATTATCCATCAAATGAAACAATATTTCAGTGGCAAAAGACTAAAAAAGTAACATTAACCATACAGCTAAAATGTAATTATTAAGATTATTAAAATAAATTAAGATTAATACATAAATATGAACCTTCAATGAACTGTACCTAAATCGTTCGAAATTAATCTTGCTAAAACGAACAAATGGCGTACACATAACTCATAAATACTTCAAAGAAAACACAGACACATAACACTATTTTTTTTTTCTCATTTGCACGAAACAAAAAGACCGATGTCCACGCTCTTTGATGGACAAAAATAAAGTGAGCCAATGAATGGAAAATCTCAAAAGTCAGACATCTGAACGTAGTTGGTTGGTTCGTTTTTCTGTTTTACGTCCTTCGCCAGATTATGCAATACAATTTTAAATTGTAAGATAGTAATTTTTCATTATTGTGTGAACTCATTTTTAGGCTAATAGTGAGTTTTGGGGCTACCAGATTTCGGTGCTCCACGCATTACATCCAACAAGGGTGAGTCTTAGTCCGGGTTAGGTTACAGTAGATTAGGTTGTCGTTTTAAGTTGGTTAGTTATTTCTCACGTGACCGACTTTCAGCCAATCAGGGACCCCAAAAAATAGGTGACCCCTAAACTCAATATCCATGTGAATTTGCCTTTAAATCAATTTAAATATTGTAATAAATTGTAATAAATCTTCTGAAAGACCTTTACAAATTCTAATCTTCTGAAAGCAATCCACAGACCACATAACACACACATACACACACATATATATATATTATATATATATATATATATATATAAGAAGATTTATGGTAAATTACATATATTAAACAAAACCTGTAATTTTGTAATTTGAGCACGTTTTTGAGATATTGCTGCAAAAACCTTTCATTATCTGAGATTTATGAACACAAAGAAAATTAATTCAGAATTGCATTGTTATTTTAATAATCTTGTGGCGTGATTTTCAATATTTATTCGTGCTTTTTATTTTTCACCGATATTATTATATTTGCTCTATTTTATTTATATATATATATATATATATATATATAATATATATATCATAAATAATAATAATAACGATCTTTTAGCGTGTTGCAGAACATGCAAATTCTCTCTCTCTCCACGGAGAGAGAGAGAGAGAGAGAGAGAGAGATATTTATGACATAACTGTACAGGATTTGTGGTAAATAGCAAAGGAAAATTTTAAAAATTCGTTTAAAAATATATTTATTTCTTCACAAATCCAAAATTCTGAAGTTAATGCATTAAAATGTCCCCAAACAGTGTATATTTCTATAGTAATAAAAAATATAACAGTATTAATGTTAAATTTTTAGTAAACTTCCAAATTTACAAATATTTAATTATGTTAAATATGAAATGAAACCTAATTTACTTTAATTTAATTAAATTCATTTAAATTTAATTTAAATGAGTTTACTTTAAAATCCAATTTTCTGAAATTAAAAAATTAGAAAGAAAATGACGATTACGATAGTATACCGAAAGATTTACGAATTATATTAAATTTTAATGTTATACTTATGAAATGGTTAATAAATTAGTTATACAGGTTAATTATATGTTACCATATTTTAATTAAATAAGTTTTACAACTGTCGGAAAAATATATTTTTATTTCCAGAGATTTTACATTATCAATTATTAAATGTTGAAGCAGTTTTGGTTATCTGTATTTTTCGAAATTATTTCAATTTCTTCTTGTATTAATTCAGCTAACCTTCTGCAACCCTAAAGAGAAGATGATAATATTAGACACATATTACAATAATAATGCAAAACAAGAGACAAAATGTTATTACTATGATTATTCTGTAGTTGGTTTCATGGTTATTACGTTGGTTGGTTCTTTGATCGGGTGGATTGATTGATTCGCATATTGACAACCATCTATATACTGTACGTATGAGACTGAAGGTAAGAAACTACAGGCTGATATTGAAACCAGATTCGTTTTACAAGTATAAAGTTTGTGATAATGGTAATTTTGAAGTTCATCAAGCTATCCCGTTTCCATTATATTGTAATACCCAATTTTCCCAAGGTTCTATTTTTCCCAATTTGCAAAGATACCATCACATCTTTGGCTAGCTCCCGAGCCTCGATGAGTAACACCGTTTCCCTATAAGCGAAGTGAATACAGAAAGGTCGAAGGTTCGACTCCCGATGGTGCTGGCTGATAATAATCCAGGAGTTGGCACAATAGGTCACATTTGTCTGGCCTGAGCGTTTGCCAGTTTCTGGCCATCCTCACTTATTATTATCCATCTCAGTGACACACTGTGGATGGGGTACGTTAAAGACTAAAGGAACAACCAACTACTCTATGAAGGCAAAGTAAAGAGCAAAAGTTACCTCATCCATGGCCGCAGGTGAGCAGAAAGAGAAGGAGAGTCTCAGGTAAGGACATGGCTTTTGCTCGTCTACCATGAATGTGTTTCCGGGCATCAAAAGGAGTTCTTTTCCCAACGCCCTCTGTAGCACCATGTCAGTTGTATCTTCAAGATCCAAAACCTTTGATTTATAGACACAGGAAACAAAATGTAATATTAGTTATCAAGGCGCCCTTATAAAAATTTAGTCTATGGCTTCTTTTTCCATGACTTTGGTGTTGTTTTATTTACTTATATATCGCCTTATATTCGTTTATGCATTAAGTAACTTAGCAGCAAAATATATAATTGGAAACAACGTCAATGTTTTGTTTGATTATATCTAACAATTCTAAAGAAATGTATTTGGATAGAGTGTATAGAATGCTACTAGCTGTTTCGTGTACAGTATTTTATTTATTACTTATTTACATCTACATCCGTAACTGAAACCATAATCGAACATAATAAGAGTAGGGCATGGTTAATTAGTAATTTTTAGAAAAAGTGATGAATGATGAAATTTTCTAATTAATCAATGATTAACTGATTAAAAATTATTAAAAATAAATACTTCTGAAAAGAGTAAGAAAGAGCTTTATTGTTTCTGTTGCGTGAGATAAGACCGAAGAAAACATTTTGCTCAAACATTTAGTTTGCTTTAGTTCAAGAAATCGGGCATGGGCGGATTAGACAGTTTATACATGCCAAAAAGTGCCAAATTCAAATGATACCTTACAAAATTTAAGGTAAAATGATGCTGAAATTATGATGAAAATTAATAATTTCCCATCATTTTCTAAAAATATATCTTGATTAGGTAATGATTAAATTCGAAACAATGATTAACTGATTAAGTAATTAATCAGAACCATGCCCTAAATAAAAGTGAACACATTGTTTAAAATAACTGAGAAAATTATGATTTTTAATTTTATTTACCTTGACCCAAAGAAACATACCGCCCGTTGGAATATTCCATTCGCAAAGGCCTAAAACAAGAAAGTAATTTCAAAACACCAGCAAAGGCAAACTCCTTCAAAAGATAATGTTAAATATAATAATCTAGTTTATCAATATATAACTCAAAGGCTCAAATGATTTATCTCTTGTACTGGAATTATTTTAAAAGAAGTTATTATTCTCGTTCTTATTTCCTCTTCGGAAACAGTTTACAGTGAGAGCACACACACACACACACACACACACACACACACACACACACACACATTTCTTACCAGAAAGATGTTTCTGAGCAGCTTTATTCATAGCATCTCTCTGACTTCTGTAAAATGTTCTAACTTCTGCCATGTGATTTTCCAAGCCTTCGAATGACCATCGTTTTAGTAACTCATTGATGATCACCTGCGGAAGTTCATGAAGAGAAAGTTTTCCGTTGCTTATGGGTATGGTTGAAACTCAGTGTTTCAGACAAAAACAGATTTGAGGGAAACTGCTTATTCAAATTTTATTAAAATCAAAATGTTCTTCTGATATTTTTTTTCAGATTGATAAAAGGACTTCGCGTCTGCCTATTAGAGTAGATATACGTGCCCTCTCTACTCTCCAGGTCCAGGTTGACCTGGTTCTGGGGGATTTGGGAATTATGGGTATCATGATCAGTTTCTTTTTAATAAAAATTACTACTACTACTACTACTACTGTTAGTGTTATAGTTTAAATCCAGCTAGTTTCCAGTTTTTAGTGAAGATAAGTTCAATGTTTCCTGCCACAAAGTTTACTTAAACAAAACTTAAACTGCAGTTTTTACAAAACATCACCAATTTGAAGGATAAACTGCAAATTATACTGAAAACAAAATCATATCTTGTACTGATAGGGGTTGCCAGACGTCGATGATTGTCCTGGACAGCCCAGAAACATGCTATTAGTCCAGTGCGCATGACGGCCCTATCCTGGACCATATAATGTCCAGGAATCCTTCAAGATGTACCAGCAAAAATCTCACAGGTGAAATATATTGGAAAATGTACTATTGCGTTATACAAAAGCGAAATGATGTGTACAAAGTACTAACTCTTGAGTATTAGATTAATTTCAGGTTGAATATTATGAGAGTTATTTGAGTTCTAACTTTTCCATGTTAAATTAATTTTAAAATAAGGGTCAGCTAGACAACTACATCTATTTTTTTTAACGATGTGGAATGATATTTGCTCAATCCATGAACAAATTGTACTGTAGAGAGTACTATTAATTGTCTATCCTATCAAAAACATGAGATGATAAAATGGACTTTGTGACACTTTACTGATTCGGCATTGTCTACAGGAATTTCTCATAATCAATCTGGCAACCCTAAGTACTAAGTACAATAGTAACATTACAGTATTATAAACTTCAGGACTTCAGCAATAAATCAACATGCCTGAGAGAGAGAGGCCGTGTGTAAAATCGAGACTTCGCTGTGTTGTACAACCTTCTTCACTAATTGCTCAGGACCGGTCATGTATCCTACTCTAAAACCGCTACAAACGACTTTTGAAAAGGAATCGAACCGCATTACTCTCCCGTCTGTGTCCATGCTAAGGAAACTTTTTGGGAAATTCTGAAAAACAAACTTCGATAAGCGTTATTTCGTATTACACGGTGTTCAAAAAAGAACTGTCATAGTCAGTATTTGTTAAGAAATACCTCAAAACATGTTTGATAACAGTTCTTGACGCTGAAGGTGCCCACATTAAACATGTTTTCGTGCGAGAAAACACTCCAAAATCTGCGTATATTAATTTAGAACAGGCACAGAAATTGTAAAGTGCCACAAATAAAAGTTTTACACAAAATAAAATAATCAGTCCTCTTCTGGACACTCCTGAACACTATACAACTTTCTCACAGTTAGTGCATCAAAGTGATTATAAGTATACAGGGCCGGATTAAGCTACAAAGGTGCTCAACCCCAAATCAGAATTTTGGGGCACCTTAATATTATAAAATATTGAAATGAATTTGTTGTCTTCAGTACTAATTTAAAAATATGCCTTTTTGAGCCTACTTACGGCCCCTTTACATATAAAAACAATATTTTTCAATAGAACTGTGTATATCAGAGACAATAAATGACATCGGAAACAGAGGTAAAACCTGTCATTGCCAAAAAATATGTACAGCAAAGAAATCACATTTTCAGTATGGTACAATTTTGATGCGTTTGTGGGACAAGAACAGGAAAAGAAGCAATTAAAAATTACAGTTTTTGTTTTCGGGTTTATTCTAAAGCAAATTTGTCTATGATGTCATTGAACTGGAGAGGCTTTGTGATCTCAGGCTGAATTGACAGGGAAGCAAGTGCATTCGGCTGATCTTCGCTCATACTCGTAGTTGAGCGTAGCCGATTTTTGATGGAGGTAATCTTTGAAAAAGTACGCTCACCTTCGCAAATTGTCACAGGCAAAATTAGGAAAATTCCGAGATGTGTTTGGTGCACACTCGTGTCAATGTCGATACGAGTCATAGTTAGGTCCCAGATCATTTGGATATTTCTTGATCAGTTTGTCAACATCATATTTATTTATAGTAATATAATATTTATAGAGAATAATAATTAGAAATATTTATCGAAAAATAATATCTTAAATTTTCGGAGCCCTACGCCATGGCGGCATACTTGGCGTAATGGATAATCGGGTCCCGTAAGTATAGAGATGAAAGTAAATTATCGGTACCTTTGGATCATCAAATTGAAGGAAATAATAAGGATCGTCTTCTAGAATTAAAAGATTGTAACTTCTTGCGATTTCGTAAATTGCTTCTTTTCTTTCCGTTATTAACGACACTCCAGTTGGATTTGTAGCATTCGGATTTATATAAATCACCTTCAGAGGGAATAGAAGAAGAATACATTTAATTAAATAAGCCTTTTGGTCCATTTTCATAAATACTGTACTGAAGTTCAGCAATATATATATAACATATATATATATACTACGGATGATAATTTGTATAAAATAATAACGAAAATAAATTTATTTACAAATTAAAATAACTTTTTGAGTAATCATTACGTAACGGTAACGAATTAAATTTATCCTCAAATTTTATTTAGTGAACATAATCGTATAAGATTAATTAAAATTGGCTTATGTATACCTTCGGAACGCCTTTATTGGCCTCCCTTGCTTCCTCTGGTGACCATTTAGAGAGCAGCTGTGCCAAGCTTTCTGGTTTCATTCCAAATGCGTCGGTTTTCACTCCCAAATACTTCACTCGGTAGGGATTCATCTGCAAGATGAAAATGAGCTGTAAGTATCACTCTATGAATAACGTACTGTACATAACTCAGATACTTATCCACTCGTATTGCGATTTCATGAACAACCTGTCGCTGCTGAACTTTACTGAACACTCGGCCTCGGTTGTTCAGCCAAAATGATTGGATATTTGGAACGAGGAACGGATATAGCAAATCAATAAAGATATCTGGACGAGCACTGTGCGCACTTTCATTAGAAATAAACTCTTTATAAATAAATACTTACTGGATTATCTACGAAGCTAATAAATTAATTTGCTCATACATTAATTAAGGAAACCTGACTTGTAATTAGGAGCAAAGTTCTTGAGATGCCACATTTCTGCTTCTTATAGCGATTACGTTACATTCTGTTCTGTTATGATTACAGTAGTTATGATTAATTGTTAATAGATGATTTAAACATATATGGACCACTTGTATACATTTTTGTACCTGTCAGTCTGAAATAAAAATTTTGGTTTTAATGTAGGACTCGAGACCGGTCTTGAGACCTTTTTTCCTGGTCTCAGTCTCAGTCATGGTGGTCTCGACTACATCACTGGACATAACTAACAAAATGCACATTTAGAAACGAAAACATTGATTTTCTAACAACAATAACTAACCACTTTTTGTCCGTCAACTGACGACTGAATAACGATATCCTGTGTAATCACTTCTTAATCTCTCATGGAATCGCGTGGATTTTTTCTTCCAACTTACGCAAAGAGTTCTTGACGTATGTTAAAAATATGAACTGTAATTTTGAATTTTGTACTTCATGTTAAGTATTATAACAAATGTCATTTTTAAATGTTAATGACTTAAAAATACTGGAGTATTGATATAGTTGACCTCGGATATTTTGATACGATATAATGAACGGAAGTAATTTTATGTAGACAAGTTAAAAGTAGCGAGCTTCTGTTTCCTCACACTAAAAGGGTCGTTGGGCGTGAACTCCGAGTCACGTGAGTAAGTCCAGGTAGACTCGACAAAGCTTTGAAACTGCGCAGGCAACCACAATCCAGCAATGTTCCCTGCGCAGTTTCAAAGTTTTTTTCAGTTGCCGCGTCTCATTGCGGTTTACTATCATATTATACACGAGGAGAGTAGATCGCCGACCCAAGTATTATATTTGTAAAAATAATAATAAAAACTTAAAAACTTACGATCGAAAGAGCTCCACAGAAGGAAGGTTCTTCCACTACGACATAATCACCAGGAGATATGATCATTTCTAGAGACCGCGAGAATCCATCTTGACTTCCCGCTGTAATAGCGACGCTACTGTTGGCCCAATTTGGTGGATCGTGGTATCTCAGAACTATTTCTTTCGTTCGTTCCAGCAAGGGAGGATACCTTTATCATATAGAAGATAAGTTAAGTTCTGATAAGGATTTAAATAAAAATATAATTTTTTTCATGTATTGGTTTCAATAATTCGTTGGTGACACTCCAAAACAGTTATGTAGGAATCGAAACCGGTCTCGAGACCTTTTTCTCTGGTCTCGGTTTCGGGTGCTTAGGTCTTGGTTTCGCCCATTGTGGTCTCGACTACATCACTGCTCCAAAAGTTCCAAGTAGTAAAACCCCAATTTTACAGACGGAAATCCTGATTGATGTCTTACGTGTGGAACGTTTACAAGCGTTTGAAACCTAATTGTTACTACATGAGAAAGAAACTTTTGGGCAGGTGGAGCTTACCAGGTTTTAGAGTAGCCCCATCGAATTATTTTTCATTTTTATCAGGCGAAAAAATTACCCTATCTTTCATAAAAATAGTTCAAAATTATGGAAAAAAACTATTAAAAAAATAAAAACATGTTTCGGGTAATTAACAGCTGTTAATTCAAGTCAGCAAAAGAATAAAAGAGAAGATAATGTTAAAACAGCTGAAGGTAAATGTTGTAAATGTGGGCAAATTGTGGGCAAATGCCATAACACCGCTTCCCGTCGATCAGCGAAGTTAATCGACAGTGGGTCAGGAGAATAGTTGGATGTAAGACCGTCCTCTGCGTCCAGATTATGAAGCGATCAGCGGTTCAGATCCCACGCAAAGCTGTAGGTCTCCGCCGTCATATGATCTTATATGTTGTGAAGGAGGTTAAACAACCCCATCAACCAACCAAGTAATTCTAAACTATATTAAAACAGTGCTATATCTAAGGTTTTTTTAATATTTCTACTTGTATACATTACAAATTAAAAACGAATATAGCGTCAATAAAATCAAAGGTGATTTATATCAAGATCTGAAACTCCGCCTATTCTTGCATTAGCTTTTTCTCTTCTGCCATCTAATGTTTGGAAGGTGAACTAAATTAACTGTGAAAAACGTTAACTTCAATAAAGTAAGCACGTAGGTTTTTAGATTTTCGAAGGTAAATGTGGTAACAATCAGGCTGAGCATGCCCTTGGGCAAAACTTAGTTTTCAGTTCATTCTCTTGGTCAGTGATTCTTAACCTTTTTAGGCTGCGACCCAAATTCTAGTCGCGGGGTCGGCGACCCATGCCTTCAAAAAGTTCACTCGTAACAGATAATAAAATAAATAAGTAATAGTAAAATGATTAGGGATAACATAAATAAATGACAAATGACAATTCAATGACTCAATCAAAATGGTTTGGCGACCCAGTTTTGGGTCGAGAGCCAGGGGTTAAGAACCACTGCGTTAGGTGGTGAGCAGCTAGTATTTGTTTGGGGGAATAGCTCAATAAGTAATGGAATATATATATATATATACGAGGTGGCTATATATGAGGAGATTGTAGACACCAGATGATCAGGGAAGTACTTCTTGGGGTTACGTTAGGCAGCAGACAGGGAATGCTGGAACTCCCATTTCTCCTGTCACTGTCCTCTTAGGTGATCTTTTTCCATGTCTCATCTACTCTATGATCAGTCCAGCATGCTCTCAAACACACGCTTCTCCCTCTGTTCCTCACTACACGTACATGCATCTTAGACACTACACATTCTTTTCAAAATTTATATATATATATATATATATGGCCTATTAAGAATAATATTTTGGCTCTTTTCCAAATGGACGACCCCACGAGATTTAGCTAAAAATTTGTATACTAATAAATTTTTATATTCTAATAACGAAAATGACTATTTTCCTAGAGAAATATGCGCAACATACGAAAAAAATTGCATTTATATGCGCACTAGTTTGCATGGCGCATGACTGTTATCTAAATTATGTAGTGTTATGTAGTGGGTTTTACAAAATAAAACGCAGAAAATATCTTTTATTTATTAAAATTTGCAATATTTAATAATATTTTAACAAATAAATCTTCATTTGCATACCTTTTTCTCCATACGAACTCGCATAAACAGTAATTTTTGTTGTTATTAATGTTTATTTGTTGCCTGCTTAGACCTAGTTTAGTCTGAATATTATTGTTGTAGTGTGAGCATATGATTATGCAGTTCTGTGATCTATCTACTTGCGAGTTGCCCCCGGTCATTTGAATGCCCAGTTAGGTCAATTGAATGCCCGGTTAAGTCATGATAGTTTAGTTAGTTTTAACGAAAATATCACTACTTAACCTAACCAATCGTCAAGGGCGTATAGTTGACCTAACCGGGCATTCAATTAACCGGGGGCCACACAGCAACCTCGTATCTGGGCGTCATGAGTGGTGTAAACTAGATAACGGTCATGCGCCATACAAACTAGTGCGCATATAAATGCAATTTTTTTTTCGTATGTTGCCCATATTTCTCCAGGAAAATAATGTCATTTTCGTTATTAAAATACAAAAATTTATTAGTATACAAATTTTCAGCTAAATCCCGTGGGATCGTCCATTTGGAAAAGAGCCAATATCTTTATTTTGTCTCTTTTTCTCTTTTGTGGAGGGTCATTTTTGCGGTCATTCACCCTTGGCCCCTTCTTCCTGCATAAAAAATTATATATATATATAACGGGCAATCAGTTTTAGACTAACATAATAAATACTGTAGATAATTGCGGAAGTTATTCTATTGGAATTCAGTTGGTCATTATAAAATCTACATTACCCTGTTGTGGGGCTGTACTGCTGGGCATGTTCAAACTTGATTTCGTCAATGACGAGCGTCTCTCCACACTTAAGGTTGAGTACTGCGTCCTTGAAAGGAAACAGAGAGGGATTTGGAAATCCCCCTCCGAGGCTGATTGTCCCTGGAGTTGCTTTGTTTTGTAAATCAGCTGAATAAGCGGTTATTAAGAAAACGTTAGTACGTGGACTATATATATATATATATTTCTTCAAACGACTAAATATGGAACTTTAGAATTTTTCTATTTGTACATAATATATTTAAGTTTTTATTAAAAAATAAATAATAAAGAAGCAAATGCAAAGTAGATGTAATACAAGCTGATCGAAAGTCTGTGTACACTACGACCACTTACAGTGTATGGATCATCTGAAGATCCGTCACCTAAGCCTTTTTTAGTTATCTTTATAAGGCTAACTAACAAAAATAGCACGACCTAACCCAGGGGTGGCGAACCTTTTTACAGTCGCGTGCCAAAAAAAAACATGTAAACCATAAAAAAATTCGCGTGCCGGCCAAAGTTTATATACAGAGTGTCTCAGAAGTCGCGCACCATAGGCTTTATTCAGATTTGCGAGGTTTACGAGTCGAAATGGTTTATAAGTGATGTTTAATTACAATATATGTTCGATAATGTTCGAATAATGAAATTAATAGTATGTACAATTAATCGAAAAGCTATCTTAAAATAATTAAATTGAATGAAGCTACATTAGCCAATGGTGTCTCAGAAGTCGCGCACCATTGGCTCATTCAATTTAATTATTTTAAGATAGCTTTTTGATTAACTGTACATACTATTAATTTTATTATTCGAACATTATCGAACATATATTGTAATTAAACATCACTTATAAACCATTTGGACTCGTAAACCTCGTAAATCTGAATAAAGCCTATGGTGCGCGACTTCTGAAACACCCTATATATTACACCAAATTATAAACATTAATTCTATTATTTTATACTCATTATTGCAATGTTATTGCATTTTGCTTAGGTGTGCCAGGCAAATTTAATCGCGTGCCCAAATGGGCACGCGTGTCATAGGTTCGCCACCACTTACCTAACCTAACCAATCGTCAAGGGCGTACAGTTGACCTAACGACTGGTTAGGTTAGGTCGTAATATTTTCGTTAGTTAGCCTTAAAAAGCTAACTAAAAAAGGCTTGGGTGACGGATCTTCAGGTGATCCCAGTGTATATATATATGGTTGTTATACACAATGACTTTTGCATCACCTTGTATAATATAATATGTACAGAGATAGAGCAGTGGTTCGCAAACCTTTTCAGTCGCTCAACCCATCTTATAAGCAAGCAAATTAGTGTGTCCCCCTTCCTTCTAATAATCTAATTAGTATAGTGTCCTAAGAGCAGAGACGTCAACGTTGAAGTATGAAAATCCGTGCCTGATTTTGATAACTGGAAACATATCCCACATAAGGGAGTTTGAGACTTAAAATCCGTGAGGGTTGACATGTCTGTAAGAGACAGTTTAATTTATAGCTGTAGCAATCTTTTTGGGTTTTACGAAAAAACAAAGTTAGTTATAATTTCTTTTTAACTAACCTTTAAATACTAATTACTTTTCGTGATTGGTTATAAATTTTTTCGCGCCGCGCCCCACTCCTACTAATAGCTGTTAGCGGCCCCAAGTTTGCGCACCACTGAGATAGAAAACTTACTCATTTGCCTAATCAAAGATGGCTTCCGATTTCTTGATATAAAATTAAAAAATCTGTCGTAATCTTCATCATCCTATAAAGTAGATGAATTCAAATTAAACATTTTAGTATAAAATATGTTGTTTCAAGTTAAAAATGTTATTTTAAAATATAAAAACAAACAATAATTTATATTCTTTAAAATTAATTTCTAAATTATATGAGAATATTTATGAACCCTCAATTAAAGATCGCGTTAATGAAATATTTAGAGTGTAACGTTTACGGTGCTACTGTAATATGCGGTCTACCTACGATTGGTTAGGTTTAATCATGATATTTTTGTTAAAACTAACGAAAATATCATGACTAAACCTAACCAATCGTCAAGGGCGATTGACAATGGGATGTAAACAAACAATTAGTAAACAAGATAAGAAGCTATAATTAAAAGGTAGACCGCCGAATCGTAGGTAGACCGCATACTACAGTAGCACCACGTTTACAATATTTTGGCTAATCACTTTTGTGTGATTTAGTCACCTTTCTTATCGAGTTGTTTGTTTCTTTTCATTAAACAAACACATTTTGAGATAATAAACAATAAACGAACTATTTAATTAATTACATATTTTCCGTTTCGCTGTCACATTTAAATCAAAAACACACTCAACTTTATTTAAACAAAAAATTGTTTTGATTTTAAGTAAACAAATTACCATGTTCAAAATTATGAGCTCCATTTTTGTTAAAGGTGAACTACAAAAATGATGTTACTTTAAAGTAGGTTTAGATTAAACCCATATAAACTAATATATACTTGGAATAGGGCTTAACTTCATGTGAGAAATTTTAAAATGATCAATTCCAAGTAAATATAATTTTATAATACAGGGTGGTCCAAAAGTTCCTATATATTTTGATGAAATAATAGTATTTTAGGATAAAAATTAGTAACATAATTAGATGTATATTTATTTATCAAAGCTTAGGTTTCTGAACCGATTTCGACCAAACTTCGTATGGTGGATGGGGGTGATGAGTAATGAACGAAAATATATGTGTTACCAGCTCCTCACCCGCACCAATTACTGTGCCCGAAAGCCCCAGTACCTCGATAAAACTATAGAAAAGAACGCAGCCATGAAAATCTTGAGCTTCACATTGTGTCAAGATTTATGAAGCTTAAGATTTTCATGACCATAGTTTTATTTGAAAAAATCAAGTTGGTGAATAAATTTAGAAAAGAATGTAGCCATCAAAAATTTTAGCTACGCATCGGAAGCCATGATAAGTAAAAAAAAATATGACAAGTTGTATTTGAAATTTAACTGCTTCGTGAGTTTCAGGTAAATTCTGTGAAGCTGCATTTAAAATTTAAGTGATTCGTGAGCTAATTGTAAATGTTAAATTCTAACTTGCTCAGGGAATATTCCGGCCGTCGGACGGGCATTTTCTGCTAGTAGTAGTAATTTTAGTTTTTCCTAAAATTTGATTTTGTCAAGATATATATATGTAAAAATGAACCATGAATAATTCCTATACCTATAATCAAATATTCATTTTTACATAAGAACCAAAATCGCCTAACGCGAGTTTGGATAAAAATTTTATTTGTTGCTTTCTATTTTTGCAGTTTCACAACCATGCGACCTACCATTTCTATGGTTTAGTCGTATCCATATTTCCATTTTTCATTTGTTAGAGAATTTATTATAATTAATTATGGTTGTCTTGCATCTAACCCTTATCCCTAAATTTTATTAGATTATGCATGCACATTGAATGTCGTATGATTTGAACCCTTGTTTGTACTTCTTTATTCTTTACTTCTTCTTCTTCTTCTTCCGCAGCCTTATTAGCCCACTTCTATGTGGGGTCGCTGTTGCAGATCCTTCTTCTTCATTCACTTCTGTCTTGAGCCACCTCTTCCTCCAGTTCCTTATCACTATCTTTCTTCAGTCTATCCCGCCACCTCATCTTAGGTCTACCTCTTCTTCTCGTGTCTGGAATTTCCATCCTCAGCATCCGTCGTCCCACATACTCCTCCTCCCTCCTCTGGACATGCCCAATGCCTATACCATCTCAATCTCTTTTCCTGTGCCTTCTTGGAGATTTCCGTTACTTTTGTTGTTCCTCTTATTATAATGGATCTGCATTCATAAGGTTTTGGTAAAAGTTTTACGGCCGGATGCCCTTCCTGCCGCCAACCCTCCTCCTTTCTCCCGGCTTGGGACCGGCTGAGACTTGGGCTGGCTTGCCCACTCCCAGGCCGAGTTTTCTTTATTAATTTCTTTATTTATTAATTTTTTTTTCTTTATTCATTACTGTATTTCTCTAACTCATCTCTTCTAAATTCTCCCAATAATGACTTGTACTCTACGTACAAATTAAATAACTATGGCGTATTAATTATGAATTGACGTATGGCATAATTTGAATAACTATGACGTCATAAAGTAACTTAATTCTCTTCACGTTTTCCATACCTTGAATACTGAATCACGTGTTTAGTATGTGGATATCTTTCGTATTCAATGTATGGTAAATTCTTTAATAATAATAAAAACTTCATTCTCTATAAGTCATTCTTTATATGTTGTGTCCTGTCTGCGTTATGTAGTATAAATATTATTATTCGACCATATTCATCCATACGTCCATATCTTATCTTTTATTAATTATTCATTCATCGACCTACCTATTGTCTACTTATGCCCTATCAACCTATCAGTCCGTTACTCGTGTCCGTCTATGTTACGCACACAACCTATGTGTACAATACTTTGTGCATTCGTACATGTCCCCTGATGATCATGCTTATGTACATAGTTACGTACATGTAAATACGTCCACATGTATTCTTTTTACTTTTTCTTTTAATTATTTCACTTCTCGCAAGATATTCATAACTGCTTATACGAGCGTTCGAATTCCGCTGACAGCAGCAAAAGCGAGTTCTTCTGAGGTGAAAATCTTCTCTCTTGTTGCTTCTAATCATAAAACATTATCATGTGTGTCATGTTATATATATATATATATATATATATATATATATATATATATACCGTATGGGCCCATGTACTTTGTGTTATACTTCTAACACCCTAAGTGTCTATAAATATATAACACTAAAAAACTATAGTTAACTGTTTAATTGTAATTAACTAATAATTTAATATAATGTAATTAATGTACTTTAATGAAACTGTAATTAACGATAATAATTTAATATAATGTAATTAATGTACTTTAATGAAACTGTAATTGACGATAATAGGTGAATGTGAATTAATTCGTAACTAATTATAATCGTAGTTGTAGTAAACCAAAATTACAATGTACTTAATAATGTACTTAGATTGTACTCAATGTACTACTCCGAAATTGTCGCCATTTAGGAATATATACTCGGCGATATTACGATTATTATTTTTTTGTTATTTATTTTTTCGTTTTATTTTGGAATCTTTCAAAATTCTGATATGTGTTTAAAGGTAGGGAACTTAACCTTTAACTGCACTCCCCCAACATTTAGACTTATATGATGCTTGTATTTGTAAAATAAGAGACACTCCTGTCTTAGCAGCCTTTGAGCGAGGAGGAGCCCTCCTTGAGGAGGCCCTCGCCTCCGCACTTTTAAATTCCGGCCCTCGCCTCCTCACTTTTAAATTCCGGCCTGAGCCATGGTCGAAAGAGGTCGAACCCCTCTCCCTGTAAATTAGACTTAGAGGCTGAGCATTGCCTGTACATTTTAGCAGTAAATTACAGTAAAAGAAAGTTTCACAGAATCCTCCGATCCACTATAAGAAGAAATCGGAGAGTAGTATAGAAGAAACTATTGTGAGTAACAAATCCGTTGCTGCCTCCTAACCAGAAACCCCGTCGACTTCGAACCAACCAAGGCCATAGACGTAGGGGGTTAACTATATATTATATATATATATATATATATATATATATAAGTAATTCTTTCCTCCGTTAAATGTCACAAATGAGGCGGGATGCTGCAGAAGGGTCGACCACAAGTCGATCCTGAACCGTCGCGCGTTCGAAACTAATATATATATATATATATATATATATATATATATATATATATATATATAATATTTTATATATATATATATATACACATATGGTTTGTGTATATATATTCAATAAAAAATACATTACCTTTAATTTATATTTGTTTGACGATGATTCATCATCACTTGTGTTCAAATTTAGATGTTGGTCCTTCTGAAAAGAAAATAAATAAATAAATTAACAAGCAGAGCCTTCGGCTCCCTTCCCTACGGGCGGGGCTTGTGCTCACAAACTCGCCTACAACGAAGGCACGTTAGGGTTACCCCCTTGGAGGGAGGTCATTTTCCCTCTTCCCCCAAAACTCCTTCATCCCCCTTTATGCAACTTGGGGGCTAACCCCCACCCCCTTGTTGCATAAGCCCCTCCCCCATTACACAAGGGTACCAACTGACTGATTTTAAAACTACCCTCCCTCTCTCTCTCTCTCTCTCTCTCTCTCTCTCTCTCTCTCTCTCTCTCTCTCTCTCTCGGAAGTTAATATAAAAGAAATTCATGAATAATGTTATTCCGTTTAATATAAAACATAAATTTCATTCACTACAATATGGACCGCCGGTAAAAAACGAGTACACTGATAAAAGGATTTACTTTAAAATATAGGCAAACTTTAATATTTCGAAAGAATAAAAATTAAACATTTTCTATGTTTTGGCAAAGTTTGAATTTCGTTTTCATTCGGAGGTTAAAAATAGTGATTTTAACCCTCTATCGCACAACGTTTTTGTAGGGTTAAGTCTAAATGCGTGCATTTGAAATGTTAAATAGATGCAACATGGTACCATAAAGGGTTAAGTTGATTTCGATAAAATAATGTCGGTCACATTACGGAAACACTCCGAAAGAAAAGGGTGGTAAACGGATTTTGATGGAGTTTTAGAAATGCCTATGTTGATGTTGATTGTTGACCGCGGAAAAAATTAATTGTCGATTGCTGCTCTGCGGTGACAGGGATTACGAGAAACCCAAATAAATTATCATAATAAAAACCACTTTCTACTTGACTGTAAAGTGATTATGGACCCTTTGTCATTCAAAAAATAAAATAAGGAATAAATATAATTAAATGACTAAAATTTCATACGAAACGAAGACGAGTTAATACAACTCGTTTCAACTCGGGTGATGAGTAAACTCAAAGGGTCTGTGGTCTGTGGGAAGATTAATTTAGGGTGAACTTCCGGAACTGATTGGTTTACTTCTAGCCTTCAGCCTCGAATGAAATTTAACTAAAGCTGATACCACTAAATATTTGATAAATATTACAAATTACGAGTTCAAAACTCATGGCAGTACAAAATTTATAAATTTATTCATGTAAATGTAGGTAGCAGACTTTGCGACAGAGGAAAATGTGGAACCCGAGTTTCTTCTGATGTGTTAGGAATTTAAGATAATATTTGTTTTTATGTAATTTCGTAGGGCTTGAATGTAAACATATCAGTCTCGAATCCGGATCTTTTCCGTTTGACACACATGGTTCGATTTTATTTTAAATTTCTACACAGACGTAGTTTTGCATGCCGATTCCGAAAATCAGAACCATTGTTTGGAGAAATTAATAATAAAAAAGTTACAACTAGCCTAAGACCCGCCCTTCGTGCGGGTCGCGGGTAGCAAAAATTAACCAAACTATCACGACTTAACCTAACCAATCGTCAAGGGCGTACAATTAACCTAAAAAAATAAATAAAAAACAATACATTTTTTTATTTATTTTTATATATTAAGAGAAGAGGATTCTTTATACTGTACGGCATTGACGATTGGTTAGGTTAAGTCGTGCTAGTTTGGTTAAATAAAAATATTTTTTATTTTATTTTTTTTTTTTTTTTACGGTAATTGTACGCTCTTGACGATTGGTTAGGTTAAGTCGTGATATTTTGGTTAAAGCTAACGAAAATATCACGACTTAACCTAAACGTTCCTGAGCGTGACCGACAAACGTTCCTCAGCGTGACCGACTGACAAACTGAGCGTGACGGACTGACTGACAGACATTCCTGGGTGTTTATAGTATACACGAAAACTGCGACCAGTTCCAAAAAATGCTACAGTGCATCGCAACATTTAATCGAAAATATTAATTTGTGTTGATTTTTGTCACTAATATTAATAAAATACTTTAAAGGGTTGTAACTTTTTTATTATTAATTTCTCCAAAAAATGGTTCTGATTTTCGTAATCGGCATGCAAAACTACGTCTGTGTAGAAATTTAAAATAAAATCGAACCATGTGTGTCAAACGGAAAAGATCCTCGAATCCTCACGTCATAAATAGTTCCTATTAAATATGGTGTAATACGGCAACCATCTAACATTTAAAGGTGACACAGAATTGGCTCCAGGAAAAAGTTTGACGAACGAGTTTGTCGATTGACAGATGATGCAGCTTAAAACAAAAAATCAGACTACAGTTAATATTGTATAACGAGACTTGTAACTCCGCCCACTTTTGCTTTTGTTTTTTTCTTCTATATTGGCAGGAGAATTAAATTAGTCGCAAAAGAAGTCATCAACTTAAATTCTATTTCGTTATTTATTTATTATTTATTTTGGTACTTGTGGGTTATCTGTCGCCACTTTTTAATTTAATTTTCCAACTTTTTCACAAATACAGATGTGTGTTATCATGTTGCCATTTTTACAAAAATGGTTAGGTTAGGTTAGGTTAGGTTAGAAGGAATAGTGGTTGTTTTTACGCCTCGTGAACAGGCTCTCATCGATCTCAACCACTATTCCTTCTAACCTAACCTAACCTAACCTAACCTCACACTAACCTAACCTAACCTAACCATTTTTGTAAAAATGGCAACATGATAACACACATCTGTATTTGTGAAAAAGTTGGAAAATTAAATTAAAAAGTGGCGACAGATAACCCACAAGTACCTTTATTTTTAATGCTTATCCAAATATAACCAACTACTAATAGATTAGGAATACAGGCCTGTACTGTTTAACCCTTTGAGGACCACGGGACATATTTCTCCTGTAGTGAATACTCTTATTTTAGTTTCAAGTTAAATGTTAATTTTACCGTCTTGAATTTCGGAATAGTATAAATTCATTTTAAATTAGTTACCCCATTATAATTCAATTGTGAACCACATTAATACTAATTTTATGTATACTATATTATTTTATTGTATGTAAACATAATTAATTATGTATCACAATTGTCAGTTAATTATTTATATTCAAATATTTATTTTAATCTAATACCATGTCCATTTTACAAATAAATAATAGAAAACCAAAGGTTATATTTTCCACCTTTGGTACTGTCGCAGTTTCGCCTAACGGACTCAATACGGCTAGTGAGATAATCACTGGTTGGCACTTAACTAGCGGCAGTGCTTATGGCTACATCATCCAGGTTAACCTATACCGGATAGATGCGCTACGGTCCCAAGCCGTAGCTTGCCTAGGCCAACGACGACGACGTAAACCAACAATTGGTGACCCCGGAGCTGGATTACCCCTTTTCCCCGAACGACTAGGATTAGACTGTAACGTCGTTCGTGCCCATCACCCCCTTGTACCCGAACGACTAGGACTAGACTGTAATGTCGTTCGTGCCCATCACCCCCTTCACCCGAGCGACTAGGACTAGACTGTAACGTCGTTCGTGCCCATCACCCCTTCACCCGAGCGACTAGGACCAGACTGTAATGTCGCTCGTGCCCTCTGCCCCTCACCCCTGCCCGTGCGCTCTGTGCCTGCGCTCGTCTCAACCTCCACTCCTTCGTTGGGAACTTGTCGTCTTGCTTGTACGTCAGCAAGCATAGGAGAAGATGCCTGACGACGCTGGTGCCATCTCCCACTTGAGCGTAAAGCTCCCCGTCTTCTGGCCGGGTGATCCATTTATTTGGTTCCACCAAGTGGAATCACAATTCAACTTGGGAAGGATCACCGCTAGCAGGACAAAATACGATCATGTTTTGTCCTCTCTACCAGCGAGCATCATCTCTGAAGTCCGTGACGTCATCGTATCTACTTCCACGAGTGAGGACCCATACAACGATCTGAAGTCTGCCATCCTGTGCCGCACCACTGTCTCCGAGCGTGAGAAACTACATCAGTTAATCTCAAAAGAAGAACTTGGAGACCGTAAGCCCACTCAAATGCTGAGGGCTATGCAGTGCGCTCTAGGCGAACGCGCACAAACCTTCGATAAGGACATCTTTAGACAGTTGTTCTTGCAGAAACTTCCTCCATCAGCTCAGCGTGTCTTGGCCACTATGGATCCTGCTACTCCAGTTGATAAACTAGCAGAAACTGCCGACAAAGTAGTGGAGATTGACACAGCTCCGGTCAACAACGTGAACACACAATCGGAACTGGAGTTGAAAGTGGAAGAGTTAAGTCAACAACTCAACCACGTTTGTTCTCTGCTACAAAATCAACGGCAAAGAAGCCATTCTCGGTCAAGATTTACGAAGAGGCATCGTTCGAGTTCCGGGAAGATCTGCTTCTACCACTCGAAATTTGGAAAGAAGGCTAGGAAGTGCATCTCCCCTTGCAATTTTTCGTCGGAAAACCCCAGCAGCGAGTCCTAATGGCGTCTAGTACTCGCACTGCCAACCTGTTATTCATAAAGGACAGGAACTCTGGTATCAATTTCTTGGTCGATACCGGAGCGTCAGTCAGTGTATTCCCTCAAAAATCTGGTCATACGCACTCGGAATCTCCGCCTCTATACGCTGCTAACGGTTCACGCATACCCACGTACGGTACTCAGTCGCGTGAACTAAACTTGGGCCTTCACCGATCCTTCAAGTGGATTTTCATCTGTGCTCAAGTGCAGCATCCCATAATCGGCGCTGACTTCCTCCAGCATTTCAAACTCCTGGTGGATCTTGACAAGCGACGCTTATGCGACCAGGCCACACTGCTTTCTGTTCTTGCCAAACAGGTTGCCCTTCCGGACGCCTCGAACTCTGCACTTTCCCTCGTTCCCCCTAATTCCATGTACCAGTGCCTTTTCCAGCGATATCCAGGAATTCTTCAACCTATGCAGATGGGTGATACCATTAAGCACACCATTACCCATCACATTACAACAAAAGGTCCCCCTGTGTTTGCAAAACCCAGACGTCTTGCCCCGGACAAACTGAAAGCTGCCAAATCGGAATTCCAGCTTATGCTGGATCTTGGGATAATAAGACCTTCCAAAAGCAGTTGGTCCTCTCCCCTACACCTGGTCCAGAAGAAGTCAGGAGACTGGAGGCCATGTGGGGATTACCGGTTTTTGAATTCGACAACCATCCCGGACCGATATCCGGTACCAAATGTCCAAGACTTTACTTCTCTTCTCCACGGCAAATCTATCTTCAGTAAAATAGATCTCGTTAAGGCTTTCCACCACATTCCCGTAGAGCCTTCGGATATTCCCAAGACTGCAGTTTGTACACCATTTGGGTTATTCGAATTTGTGAAGATGCCGTTCGGGCTACGGAATGCTGCGCAAACCTTTCAGAGGTTTATAGATGAGGTCACCAGAGGCTTAGACTTTGTTTATGCCTACATCGATGATTTGCTTGTGGCCAGCTCAACGGAAGAGGAACATAAGGAACATCTTTCACTCCTCTTTCAACGCTTAGAACAATACGGTGTTACTATTAATGCATCTAAGTGTGTGTTTGCACAGCCAACCTTGGAATTTCTTGGTCACACGATTTCGCAGCACGGAATTACCCCCCTTCAGGACAAGTGTGAAGTGATAAAAAATTACCCTATGCCAAGTAATCAGCGTGAGTTACGTCGGTTTCTAGGTTTGGTAAAATTATTACCACAAGTTCATTAAAAACTGTGCCAGTGTTCTTGCTCCTCTACACGCTATGATCACACACAAACGCAAGGTAACGAAATTGGTATGGTGTAGCGATAGTTTACAGGCGTTCGACAATGCCAAAAATGCTATCAATAGTGCATTGTCTCTGTCATTTCCTATCAGTAATGCCCCCCTAACTCTGACGGTCGATGCATCAGATGTTGCGATCGGTGGAGTGTTGGAACAAACCATTAACGGTCAACAAGCACCCATCGCGTTTTACTCGAAAAAGCTGCAGCCAGCCCAAACGCGTTATAGTGCTTTCGGACGTGAACTTCTTGCTATTTACTTAAACGTGAAGCATTTTCAACATTTCCTTGAAGGCCGAGAGTTTTGTGTTTTTACCGACCACAAACCTTTGGTCACTGTCTTCAATAAAAACAGCTGTAACCACTCTCCCAGAGTCATCAGGCAACTCGATTATATCTCGCAATTTACCACAGATATCCGCCACATCAAAGGTGTCTTGAACACTCCAGCGGATGCGCTTTCAAGAATAGAGATTACTTCTGTTACCCTCAGCTCTACACTGTGGAATGCTATTGCACAGGATCAAGATAAGGATACGGAACTACAAGAACTGCTCAGAGAAGAAACCACTCACTCACTTTCCCTCAAGAAAATGAGTATGCCAGGATTGTCTGTGCCCCTCTATTGCGACGTATCAACAGCTGCTATTCGCCCTTATGTCCCTCCATGTCACAGAAAGGCAGTCTTCATGGATCTTCATAAGCCCTCCCATCCTGGTATCCGTGCTTCGCAACACCTGGTTACCTCTCGCTTTGTTTGGCCCTCGATGCGGAAGGATGTCAAACATTGGACCAAAACGTGCCTTGCCTGCCAGCGTGCCAAAGTCCAAAGGCACACCAGGTCCCCCTTTGACGCATTTCCGCCCCCATCCCAGCGATTTGAGGTAATTCATGTAGACATTGTTGGCCCTCTTCCAGTGATTCAAGGCCAACGTTATCTGCTCACCTGTCTCGACCGCTTTTCCAGATGGCCTGAAGCCATCCCACTTCCTGATATCCAAGCGGACACTGTTGCAAGAGCCTTTCTTCATGGATGGGTATCAAGATTTGGATTGCCGACAAAAGTCATCACTGACCAAGGTCGCCAATTTGAGTCTTCGCTTTGGAAGAAGTTTACCAGCTTGTTGGGTACAGTACATGCGCATACCTGTGCGTATCATCCGCAAGCTAACGGCCTCGTCGAACGCTTCCATCGCCAGCTGAAGTCATCCCTTATGTGTCACGAAGACTCCCATTGGATGGATAAGCTTCCACTCGTGTTGCTTGGTATTCGCTCTGCATTTAAGAGTGATCTGAAGACTACAGCGGCTGAACTAGTCTATGGAACAACACTGCGGCTACCAGGTGGCTACTTCACTGCAGGGGATAAGTCATGTGATCCTACGGAATTCGCTCAAACACTTTCCTCTCACATGCAGTCCCTTCAGCCTGTTCCCCCTCGATTGACTAGCCAACAGAACATCTTTGTTTCCCCAGCCCTCCAGTCTTGCACCCACGTTTTCGTTCGTGTACCTGTCCCAAAACGGCCTCTCCAATGTCCATATGACGGACCCTATGAAGTTCTCCGACGTACGCGCAAATCATTCCTCATCCAGCGCGGTTCCAAGGTCGACAAGGTTTCTATCGATCGTCTTAAGCCTGCGTTTTTGGAATCAACCTTAAGTGAGGTACAAGTAGCTACCAAAAAGGTTCAGCGGAAATCTGTGTCGTTCGGAACTCTTTGAACTTCCTCTCTGGTGGGGGAGTGTGTAGTGAATACTCTTATTTTAGTTTCAAGTTAAATGTTAATTTTACCGTCTTGAATTTCGGAATAGTATAAATTCATTTTAAATTAGTTACCCCATTATAATTCAATTGTGAACCACATTAATACTAATTTTATGTATACTATATTATTTTATTGTATGTAAACATAATTAATTATATATCACAATTGTCAGTTAATTATTTATATTCAAATATTTATTTTAATCTAATACCATGTCCATTTTACAAATAAATAATAGAAAACCAAAGGTTATATTTTCCACCTTTGGTACTGTCGCAGTTTCGCCTAACGGACTCAATACGGCTAGTGAGATAATCACTGGTTGGCACTTAACTAGCGGCAGAGCTGGGCAATAAATACATTGAATGTATTTAAATACTAAATACATGGGAGAAATGTATTTAAATACTAAATACTAAATACATTTTACGAATGTATTTAGATACTAAATACAAAATACATCAATTGTATTTAAATACATTTGTAAATACATTTTAAATACATACAAATTTTAACATATGCATTCACTAATTCATGAGTAACAACAATATAAAATGCTTGATAAAGGATGAGTGTACAGATTCGTTGTAGCATTGCTTGCAGCAGAGACTTCGTGTTTACACAGCAAACAGGTGCACTTTACCTTATTACCGTCTTTAGATTTAATTTTAAAGTATTTTCCATCAAACAGAGGGTGCACTAAATTGTTATCTGCAGATATATCACTGTTTGATTCACCGGATTTGCTTGTTGAAGCCATGACACGCACACGATAAAGAAATCAACCGCTTTCGACTAAGAGTGGCACACAACTGATTGAACTGACACGTTGAAACATGAACCATGCTGTACTACACTGTTGACGCGTCGTACTGTGCTAGTACAGACGTGTATTAAACCAGTAAAAGTATTTACATTTTTATATTTTGAGTATTTAAATACATTGTATTTAAATACTCATTAAAGTATTTAAATACTGTATTTAAATACATGAAAAACAATGTATTTATAAATACAGTTCTAAATACACAAATGTATTTAAATACGTATTTAAATACAAATGTATTTAAATACTGCCCAGCTCTGACTAGCGGCAGTGCTTATGGCTACATCATCCAGGTTAACCTATACCGGATAGATGCGCTACGGTCCCAAGCCGTAGCTTGCCTAGGCCAACGACGACGACGTAAACCAACACTCCCAACAGAAATAATATTATAAATTGTACAATGATGCAACGTTTCTACAAATACATCTACATGTTTATATAGGTATCGTTTAGTTGTCGGAAAATTAACCCAAAAATGGGTCATTTAAGTGACTATAGTTACTAATATCTAATTGTAAATAACAATAAAACTTAAACTTTTAAGTTCAAAGAAACGTATACTGGTCGTCAAAGGGCTAAAAGGGAAATGTGATCACTTTAAAATGCTATTTAATAAATTTGTTAATCATATAAGTATGTATGCCTTTCTGTACCACGCAGCATAGTCATAGGCGCACGGGCTTCGTTTTTTTCGGTGGGTGGGGCTCGGAATTTGCTCAAAAATTTTCCAAGATGAATTTTTCGATGCCGACATAGTGAATATAACATGGCAAGGAAATTAAAGATTTTGTTGCAGTAATGCGCATATATTCACAGAGCATTATAAAATACACATATTTTTCATGCATATTCTATCATAGAAAAAATTAACTCTTAACAAAACAATGATTTTTTTGCCATCAGATAACATAAATTTTTCGACTGTTTTGTTGGAGTGAACTTACTACAGGTGTCAGTCACTATTTGCAAAGGTGACGTACATTCATATAATAATATAATCAGTCAGTAACATTCGGCACTAAATGAAAATACCACCTAGTGGAGGTGGCTATGCTGACCTTTGTTTTGTACTTGTATGTTAGGTTAAGTGACTATGTTGGCCTTATTTTTGTATTAAGTTCGGTGTATGATAAGATTGTACTTGTATGCTAGGTTAAGTGGCTATGGATTGTGAATGATTCGCAATAAAGATGTTTTGTTTTTGTTTGTTTGAAATGACTGCAAACCTTAGAATAAACAAGAGTCCCTTCCCTTTCCTTTGTTGAAGATGTCGATTATCCTATCTATATCATTTTCAATCACGCTCTTAGTGTAATTTATTATGTTTGAGTTTAATTAGTACATCTGACTCTAATTTTAATAAATTCAAATTTTTCTTACATTGTTTTGGGACTTTGCCCAAATTTTTGAAGTATTTGCCCGAAAATATTCGGAAACGCAAATCTGGGGGGCTGCAGCCCCCCAGACCCCCCGGTCCGTACGCCTATGAGTATAGTTCTTACTCCATATGTTAAGTAGCAAGTACGTAATATTCATTGAGTGAGATTATGCGTTAAATAATGAAAAATATTGTCAGCTACATATATTCGTCCTTATCTTTTGTACCATGCATAGGATGGGGCATTGGGGCACGGTCAAAAACTCACTGGACAAAAACTCACCGGACAAATGTTTTTGCAAAATACATACACTCTAGTCTAGATCTTAAGATCTCAAGATTTTAGACTGATTGTAGATAGTTGTGATATTTTCGTTAGTTAGCCTTATAACCCGGTTAGGTTAATTGAATGCCCGGTTAGGTCAACTGAATACCCGGTTAGATTCATTGAATGCCCGGTTAGGTCAACTGTACGCCCTTGTCGATTGGTTAGGTTTAGTCGTGATATTTTCGTTAGTTAGCCTTATAAGGCTAACTAACGAAGGCTGGGGGTCCCTGATCTTTAGGTGATTCGAATTTTTATATAAATTTTGTAATGTTCGGAGGTACCAAAAGTGTTACCTCACATAAAAATTACCCCACTACAACTGTGAATTATTACACACTCGACCACACTTATGGCCACTTAATTACACATACACACACACACACACACACACTATATATATATATATATATATATATATATATAATATATATATCTGATACATTGAGAGCTCAATATGAATCAGTTTTCAGTACCCCAAAAAGTGACAAAGCGATACCTGACATAAATGCATTCTTTGAAGAGGAATTGCAAGGAGAGTATATAACAGACTTTGAGTTTACACCAGAAGATGTAGCGAGAGCTATAGAACAAATGAAACTACATTCAGCTGCAGGTCCGGACAATTGGAACGCATTATTGATTAAAAACTGTAAAAATGAAATAGCTACACCTTTATACTGGATATGGAGAAGATCCCTAGACACTGAGGAGATACCGAGCATCTTGAAAAGAGCAAACATTTTCCCTATATACGGGTGGGGCACGGGAATCAAGTGTTTTTTGAATAGCTAGTAATCGGCCATTAGGAATGGGAGGGGCGTGCGGTAGGTAGCATTCCATTCCTGGGTTCATAGCATTTAACTTTAACTAACACTCACCTTTATCTTTCAGGTGCCATCATGGAGCAGTGGACGTTAGAACACCGCATGTTCGCGTATGATCATTTTGTTAGGAGTGGCGAGTCAGTGACAGCAGTTCAGCGTGCATTTCGCCGCAGATTCAACATTCATCGAAATGACTCTGTTCCCGCTCGTGACACAATCTTACGTTGGGTTAACAATCTTCGAACAGGAGGCTCAATAATGAAAACAAAACCGAAGGGGCCGCAACGCACTGTGCGTACTCCAGAGAACGTTGAAAGGGTCAGACAAGCGATGTTGCAAAGCCCAGGCCGCTCTGCTCGGAGACATTCAGCTGCACTCGGAATCAGCAATCGTACTGTTAGACGGATTTTGCATGAAGAATTACATTTTCACCCATACAAGTTAGCGATGGTGCAGGAATTGAATGTAAACGATTGCCCCCAACGACTGAATTTTGCACAGGAAATGCTTGCACTTTATGAGCAGAATGAAAACATGATGGTGGTAATGAGTGATGAAGCCCATTTCCACCTTAATGGGGCCGTCAACAATCAAAACTGTCGGTATTGGGCTGCTGAAAATCCGCGACAACTCCATGAAAAACCGCTGCATAGCCCTAAGGTTACAGTTTGGTGCGCGGTGGGAAAGTTTGGCGTCATCGGTCCCTATTTCTTCGAACAAAATGGGGTTACCGTTACCATAACATCTGGGCGTTACATTGAGATGGTGAACACCTTTTTCATCCCTGAGTTACGAAGAAGGCGTATTGCTCGTCGACATTTGTGGTTTCAGCAAGATGGGGCCACGCCACACACCGCCAGAGCGTCAATGGCTGTTCTTCGCCCCCTGTTTCCCAACCATCTCATTTCGAGATTTGGTGACATTGCATGGCCCCCTCGGTCCCCTGACTTGTCCACATGTGACTTCTTTCTATGAGGGTACCTCAAGTCACGTGTCTACGAGGACAAGCCCCGTACATTAGATGCATTGAAGGAAGCGATCCGTCAACAAATCATCCAAATCAACAGAGACCTGCTGGGAAGAGTGGAGGCCAATTTTCGTAAACGCCTTCAACAATGCGTCGACGGCCAAGGACATCATATGCCAGATATAATTTTCGGTACATGATTATTATGACATGAAATGCTATGTTCTTACGAATGTTGTTCTACCAATATATTTTCTTTACAAAAATAAATATCATTTTCCTGATTATTCCAAAAACACTTGGTTCCCGTGCCCCACGGGAGGGGACAGATCTCAAGCAAAGAACTATAGACCAGTGTCATTGACGTCCCACCTCACCAAAGTATTTGAAAGAATAGTTAGAGAGAAAATTTATGATTTCCTGGAGACACGGGAAAGATTCAACGAAAATCAGCATGGATTCCGATCAGGTAGATCATGCCTATCACAACTAATAGAGCACTACAACAATATCCTAGATGCATCGGAAGGCAATGACAACTACGATGTTATATACACAGATTTTGCTAAAGCTTTCGATAAATGTGACCATGGTATAATAGGACATAAAATTAAAGACATGGGAATAACAGGCAAAGTGGGAAAATGGATCTACAACTTCCTTAGTGATCGTCTGCAGGTCGTCAAAATTCAAGGTATATCATCATCAGAATCGGAAGTACGCAGCTCAGTACCACAAGGGACAGTACTGGCCCCACTCCTGTTCATTATCATGCTAACAGACATAGACAGCGGAGTAAACAGCAATAGTATAGTAACATCCTTTGCAGACGATACAAAGATCAGCAGAAAAATCAGCGATGTACATGACGTGGAGGCCTTGCAGAGGGACACGAACAAAATATACAAATGGTCAGAAGACAACAACATGTCATTCAACGCCGAGAAATTTCAACTCTTGAGATATGGTAGAAAAGAAGAACTTAAACAGACTGCATATTATGCTCCAGATAGACAGGAAATTCAGAGAAGCATGAAAGCGATTGATCTCGGGATAATAATGACAGATGATGCGAAATTCGAAACACAAAATCAGATAGCGATAAATAAAGCAAAAAGAGTCGCCGGACAGGTTCTAAGAACGTTCAAGAGAAGGGACAGGACAGTAATGATTCCCCTGCTAAAAACACTGATTATACCAAAACTTGAATACTGCTCAGTTTTGACGTCCCCATATAAAAAGGAAGAAACTAATAAACTAGAAGAAACGCAAAGGCATTTCACAGCCAAGATTGATGGCTGCAAAGAACTCAACTACTGGGAAAGACTACGTAAACTAAATCTGTACTCATTGGACAGAAGAAGAGAGAGGTACATCATAATCTACATATGGAAAATGATCGAAAAACTGGTACCAAACCTAAAACTAAACCCAATTACCATTCAAACAACACTGGAAAATAGGAAAGGCAGAATGTGTAGTGTTCCCAAATTAAAAGCACGACAAGGGACCTCCTCAACCCTGAAGGAAAATAGCTTGGTTGTCAGGGGGCCAAGACTTTTCAACCAGCTTCCTAAGGACCTCAGAAACGTAACGGGGGTCAAAGTTGAAGTCTTCAAGAAAAGACTGGATGCCTGGCTCAGGACAGTACCAGATGAGCCGGGCGTGCCTGGCTATGTACGGTGGAGAGCGCAAGAAAGTAACTCGCTCCTCCACCAGGCCAGACCTAGAGGCGGGGCCACCAGCTTGACCTCCGTGTGAAGAGAGACCAACACACGAAACAACATAAGGTTCATAAGGTAAGGTATATATATAGTGAGAAATAAGAGCACGAGGAGATGGTATATGTTTAATAACAGACGTTTCGGAAAAGTTCAATTATCTACAATGAGTCTAAAGTCTGAAGAGTGTATGTTAAAATCGAAACTAGAGTGTATGTATTTCGCAAAAGCATTTGTCTGGTGAGTTTTTGTCCTCTTTTGCATTTAAGTGGTGAGTTTTTGTCCGGTGAGTTTTTGTCCAGTGAGTTTTTGTCCTGGATTCGCATAGGATAGTTAAGAAAAGTTTACCGATCGTTTGGAAAAATTTAACAAAAAAAATTAGTTTGACTCCAACATTTATTGTAAAACATCAAAGAATTTGAGGAAAATAAAAAAGTTAAAATGCAAAAGTTTTCGTACATTTATTTACAAAATTACTTAATACTTTGTGTATCCACCTTAGGCTTGAAGAATATAAAATTTTGATCAGTAGTTGCTGTTTATTGATTAGGGACTGTTGGCAATTCTGAATTCTAGAATTTTCTCTGTGAATCTTCATGGAAGACGGATCACTGTACGAGCCATTAGTAAGCAATGGGTCATCGTGGTAAAGAGCTGTCTACAAATCTTAAGAGATCTGTTATTGCTGCACACGAGTCTGGAAAGAATTATAGGAAGACAGAAGAACTTCGAATTCCATTTACGATGGATGCTGCAGTTCTAAAGAAATGGAAAGGCTTTGGAACAATCAAAACTCTACCAAGGTGTGGACGACCTTGCAAGATTTCAGAACATACAGCTAGACGGATTGAAAGAATGGCTGCTGCGAATCCACGAGTGATTGCAGGCAGTGGCGTATTAAGGGGGGTGCCAGGCCCCAGGGCCCAGCTGTTTTAGGGGCCGATGTTTATAATGATATCAATGATAAATTTGGAATGCTCAACAATATCTCTCAACTAACTTCAGAGGAAGCATCAAAAGCAACAAAAAATCTGGCTAGTCTATTATCCAAATGATTTTGAGGACAGATTCCCATCTGAGTTTCAGCATTTTGTACTGTTTGTCAAACAAAACGGTTCAGCTGACACTCGCCCATCAGGAGTACTACAGGAAATTCACAAATTGAGGGCTGTTTCCCCAAATGCTTTCATTGCTTATCGCATTTATTTGTGTTTGATGATGTCAAATGCAACTGCGGAGAGTTCTTTTTCTCATTTGAGCATGATTAAAAATGTTTAAACGTCAAATGCTAACCCAAAAGAAATTGCAAAGTCTGTCATTGTTATGCATAGAAAACGATATTTTGCAGAATTTAAATATTGAGCTTGTAATTGGAAAATTTAGTGATATGAAGCAGCGCAAAAAACTTTTGTAGACTGATGGTGGATGATTTGTGATCAACTTTTGTACAGTAGATTAGTAGTGGACTGGTAGTTGTGTAATTGGTTTGATGTAATTGTAGCAACTTGGTAATGTGTAAAACTTGCATTATTTGATTTAGAAATAAATTATTTTATTAATTTACATGACTCGAAGATTTATCTTGTTGAGGGGCCGGAAGAATATTTTGGCCCCAGGGCCCAAAAATACTTAATACGCCACTGACTGCAGGTGATATTTGCCAAATATTAAGACTGTCTGAGATCGATGCCCATCCTTCTCTACTGTACGTCGTATATTGAGAAAGAATGGTTTGCATGGAAGAATTGCACGAAGAAAATCTCTGTTACGAAAACCGCACAAAGAAGCCCGTTTAAAGTACTCCAAAGATCATCAAAACGATGAATTTGCATTCTGGAATAAAGTTCTCTGGACAGACGAGAACAAAATTGAATTATTCGGAAACAACGAGCAACGTTACGTTTGGCGAAAATCAAATACTGCATTCGAGGAGAAAAACATCCTTCCTACGGTTAAACATGGTGGTGGCGGCTTGCTTCTTTGGGGATACTTTAGTGCTTCTGGTCTAGGAAAGCTTGTTGTCACCAATGGAATCTTGAATTCGAAGAAATATCAGGAAACTTCAGAAGAAAATTTATTGTTTTCAGTTCGGGAGTTGCGAATGGTTCGCAATTGGGTACTACAAGATAATGGTCCAAAATATAAAAGTAAGAACACCATGAAATGGCTTTAACAAAAGAATTTCAAGCTTCTCGAGTACCCTAGTCAAAGACCAGATTTCAGTTTAATTGAGAATTTATGATTTGGTTTGAAAAAAACTAAGCAAGAGAAACCCTTCGAATCTGAATGAGTTGCAACAATTTTCTTCAGAAGAACGAACTAAAATTCCTTCCCAGAGGTATCAAAACCTTGTAGAAAAATACCCAAAACGAATCATTGAAGTCATTCAAACCAAAGGTGGACCTGATGATTATCATAAATTGTCCAATATCTTGCAACAATACCGAAAAGCACTAAATACTCTGGAAAATCACTGGAACAGAGACCCATCTGCAATAGCTATACCAAGGAGCAACCAATATTTATTATTTTATTAATTTTTTATTTTTTATTTTGGGGTGAAGTTTTTTCAAAATATATCGAAAAAACTGTTATTTTCATTGTCAGGGGGCAAAAGTTCATCGATTTATGATACAGGAACATGAGGTTATAAAAATGTCATAACCCTAGACTGGACACACAAAGTAGTAAATAATTTTGTAAGTAAATGTACGAAAACTTTTGCATTTTAACTTTTTTTTTATTTTCCTCGAATTCTTTGATGTTTTGCATTATATGTTGGAGTTTAAACCAATTTTTTTATTTGTAAATTTTTTCCAAACGAACGGTAAACTTTTCTTAACTATTCTGTCCATGGTAAAAAAGATAAGGACGAATAGGGGGCCTATAGCCAACATATTTACATATTTCTCTGTACGAATCAGGCACGTATCCAGGATTCATTTTCGAAAGGGGGAGGGGGATCAAAGGTTCTAAGAGCCCAGAGACGTCTTTGTCTCAAGATACCCTCTACCACAACCCCGAAAACTATGGAATTTAAGGTTAATAGAAGGTTTTTCAGGTAAATGACAAGTTCCTTGAAGGCTTTTATTTGAAAATGGTAAATTACCTACAGTTCTTTACTGACCTTTAATAAAAATGTTACTGAAACAAGTAGAGTTTTATCACAAATCCGACAATAGAATCGATTTACAAATCCAGAAAATAAAGATGTATCTCAGGAACATGACAGGGGTCAAAGTTGAAGTGTTCAAAAGAAAACTAGATGCCTGGCTCAGGACGGTACCAGGTGAGCCGGGTGTACCTGGCTATGTACGGTAGAGAGCGCAAGAGAGCAACTCGCTCCTACATCAAGCCAGGCCTAAAAGGCGGGGCCACCAGCTTGATCTTCATATGAAGAGAGACCAACGCACGAAAATTGTGTAGGCACGTATCCAGGATTCATTTTCGAAAGGGGGAGGGGGATCAAAGGTTCTAAGAGCCCAGAGACGTCTTTGTCTCAAGATACCCTCTACCACAACCCCGAAAACTATGGAATTTAAGGTTAATAGAAGGTTTTTCAGGTAAATGACAAGTTCCTTGAAGGCTTTTATTTGAAAATGGTAAATTACCTACAGTTCTTTACTGACCTTTAATAAAAATGTTACTGAAACAAGTAGAGTTTTATCACAAATCCGACAATAGAATCGATTTACAAATCCAGAAAATAAAGATGTATCTCAGGAACATGACAGGGGTCAAAGTTGAAGTGTTCAAAAGAAAACTAGATGCCTGGCTCAGGACGGTACCAGGTGAGCCGGGTGTACCTGGCTATGTACGGTAGAGAGCGCAAGAGAGCAACTCGCTCCTACATCAAGCCAGGCCTAAAAGGCGGGGCCACCAGCTTGATCTTCATATGAAGAGAGACCAACGCACGAAAATTGTGTAGGCACTAGTCAGCATTGGGCAATGGGTATTGTCACAACTTTACAAGAATTTGCAACAACGTATGCGCACGTTTTTATTCTTTTACGATGTCGACAAATTATGGCTGTTCGTTGTTACGAGACGGAACGTTAATATAATATATCGTATTTTTTCACACTTTCCTCCACCTTCAAAATCATATTAATAAAGACCATTTTTAGAGTAAAAAATGTCAAATACGCTGAAAATAAGCATTTTCTGACGTATAATATAATAGTTTAACTAAAAATTCGTCCTAAAAGGCAGATTTTTAAGATGGAAACAAAGCGTTTTATATACCGAGTAATACGAATCTGAAATAGGCCTCTAGTTCTGCATCCCCGGACCATCCCCCCTTCATACGTCCTTCGTACAAATACGTATGAGTGCCACTATATATATATACTTCGCTAAAATCAAATCTGGGTTAGGTTAGGCTAAGCTAACGGAAGGTTAGTTTCGTGAATAGTGTCCATGATTTGGACCTGACCATAATCTGGGGCTATTACCTAAGAGCTCAGTCGTAATACAGAATTTGTCTTCAGGGAACGAGTGCCTGAACGACAAGACCATGACATCGACACTGTAAAACTAACCTAATCTAATTTAATCTAACCTACAATATACTTGTCGATAGACTGTCAAGTCGATCAGATGTAATCCCGACAATATTTAGCGGTGGTCCAAAAAAGGGAAGAAGACACTTATTTGGGACACACACACCAGGGACTTTTTTAACATATATACTAGTGTGCCAAATGGCCCACTTGCCCTTGTATTTGGCCCACTAGTCACATTCTATTGGCCTACTAGTCAATTTTAAGCTTTGGAGTAAAAATATTGATTCTAGCAAGGTTCATTTTAAAATAGTTATTTTCTAGTATGAAATATTACATAACTGCCACATGCTTCTATCATCTGCATTCCACAAAATGCTTTGTACCTATTTGCCCTTATATTTTCACAATTTTTGTCAATGCTGAGCTACAGTATAGCAGTATGTTTGAAATGTCTCTTTGGTCTTTTCAATAAATATTGTCTGGTACTACTTTTATTTAATAAAAATTACCATTTTTGCATCTACTGTAATGTGTTTCCTTAAATTCCTTTGATTTTTATATAATTATCCGTTATCTAACTAACTATCTTTTAATATAAATGCCAGGTACTTGGTGTCTGCCCTTTTTAGATATATGTGCCCTTTTTTTTTTAAAGTAGCCCACAAGTAAAAATTCCTTAAAAAAGTCCCTGACACACACACACAATATATATATATAAAAACGAAATGTTAATCATATCAAGGTTAACTTGTTAGTTTTATTCTAAAGTAATAACTTGAGTGGAGGGACTCAACAACATTCGCCCGCATTTTCAATTAATTTCTTGCTCGGCCACTGATGCTTGCATATATATATCTTAAAATTTGAGACGTCGGAGTCAATGTCGTAACGCCGCTCCCGTTGATCAGCGAAGTTAAGCAGCATTAGGTCTGGGCAGTAATTGGATGGGAGACCTTGCGGGTCACTTTAACATATTGCTTCCCAGTATATATCACTTTAACATATCGCTTCCCAAAAATAGACATTACACAACCAATTACAGTTACATTACAACAGTTTATAATATGTAGAAATTAGCTAGTCGAGAAAATGTAAATTTATGGACAACTTAACTTATTATGCTTTGCCATTTTTTGTGAATGTAAACTATTTGGATCACCTGAAGATCAGGGACTCCAGCCTTCTTTAGTTAGCCTTATAAGGCTAACGAAAATATCATGACCTAACCTAACCAATCGTTAGATCAATTGTACGCCCTTTACGATTGGTTAGGTCATGATATTTTCCTTACTTAGCGTAGATTACCGACCTCTTTCTAACCAACCAACCTTTCTCTTTTTAACATATTGCTTCCCAGTGTTAATCACTTTAACATATTGCTTCCCAGGAGGGATCACTTTAACACATTGCTTCCCGAATGCTTTGGAAAGCAATATGTTAAAGTGATCCGACCGTGCTCCGCGTTCAGACTATGTAGCGACCCGTGGTTCGAATCTCACGTTAAGCTGTAGGTCCCTTCCGCCCCATCATTATTTTTCTTTGTGAAATCGAGTAAAGCAAATAATGGTAAAACATCCAAGAAGCTCATTTCCCCACGACGTGGGGGTGAGGTACCCCTAAAGGTCACCCGAGCCAGAGCAAAAACGGAGTAAGCGATCAACTGAACTCAATTCAATTCAATACCAGCTGCTGGGAACGAACCAGCGACAAACCACTCAAGTTTCCTCTCCATATGCGATTGCCTGTTTATCTCCCCTTATAGCCTTATTCTAGTATCCAAACTAATGCTTTTGATGGTATTTGTATAATTAAAAATAGGAAAATTAGGGATCAAGTAAAGATAAGCACCCCCAACCTTTTTTAGTTAGCTTTATAAGGCTAACTAGCGAAAATATCACGACCTAACCTAACCAATCGTGAAGGGCGTACAGTTGACCTAACGATTGGTTAGGTTAAGTCGTGATATTTTCGTTAGTTAGCCTTATAAAGCTAACTAAAAAAGGTTGGAGGTGCTTATCTTTACTTGATCCGAAATTAGTACCGTTTTCTCAACGATAGATTTCAAATTTATTGCTTTTTGAGCTAAAAAAAAAATTATGAAAAAGTTGCTCATTTTCAGGATTAGTGAGACCTTGGATCACCTGAAGCTCAGGGCCCCCAGCCTCAATTACCAAATGATATCTTCGTTAAAACTAGCGAAAATATCACGACTTAACCAATTATCAAGGGCGTACAGTTGACCTAACCGGGCACTCAATTTAATTTATTATTATATTTGGTACTGTAAAGCAAAAAACAAGAATACATGGGGGCGCTGATCTTCAGGTGATCCGAGACTTTTATTGTTAGAAAAAGAAGGGTACTTGTGGGTTATCTGTCGCCACTTTTTAATATTTTTTTATTTATTTATTTTTATATATTAAGAGAAGAGGATTCTTTATACTGTACGGCATTGACGATTGGTTAGGTTAAGTCGTGCTAGTTTGGTTAAATAAAACGGTATTTAACCAAACTAGCACGACTTAACCTAACCAATCGTCAATGCCGTACAGTATAAAGAATCCTCTTCGCTTAATATATAAAAATAAATAAATAAAAAAATATTAAAAAGTGGCGACAGATAACCCACAAGTACCAAAAGAAGTCTTTCGAGTAATTTTCGAAGTTGTAAAATGAAATCTGAATAAGTAGGCCTACGTGCGTTACTTTTAATGTAACTTATTTCTTGCTGTAACTATGGAAGGCTACAAAATCCATGTGCTCTGAGGAACAAACCCAAGGAAAACGTGTGTGTGTGTGTGTGTGTGTGTGTTTCCTGATACTGAAAACTTAAATTAATGAACATCACGTATAGCGACAATATCTGAACAACGAAACTTCTCGCGTAACTTAAACCGAAGATTATATTTATAGCAAGATTTGAAACTCTGCCCACTCTTGCGTCATCTTTGTTCACTTCTGCCATTTAGTGTTTGGAAGGACACGTAAATTATCCGAAAAAAAATAAAAGGTCATCAACTTCAATTTTAATATTTGTTAATATATAGTTTACAATGTAATCGAATATAGGATCAGTTAATGTATTAAACATTATATTTTTTCGAAGATAACTGTGATTATATTCAGTTTTTGTTAATATACTTCTATACGCAAAGCTTAGATCTCACCATAATGTAATATAACACTGGGGAACAAATTTCAACTTTTTGTCTATTGAATTAGATTTGACAGTTAGTTCTAGGTAATTTGGGTGCGCTGAGCACGAATTTTTACTCGGTTTTGCTCTATCAGGGGTCCTGATTTTGCTCAACACCCCTCCTCTCGTCGTATTCATAAAAAGGTTTTTTTCTCAATACTCGCTAAGTCTTTTTGCAGTTACACATTATGCAACTAGGTTTTTATCTAGGTATTTGTACCTATTGTTATGGTATTGTTGTATTATGTATATTTTTATATGTAACACCCTAAAAATATTTTTAAATTTGTCATTTTTAACCCATTTTAATATTAGTAAATTAAGCTAAAAATATCATAGAATTTTAAAATTTTCTCGAGCGTTCCTGTTCTCTATAGAGTATTCTAGAGGGACAACTAAAATATATAAAAGCGACTCGTTTCCAGAGTTAATCAGTCAATTCAATCAGTCAGTCAGTCAGTCAGTCAGTTGAGTTAGTTAATTAAGTTTGGGCATTAACATAATTTTGAATTGGCATATGATTTAGTGAGTAATTTTGTCATCGTGATTTAATATAGTTGATTTAATTAGACGTAATTTATATTGTACCTACTCATCCGTGTTTCTAGTTTAATTTCATAGATTGTAAGTACCTATTTCATAATAAGTACCTATTTAAACTAATTTTTGTGTTTATATTTCAGATTTTCTTAAATTTATATGAATTAAGGGCTTTAAATACCTTTACAAATTGGCAGAACAATCAAGCAATATGTCATCAAGCACCAGAAAGTTCAAATGCAAAAACAACCCTGATTCCTTCTGTTATATATGTGGAAATTTTACACTTCCACATCAACGAGCAAATATAACTGACTTCGTAAAAAGAGCTTACTTAGCTTATTTTGGCATAAAACTGGGGGACCAAGATAAATCGTGGGCTCCACATAAAGCCTGCACTATATGCATTGAAAGACTGCGACATTGGACGAAGGGTTCGGATTCAAAAATACCTTTTGGAGTTCCGATGGTAAGTTTATGATTTCATAAAACTACGTAATTTAATCACTAGTATACTGTAACTTACCTAAATGTAATTGTAACTTAGGTACATAAACAAAAATTTACAGAAAATGTTTATAAGAATCTCAAATATTGCATAAGGTTGAAACACATAGAAATGTTAAATGTTTGGGTGATAACTTTTGATAAAATTCATAAAAACAAGTCTCTCGTCGCTTTTGTTAACGCTTTACAATTTTTTTTCCATATCAGGTGTGGCGAGAGCCTACTAACCACGAGACCGATTGCTACCTTTGCTTTGTCAAGACTTCGGGCTTCACTAAGAAAAATAAACATTGTATCGAGTACCCAAATTTCGACACCGCGATACGACCTGTGCTACATTCAAATGAGATCCCCATTCCAAAATTTAAGGGTCTACCAACTCAAGAATTAGTTGAAGATGTTCCTGAAAATATTGTTATGCACTTTGAGGAGTCAGACACCGATTTTGACCCCAGCGTATTTGAAAGTCAAAACGATCCGCAAAAGTTTAACCAGGCCGAGTTGAATGATCTTGTAAGGGATCTAAATTTGCCAAAAAAGGCTGCGGAAATTTTAGCTTCAAGACTTAAAGAGAAAAACTTGCTTACTTCAAACACATACATTTCATTTTACAGAAAAAGAGAAGAAGAACTTGTTAAATATTTTAGAACAGAGGATAGTTTAGTATATTGCTGCGACATAGTTGGTTTGTTAAAGAAGATGGGGGTTGAGTCTTACGATGCAAATGATTGGCGCTTGTTTTTAGACAGTTCGAAAAGAAGTCTTAAGTGTGTGTTGTTACATAATGGCAATCTATACGGCTCGATACCGATTGGGCACTCAACAAAATTAAAAGAAAAGTATGAACATATAGAAAAGGTTTTAAATCTTATCAAATATAGGGAGCACGAGTGGATCATATGTGTTGACTTAAAAATGGTTAATTTTCTGCTAGGACAACAAGGAGGGTATACTAAATATCCCTGCTTCCTTTGCTTATAGGACAGCAGAGCCAAGGAAGAACATTATTTCAAACAAATCTGGCCAGCACGAACATCACTTACTGTCGGAGAAAAAAATGTAATTAATCCACCTTTAGTGAGCAGAGATAAAATCATATTTCCTCCTCTGCATATAAAACTAGGCCTCATTAAACAATATGTAAAAGCTTTAGATACGAACGGCGAGTGTTTCAAATACATAACTTCAAAATTTCCAAGTTTAAGTTATGAAAAAATCAAGGCGGGAATTTTCGACGGTCCACAAATAAGAACAATGATTAAAGACAGCAATTTTCCTAATGTCATGAATGAACGCGAAAAAAATGGCTGGTTCTCATTCGTGGACTTGATAGAAAACTTTTTAGGCAATTATAGGGCAGATAACTACGAAGAAATCGTAAAAAAACTTTTAAGGGACTACAAAGAGTTAGGTTGCAATATGAGCATAAAAATGCATTTTTTGAATAGCCATCTTGACCAATTTCCAAGTAATTTAGGTGATGTAAGTGACGAACAAGGGGAGAGATTCCACCAAGATATCAAAATTATGGAGGAACGGTACCAAGGCCGCTGGGATTCCCACATGATGGCTGATTACTGCTGGTGCTTGAAAAGAGACCTGCCATCAACAAGCAAATACGCTAGAAAGTCTTACAAAAGAAAATTTTTGCCACAGTGAAAGCTTCATATCTGTTTGTTTTTTTATTTTAAGTCATTTCTATCGTTATAATGTAATTTTACTGTAGTTTGAACTGCTTGTATTCATGAAACTTGAAAAAAAAATTTAACACATGACTTAATTTTTTAGTCCTAATTTGAAAAATCTGGAAAATGGCACATAGGCTGTCGACAAGAATAGGACCTGATAGAGCCAAACCGAGTTGAAATTCGTATTCAGCGCACCCAAATTACCTAGAATCAAGTGTCAGATATCATTCAATAAAATACGTGTTGCCCAGTGTAATGAGTCACCTCATAATCCTGGTTTTCATTCATAAAAAAATCATTCAAAATTAGCTCGTAGCACTTTCTAGAATCTAGTGACTCTAGGCTCTACTCGACCCAACTCGTGTGAAATATTCCAAATTACAAAACAGTTAAGAATCTCATCCATGAAGTTTCATAGTAGGGAAATACTGTATGTAACAACAGTAGTGAAACAGATTTTGTGGGAAAATTTGAAGCAGAATTATCCCAATGAAAGTGGTAACCATAAAGAGATTCATGACGTCATACTTATCTTGTATTAAAAATCATGGCTATCCTCTGTTCATTTACTGTTACTATTGTCATCATCATCATTATTAGTGAAACTTGGTTTCATTTAATTAATTTTCATTGCCACTATTCGGAAAACGAGCATTACGTCATCACGGCCCCCAGTTTCTTAGAGACCTTAATAATAATGGAACTTATTCTACCTTTATACTGTGTTTCATACTTAATAAAAACATTATAGATTTCCCATTTTCTTAACATTTTCATTTAGGATAAAACCTCATGAATGATAGAAGACTGATATAAGATATAAAAGACTTGTCACCTAAGATTGAGAACCATAGTCTAATAGTGTAACGAGCACTTAATATTTATTAGGGGAGTAACGCTAATAATAATGAAAAATATCGTCAGTTTCATATTGTTTGTATATTTGCTTAAACTGAGCAGATGGAATTAATGTACTAAAGTTAGTGAAAAACAGTCAAAATAATAATAATAATGTTCAATTTCTTTTGTAATAGCAAAATTCATGTGACGTAGGGGACCTACGCTTTACGTGGGATTCGAACCATTTGAGGGCTGCTACTTCATCTGAATGCGGAGTACAGTTCCCCAGCCAACTACTGAACAGACACAACATCGCTTAAGCTCACTGATCTAGCGGAAAGCGATGTTTTGAGGTGGCCACGTCATAACCTACTAGTTCAAACACAGCCTACCTCTTTCCAATATTATCTACAGGATATTATAGATTTTATCTTCATTTCTGAGTACATTTTGTACTTACATTAATACTGAAGTTTATCTTCTATAAACTATTTGGTTATTATTGAATGTTTCACCAACAGTGACCTTAGATTGTTATTTTCGCGCGGATCAAAACATTTCCTATTGTACGCGACGAATTAAACAGAAAAAAAGCAAGCGGGTTAGGCGCTGTTAGGTTAGGTTTTTGTTAATATCCGAAATACATTTTTCTAATGTATTTTGGTGTGTTTGGTTCATATATGACCTTCATTTCTAGCGAAAATGAACCAAAACATAGGAAAACTTTAATGTTTCATAACTTTGTTTATCCCGATGCTGCTGCTAATAATAATACGGGAGTTAGAACAATGGATCCTACTAGTTGACCTGAGCGTTGTGCCTGTGCCAGTTTCTGGGTCTCCTGAATAATTATTATTATTTTAATTAGTTTTGGCATCTTCGACCGAATGTTCAAAATCAAATAAAAATACTTACGATTGTCGACGAAACGTATCGAATCAAGGGATTATTTTTCCGTGATATTAAAACACATAAATTAACTTTGCTCAGCATATTAAACCTGTTTAAAAAAATTACATATTACATCATATTAGAGCCAACTGAGCCATATATAATATATTAATATATATATATATATATATAATATATATATATATAGTGGACTATAGTGGATTTAATTTTCCTAGAAGAGTTCCTTGTTCCATGCACGGTCTATATATATATACATATATATGTATATATATATATATGTGTGTGTGTGTGTGTGTACACGAAATTAATATTTAATTTATTCACACAATGCCGAGGTCACCAAAACATATTAATAATTTTTAACTATTACTGCTTAACATTAAACACTCGTGAACACTTGCATAATGTAACAACTGTAATGTCTATCGATACACGTGTCCTCGTGTGCTCAACATGCAATGGAAGACTTGGCAAATTCTTCGATCAAACAAGAAAAGACCGAGGCTGAACTATACGACCAAGGTCAATGCAGCAAAATTGAACCGAGATAGTAATAATTATATGCCATACTAATTTGTATATTGAATGGATTCACGATTAATTTGATGGATTTCGAGGGAACATTTTTATCGTATCTTTTGTCGTATCTTAGATCTTGGTTACGAGATTATAATAAATTAATTTTAATGGGACAAAACTAAGTTTATAATGTGGGAAAAATGTAAACAAGACTATCAGAGTTCTGTCTCATAACTTACAAATCTTAATTCGTACCAAAATCGTACGATTATAATATAATTATTATATAATCGTACGATTTTGGTATTATATCTTAAATCGTACTGGCGGATCATATTTCATTCTTGCTTAATTACAAAAATAATTAGCGAAAAACAAAGGAAATTTAATGTAGATTTTAAATATTAAAATTCATATAAAAATTGAGTACTGTTACTGGGGTAAAGAGTTCATGTAGTCACGCAGTGATAAGAAGGATATTTCTTGATATAGAGCTATCTCAAAACAATAATTGCCAAGAGCTACCGAATACAGTACAAACTCCAAACGCTTTTGACAACTTTCGTTTCATTTCGTGAACGCATCGATGTGTTTGACAGAAAATCGTATGAATAGATCATCAACTAAACGGATCCGACAAACACGCAAACTGTTTCTACAATGCGGTAAGAATGACAGTATAAAGTATAAATAAACAGTGTACTATTTTCTTTTAGACATTATGAAGGAAACTAAATGACAAAGCGTCATGTACTTGACAACTATAATTATGTTTGACAATAATCAAATCATTTTGAAGTTAAAAAATCTATATAAACCCGTATTGCACCTACGTCAACCAACGATGTTCTGCAAAGTGGACCAATCCAAAGCAAATGAGTACAATGTGAATTCTCTTCGGAATACCTATACTCGATTAACTAGATTTTTCCAAGGTGACTGAACTAGAACTTTAGAATGCCACCGCGTTAGTATAACTGTTTCAGTAGAAGACAAATGGCACATAATGAAAGAATATCTCTCTCTCTCTCTCTCTCTCTCTCTCTCTCTCTCTCTCTGAGAGAAAAACTGCATGCAAAACTGCATTTCAAGTCCTGTATATAAACGGTTTGATCAAAGTAAAGATTATTTATCATTTTGTTGAAACAGGTAAGACAAAAGCCCCAGGTATTATTATTTATTATTATAATGTTTTATTATTTCACATTAATTGATGTAAAATTATTAATTATTTTGGTCATTTGTATTTGTTATTCTTGCATTGTGTTCGTCATGTGTTTGCTCTTACTTTGAATACTGAATAGCCTAAAAATGAAAGTAGTTATTTTCATTGCTATTCACCAAATCTCACAACTTATGTTTTTTGTCTCGAGTTGAATGCTTGTAGTTCGATTTTGGTATCACCTGAAGATCAAGGGCCCCATGTATTCTTGTTTTTTTGCTTTACAGTACCAAATATAATAATAAATTAAATTGAATGCCCGGTTAGGTCAACTGTATGCCCTTGACGACTGGTTAAGTCGTGATATTTTCGTTAGTTTTAATGAAGATATCATTTGGTAATTGAGGCTGGGGGCCCTGATCTTCAGATGATCCCAATTTTGTATACATATACAGTATATACAATATAATAATAACACTAATAGTAATAATAATAAATATAACATAATATGATATAATATACGATGTACAGGTATTATGTACAAAATACATGTATGTATTTGAAAAATAATGAGTTACGAGTCGTTACGCGTTATATTTTTAAATAAGTAACGTTTTGGGTTACTTTTTTTCGGTAACGTGCCCAACACTATATATATATATATATATATATATATATATATATATATATATGAACCCCACTGAATGAAAATAAGCACTGAAATATCAGAAATTACAAAGTAAAAATTTTAAAAATTATAAGACTAAACTTTTGAGGGTATAATCCTATACCCTTTTCGGATCTTTTCCTTTATAGCACCCCTAATTTCTTCTTTCCCGGCTAGGTCAACTGTACGCCCTTGACAGTTGGTTCGGTTAAGTCGTGATATTTTCGTTAAAACTAACGAATATTTTAACGAAAATATCACGACTTAACTTAACGAATTGCCAAGGGCGTACAGTTGACCTAGCTGGGAAAGAAGAAATTTGGGGTGCTATAAAGGAAAAGATCCCCCTTTTCCTTTATGCTCAAGTTTAAAACTGAAGTGGAAACAAACTGAAAACAAAAGTAAAAGTATCCACAGTCAAGATACCCTGAAAGACTGCGCATGCGCGTTAGATATTATCAAGTTATTGTTCGTAGTATTGGTTTTTAACTTGGGTAGGAAGAAAAAAGGTAAGTTTATACCCTCCATAGTCTAGTCCAACTGTTCTTTTCAGTTATATTTTTTAGTTTTTAATGTTCCAGCCTTTTAATATATACCTTTGATGGCTTCGAATAACTGTTCAGGGTCGACTAGTGTTCGACCCCTCTGCAGCATCCCGCTTAATTTGGGGGATTTGATGTATGGAGATAGTTGTTTACAGCTATCATAGTTAGCTACGCATGGATGATCAAGGACTTCACACAGGAATCTGTCGAATTGATACTCGAAGGTAGCTGGGGAATGGGTTGTTAGGCTAGAGTTTCCTCAGTACTTTCGGCTTCGGCGGCGCGTTAAAGAGTTTTGGGCCTCGTATTCCGAAAGTATTTCCCATTTCATTTTCATGGCCTCCTGTCCCACTGCAGCTGAAATAGTACAGCGTCTACCTCTTCTCATTCCATTGTGGTTTTCTTTTATTTCTTTAGCTTGGGAGACACCCCGTCGAGTACTTTCCATACTGTGTATCACTCACGTCTTCTTTCCAGGGAGAAGAGTTTCAGGGTTCGTAGTCGAGACTAGTAGTTTTCATTTTTCGTTTCCTCTGTCTTAGACGTAGGCCTACAAGTCTTTTGTATGGCTTCTTCTATGTTTGCAAGGTCTCGTTTTCCGCATGGGCTTGCGAGTACTGAGCAATATTATTGGTAGAGCTAAGCTCTTCTATAATTTTAGCACGGTGTTTGCTTTTCTGCTATGGAAGCTCCTCCACATAATTCCCATTATTTTTCTGTTATAGGTTTAATATTATAGCATTCTCTTAAATCTTCATCCGACAACATTATCACTCCAAGGTCCCCTAACCAGGGGCGTACCTAGCGTTTGTGCCGCCCGGGGCGGTCGTAGAATTTGCCGCCCTCTAAACAACATACAATTCCAAGACTTCCAAAAATTTCAAATCGAGACGCCATGAGCGAAGCGAGCGACGCGATTGTAACGAGCGTCTCTAAGGTAGTGGGTCTGGGGTGAGTGGTAGCTCCACCAGCGGGGTCCGGGGCGGAGCCCCTGCCGCCAACGAAAGAAAGAAAAGAAGAAAGAAAGAAAGAAAATATAAAGAAAGATTACAATTACATCCATTTATTTTGTTTTGATTGCAGAAAAAAAACAGCAACAACAACAAACGCGATAATTTTAAAAGTTAATTTTTCTGGCCTTCCTCTCCGCAAAATCTTTAATCACACCATCAAAATCTATTTCTTCGGCAAGGTCACGCTCAATGGAAAGTATTGTTAGATCAGTTAGCCTTGTTTGATTCATTGCTGCCCTAAGGTAGTTCTTGATTAACTTTAGTTTAGAGAACGACCGTTCGCAGCTCGCAACACTAATGGCACGAGTCAGAAACACACGTAGCAGTACGACTATATTTGGTAATGAGTCACCGAGATTATAGTTTTGAATGAACTGCAGAAGTTGCAAAGGACCTCCCATCTCTTTAGTTCCAGCAGCCGCCACAAAATGTTGCAAGCTTTTCCTCTCGACGAGGAACTCGTCTTTCTCTATATCCTCATCAACATCATCTAACTGGCAATCATATTCTTTATCTAACAGGTTTGAAGGTGTAAGGAAGTCGTATTTCTCTGAAAGACCATGAACTTGTTCAAATCTAGAAGATATTTCTTCAATCAGCCTGTCTAGCACAGACAACATTTCTCTTCTTAGCTCAGCTTCGTACCCTAGTGCTGCATCGCCAGATCCTTCACCATCCATTCGTTTCTTCTTGCGAATTCGACGCTCCATGCTTATCCCCAGTTCAGAACAATTTCCTTTGGAATAGGTCATTGCATCGTCCACAGTCTTGTCCCGATTCTGAAGAAGAGCAGCTCTCAAAGCCAAGAGTTTAACCGCACATTGTTGTAAATCCAGTCCTTTCGTTTGGAGGTACTTTTGAGCATCATTAATTTCGGGGAGGACAGCTTTCCAAAGCCCAAGGAAAGACAAAAAAGGAAATGATAGCATCGCGTGAAGAATCAACCCTGCATCTGACCTGGTAGCTGCGTTTTCTCCATCTTCCGTTAGCCGTTCCAGAGCAACGACGACTTCCGAAAATTTTTTCTGTACAATATTCACAGCATCTGCTCGACTACTCCATCTCGTTTCCACAACCCGTTTGATAGTTTGACCAGTTGTCGCAATCAAGATATCCCATCGATGAGTCGAGGCTGAAAAGAATGAAAATAAACGGTCCAATGTTCCAAAAAATGTAACAGAATCGACAGCCACTGAAGCTGCATGCACACCTGCCAAATTCAGTGAGTGATTGGTGCATGGTATAAATACAACCTTTCGGTTGACTTCCCTGATGCGCGTCTGAACACCAGATCGATGACCTGCCATTACGGCCGCATTATCAAATGCTTGTCCACGACAGTCTTGAATCTGAATGTCATCCTTTCCTAACTGCTCCAAAATAAATGCTGCAATTTGCTCAGCATTTTTGCCTTTCGTTTCAATAAAACGAAGAAATGATTCTTCTACTTTGACTTTCTTTCCATCCATTTTGACATAACGTAAGACCTGGCTCATTTGGTCCTTGTGAGAAATGTCGGGAGTACTGTCGAAGATAATGCAAAAGTATTTACTCCGTTTCACTTGCTCGATGACTTTCTTCCTGACTTGATCTCCCAAAATGTTCACAAATTCATTCTGAGTTTTTGGTGAAAGATAGGAAGTTGTGAACTTTTTCCCAAGCTTCACTCTCACCAAATGTTCCCGTAGCACTGGGTCGAACTTCGCCATCAAATGAACTAGCTCCAAAAAATTCCCTTTATTTTCAGCAGCATCATCATGAACATCTCGATGGCCTCGTAAAACCAGGTTTTGTTTAGCGAGAAACCGAATGATGTCCAGGAATCTGGTTAGGATTTGCCGCCACTTTTTTGCTTCCTTCTCAACAACGTCTTGTTCTTCTCTGTCGACTAGTTTGCCTTGAGCAAGGCGGATCTCCAACTCTTTCCACTGAATGAACGCCTGGGCATGCGCAGAACTGGATTCATGTTCATGTATCTTAGGATTCAACTTCCACCAATTTTTGAAACCTTCAACTGAATCAAAACTTGAATTTCCAGCTGGAAATAGTCTGCAACAAAAGCAGAACACAGCTTCCTTGAAAGGGGAATACATCATCCACGTTCTCAAGCTTTTCTCCCCGTTCTGTAGAGTTCGAAAAAACCAGTTTCTTAACAGCTTTCTAGTTTCCCCTTTCGTTTTCGTGCCTGGCCGTACGACTTCCTTGAATTCACAATCTATATGCTGCACAACTTTCGATCCTTGTCGTAAAAGCATGGCCCGAATGCTGTGATCAATCTTGGCAGGCCACAGCCCAATATCTTTCAAATCAGTTTTCCCGTCACGCTCTTCAACAGCTTGTGGCTGACCTTCAACATCTTCAACTTCAGCATCATCAGCATCAAAAACTGCACCTTCACAGTTTCAGCAAGAACATCACCGGGAACTTCTGCAGTAGTTTCATTTTCCTCTCTTCGCGTGATGTATTTCAGCAAGGCACCTTCATTTCTCTTTGCTTCCTCTTCTCTCATTTTCCTTATTTTTCGGAATGCAGCACCGCTCTCCTTCGTTCGCTTCATCTGTGGAAGGAGGCCAAAAATGTGTAATAAAGTATATATACGAGTATGTATATATATAGGCTAATACATATATGCAATATATCACCTCCGAATAGTAAACATGGAAAACAAAATAGTTAATTTTTTTCTGGGCATCCACAAAGCCACCTGTATCTTTCATATAAGTCATAGTTAAACTTTCGATTGTATGGTTTATTATTCTTAATTGCTGACTGAGTTATGTTTAAATTTTATTTTCAATTTGTCTTCAAGTGTATATCTGAAAAACTTTTCCTTTAGTAGTCTTGACACACTATTCGTATTGAGGGTTAATTAATAATTTTTATCCTACAGATTTAAACTAACACTCCAATAGATTATATAGCTATATTTAAACACATTTAATACACAAGTTCACGAATAAAAAACATATGTTAAGTCACAGTGACGAGCTGACAGCTGATTTTGATAACTAAATTAACTAGATTCTTACCTTTTTATATAGAACACAATAGATAAGATTGCTTACCTCTATACAGAAATCCTTCAGATAAAAGCACAAACACTACTCAAAAACAATAACACTCCTCAAAAGCGTGGCAAGCACTAGTAAAAAATCAACTTACTTTCTTAGCAAAAATAGCACAACCTCAAACTTTTGAATCTCAAAATACACTAAAATTTATTTTTAGAATTATGATTAAAATTATATGTATTTTTCACAAGGTTTCGTACAGTTTCTTTTCTTTTGTCTATAATAATAATGAAATAATATTTGTCTGGAAAAAGAAAACGAAAAAAATACATACTGAACGATATTTGACCATCGCGCACTTGGCTTCGCGACCTTGGCTTGGATTCACCAAAAAAATGGCGCTCCCAAAAACGTGCCGCCCGGGGCGGACCGCCCCTACCGCCCCCCCCTAGGTCCGCCTATGCCCCTAACTCGCGAGTTTGGTGTTACCTGTTTGTCTTCTTGTGTTTTGTACCCTTTATTCTGTAGTTCCCTGTTGTTACCATATCTTATGAGTTGGAATTTTTCTTCGTTGAACTTTATATTATTGTCTTCTATTAATCTGAATAATGTTTCAATAACATTTTGTAATTTTTCTGTCACCTTAATTTGATATTTCCTTGCATATCTTTGCGCTGTTCGCGAAGCACGACGAAGGATGATCAGTCTTTAATATCTAAATCTGTGTCTGCAATCATTGTTATAAGAGCAAGGAAACTAATAGTGTGCCTTGTACAGTAGAGCTGCTGATTTCTGAGATTTCGAATTTAACTGCATTTACTAATATTCTGTGTTCTTTGGGTCAGCTTTAGTCCCAGCTTTCCAGTAATTCCTGTTTTTCTTAAGCCTGTATTATATATATATATATATATATATATATATATATATATATATATATTAATGTAAAGAACGACGCTTGTGTAGAAGAACGTTCCGCACAAGATGAGGAGGGAGAACGAACAAATGAAAAATGAGGTAACCACCCGGGATCTTCCGATTGCCGGTCAGATATGCTATCCACTACACCATGGGCCTCAATTAAAGTCGTAATTCTCCTACATACGAGCAGAAACCAATACCCTGAGGGGGCACCTTCGCATGCTGTACATATATACATTTTAACTGCAAACAACACACAGTATAATTAATGTAAAGAACGACGCTTGTGTAGAAGAACGTTCCGCACAAGATGAGGAGGGAGAACGAACAAATATTATATATATATATATATATATATATATACCGGGTGGCCCAAAAAAAATGGCACCAAATTTGAGAAGTGATATCTCAATAACCACTGCAGCTAGGGACTTAAAGAAACAACCAAATGAAAGATAATTCTTTTCTCTTTAAATAATTATTCTAGGGCTTGATGGTTATAAGCCCATATAATGCCCAAAATTGGCTTCCAAACAAAATATACAAAAAAAAAGTTGCGCATTTATATTTATTCCTTGATCCTAATTTTAAATGAAATTTTTCTATTACAGACCCCTCAAGATGGGATTGAGAGAATCTGATAAGAACATTATACAAGCACTACGTGAAGAAAAAGGATATTCATTAAACAGAATCCTTTACGAATTTCCAAATAGAAATTGGAAAAAAAGAACTGTGGCACATTTTTTACAAAAACTTAAAGAAACCGGCAGCAGTCAACGGCGTCCGGGAAGTGGTCGACCAAAAAGTATTAGAACGCCAGAAAACATTGAAAAAGTAAATGAAATGGTTTTAAGTCAAGAGGAACAACTGGGAACAAGTAAAAGTGAACGTGAAGTTGCGAAAGAAACCGGGATTTCACGTTCATCAGTACAGCGAATAATTCGAAAAGATCTTGGGTTGAAAACATTTAAGAGGGTGAAGGTTACTGCTTTATCGGAGCCTGTGAAAGAAAGACGTTTCCATCGATGTAAAAATCTATTGCGAAGATTTCGGTCAAATGAGTCTGTGAAAAAAATTTGGTTTTCTGATGAGAAACGATTTACGGTCGAAACACCACGAAATACCCAAAATGATCGGGTTCGTGCAGCAGTGGCGACAAAAACTCATGTTGACCCAAAACGACTTTTGCGTGAAAAAAAACACTTTTCAGATTCGATAATGGTTTCCCTTGCAGCGTCATCTGAGAACAAAACATCCATCATTTTTATTCAGCGAGGCGTTAAAATTAACTCAATTTACTACTGTAATGACATTTTGTCTCCAATGTTGTCAGAGATCAAGGAGACGAGCACTGATTTTGTGTTCATGCAAGATGGAGCCCCATCTCATACAGCCAAGGAAACAATAACATTTCTCAATAATAATTGTCCTGGTTTTATCGAACCAAATAATTGGCCACCATGCAACCCAGATCTAAACCCCATTGACTACTTCGTGTGGTCTGCCTTAGAGAGAGAAGTCTACCATGGTCAGAAAATCCGTGATGTGAACCATCTTCGTGAACGAATTCAGGCTGCATGGGAAAATCTCACAAGTGACGATCTCGAAGGCAATTTCAAAATGGAGGGCGAGATTACAGGCTGTGGTTGACCATAATGGAGGGCAGATTGAGCCATTTATTGAAAATTAGGTTTAACTTAAAAGGAATAAATATAAATGCGCAACTTTTTTTTGTATATATTTTTTGGAAGCCAATTTTGGGCATTATATGGGCTTATAACCATCAAGCCATAGAATAAATATTTAAAGAGATAAGAATTATCTTTCATTTGGTTGTTTTTTTAAGTCCCTAGCTGCAATGGTTATTGAGATATCACTTCTCAAAATTGGTGCCATTTTTTTTGGGCCACCCTGTATATATATATATATATATATATATATCCCCCCATTATCCCCCGCAGCCACAGTCGAGAGGACCAATCAGTGAGAAGTATATAGCGTGCCACATCCCCTACCCTGGAGTAACGGAAAATTCTTTCCCTCACCCCCTTTTTGAGCCACTTCACCAACATGGAAATTAATGCATACCTGCAACTCTGTGGTATCTGTAAAGCTGCAACAGATGAGACAGAGGCGATGAGGTGCGATTTTTGTCAGCTACGTTTTGATTTTAAATGCCTAGAATGGGGAGATGAAAAAATCTCCCTTATAACGAACGCAAAGCAGTTTAATGGGATAAAATTTTTCTGCGAGAACTGCTTGACCGAATTAAACTCTTTTACGGCATTTAAAGCAGAAAGAGACTACGAGAAGAGAATGAAAGAGGAAAGTGGAAACAAAGAACAGTGGAAAACGGAAGAAACGGAGAAAGGTGAAATAGAAAGAATTCAAATACCGTCACAAAATGAGGCCGAAAACACACAGGCGACAAAGAGTGTAAAGACAACACACAGCATAAGGGCAACGAAGGACACAAACACAACTAGCACAAATAGGACAAGACAAGAGGGCAGTCAAGTAAACGAAGTAAAACTGTCCCCCAATAAGGAGCAAAAAACAAAAGCCAAGAGTAAATATGGGGAAGGAATTATATGCAGGTATTATATAAAAGATAATTGCAGATTTAAAAGAGGACAATGTATATATGAACATCCCCCAATATGCAATTTCTTCTATAATAATGGTCATTGTAAATTTGGAGACGGATGTAAATTCTACCACCCGAACATTTGCAGAACTTACGCAAAATATGGAACCTGCAAATTCGGGAATAAATGCTACTATCAACATCTCCCGACGGACTCAACGAACAAAGGAAAAAGTTTAAATGACAATATGAATAAAAATAACAATAAGAACAACAATAGGAACACAATAAGCGAACAAGAAAATTTGTTCAACATCTCAAACACCTTACGAATGCTAAATGTCATCCACATGCAGTTGACACAGCTGGAAACCCCCGAGCCAAATCGCTACCGGGCAAGAAGCTACCAATACAAGTAGGAGGAAACGGATCTCTTTCGGAGGATCAAAGAGCAACGAATCAAGCGATATCGAAGGAAAACGAACTTGAAATGCACAAGGGGCAACGAAAAACAGAGAACATAAAATTGTCCTGGCTAATATTCAAGGAATAAGACCAAACCAATCACTCAATAAGGTTTCGTATCTGAAAGGATTTATGGACGAAACAAGGGCGGACATCGCATGCCTCACAGAAACCCATCTTAAAGATTGCCAAGGAAATTGTGAAAACTGCGAACATTGTATTGATAAGAAAGAGATAAATATAGAGGGCTTCAACTTACTAAGAGCGGATAGAACGACGAAACGGAAAGGTGGCTGTGCTATATATGTACAGGAAGGTCATATGACAGAGACGATAATAAGTAAATCAAACAGCTATGTGGAACTCCTAGCAGTGAAAATAGAAAAACTAAACTTGATAGTAATAGTCATCTATAGACCTCCACGAATAACACGAACTTGATTGCTGATATAAAAATAACCCCGACCATTATCTCAGACCACAACTTAATCGAGATATCAAAAAATATGATGGCAGCATTAGAAGACAATACACATATTGTGGAAAGAAGTAAATTCGGGGCCTTTAACTTAAACTCGAAGACTATAAATTGGGAAGCAATCAGATCGCACATGGCCCAAATAGAATGGAGAACAATTTTCGAGAATAAAACAACTGAAGAAATGCTAACAACCTTGGAGGAAAAAACGCTGAGAATTTTAGAAAAATATGCTCCGAAATCACAGCCAAAAGGAAAAAGGAGCTGGCTAGAAAGGCAAAAGAGAAGACTATTCCGCAAAAGAAAGAGAGTGGAGGCGAAGTTAGGAAACTGCGGAGATAATGACAGGAAAACAATAAAAGAAAAACTGGAGGGTATCGATAGGGAAATACAAGCCCTGATTAAGGACCATACAGAGAGGGAAGAGGAAAAGGCGGTAGAAGCAATAAAGGAAAATCCAAAATACTTCTATAGCTATGCAAAAAGGAAAACAAAAACGCGCGCCGCTATTGGGCCCTTAAGGACGGGAAATAATGAACTAACCGACGATCCAAAAGAAATATCTGATACATTGAGAGCTCAATATGAATCAGTTTTCAGTACCCCAAAAAATGACAAAGCGATACCTGACATAAATGCATTCTTTGAAGAGGAATTGCAAGGAGAGTATATAACAGACTTTGAGTTTACACCAGAAGATGTAGCGAGAGCTATAGGACAAATGAAACTACATTCAGCTGCAGGTCCGGACAATTGGAACGCATTATTGATTAAAAACTGTAAAAATGAAATAGCTACACCTTTATACTGGATATGGAGAAGATCCCTAGACACTGGGGAAATACCGAGCATCTTGAAAAGAGCAAACATTGTCCCTATATATAAAGGAGGGGACAGATCTCAAGCAAAGAACTATAGACCAGTGTCATTGACGTCCCACCTCACCAAAGTATTTGAAAGAATAGAGAGAAAATTTATGATTTCCTGGAGACACGGGAAAGATTCAACGAAAATCAGCACGGATTCCGATCAGGTAGATCATGCCTATCGCAACTAATAGAGCACTACAACAATATCCTGGATGCATTGGAAGGCAATGACAACTACGATGTTATATACACAGATTTTGCTAAAGCTTTCGATAAATGTGACCATGGTATAATAGCACATAAAATTAAAGACATGGGAATAACAGGCAAAGTGGGAAAATGGATCTACAACTTCCTTAGTGATCGTCTGCAGGTCGTCAAAATTCAAGGTATATCATCATCAGAATCGGAAGTACGCAGCTCAGTACCACAAGGGACAGTACTGGCCCCACTCCTGTTCATTATCATGCTAACAGACATAGACAGCGGAGTAAACAGCTATAGTATAGTAACATCCTTTGCAGACGATACAAAGATCAGCTGAAAAATCAGCGAGGTACATGACGTGGAGGCCTTGCAGAAGGACACGAACAAAATATACAAATGGTCAGAAGACAACAACGTCATTCAACGCCGAGAAATTTCAGCTCTTGAGATATGGTAGAAAAGAAGAACTTAAACAGACTGCATATTATGCTCCAGATAGACAGGAAATTCAGAGAAGCATGAAAGCGATTGATCTCGGGATAATAATGACAGATGATGCGAAATTCGAAACACAAAATCAGATAGCGATAAATAAAGCAAAAAGAGTCGCCGGACAGGTTCTAAGAACGTTCAAGAGAAGGGACAGGACAGTAATGATTCCCCTGCTAAAAACACTGATTATACCAAAACTTGAATACTGCTCAGTTTTGACGTCCCCATATAAAAAGGAAGAAACTAATAAACTAGAAGAAACGCAAAGGCATTTCACAGCCAAGATTGATGGCTGCAAAGAACTCAACTACTGGGAAAGACTACGTAAACTAAATCTGTACTCACTGGAAAGAAGAAGAGAGAGGTACATCATAATCTACATATGGAAAATGATCGAAAAACTGGTACCAAACCTAAAACTAAACCCAATTACCATTCAAACAACACTGGAAAATAGAAAAGGCAGAATGTGTAGTGTTCCCAAATTAAAGGCACGACAAGGGACCTCCTCAACCCTGAAGGAAAATAGCTTGGTTGTCAGGGGGCCAAGACTTTTCAACCAGCTTCCTAAGGACCTCAGAAACGTAACGGGGGTCAAAGTTGGTCTTCAAGAAGAGACTGGATGCCTGGCTCAGGACAGTACCAGATGAGCCGGGCGTGCCTGGCTATGTACGGTGGAGAGCGCAAGAAAGCAACTCGCTCCTCCACCAGCCCAGACCTAGAGGCGGGCCACCAGCTTGACCTCCGTGTGAAGAGAGACCAACGCACGAAACAACATAAGGTTCATAAGGTATATATATGAAATAGGATCCCTCCTAAGGAGACGTAGTTTTACATTTAGGATAAAAACGAAGACGTAGAGCAAAAAAGTCATTATATTTGGCTGCGGCCAACGTTTCAGGCAACTCTACCCATTTTCAAGGCCTAATAAATAAAAGCTAAAATTAATACATGACAAAAATATATGAATGTCGAGAACTAAAACTAATTTAAAGTACAAAATTAAAACTGTTCAAGAATAAAATTAAAATTACAGAGCAGAAAACAGGCATAAGCCAAAATCAAATAAAAAATAAAAATTATATAAATGACAAAAATATACGAGTGATAAAAATAAAACTTAAAACTAAAATCATTCAAACGTAAAATAGTTCAAAAACTTTACTAATAAAAAGTTAAACGAAATAAAAAGTTAAATGAAAAACCACAAGAGTAAACCAAACATACCATGCTCACTTCACAGCCACAAAAAACAGGCGAAAAGGAGACAGGGTCACAAGGGGAAAAAATTTTTAGTATGTAGGTATTCTGATTAATATAAAGGGGGTAACAGCTAGAATCAATATTTAAACTGGAGTTCAAAAATTTAATACACAAAGATTCGTAAATATGGAGGGAGGACGGGCATTTTAATGATTTAAGAATTTTAAAATTGTTAACAGAAATGTCAACCTTACACTTCATAGAATGATTTCTAATAGCAGACTGTTCCTTTTTCGATAAAACTTTCCCTGTCCTATGGCTAATACCCATATGGGAGCAAAATCCTGCCTGCAAGGAAGAACTGTACTGCCAACGTAGTTCCCCTGGGAACACCCAGGGCAGGTAAACAAATAAACAACAGAACAGCTCATCGCAGGGGGGATTTTGTCCTTACATCGGAAAAAACATCCAAGGGTATTATTATTTACAAAAGCAACCTTAAAATCAGTGTGAAAATAAAATTTCCTCACAACACTCAACAATTGCTTTTTCACAAAAGTGTTAAAATGGTAGAGATCAGGTTAAACAAAATATTTACAATTCTTAGGAACATCATACGTTGGGATAAGGTATTTACGCAGGAAAAGGAAGGTGAAGGTTCTATTCCTTTCCTTGATGTTTTGGTCTCCAAATCTGGCTCGACCATTTTAACTTCTACATACCGGAAGCCTACGTTTACGGGTTTGGGTTTTAATTTTTATAGTTTTTGCGATTTTAATTACAAATTAAGTTCCATTCGCACTTTAGTGCCTAGAGCTTATAATATTTGTTCGAACTTTGCTCTGCTTCATAATGAGTTTGAATTCCTTACTGATTTTTTCTTTAAAAATGGTTTTCCACGGGATCTTGTAGGAGGTATTATTGGTAAATTTCTTAATAATGTATATTCCTCCAACATTGTCCCAACGTATGGTGTTCCTAAGAATTGTAAATATTTTGTTTTACCTGATCTCTACCATTTTAACACTTTTGTGAAAAAGCAATTGTTGAGTGTTGTGAGGAAATTTTATTTTCACACTGATTTTAAGGTTGCTTTTGTAAATAATACCATTGGATATTTTTTCCGATGTAAGGACAAAATCCCCCCTGCGATGAGCTGTTCTGTTGTTTATTTGTTTACCTGCCCTGGGTGTTCCCAGGGGAACTACGTTGGCAGTACAGTTCGTTCCTTGCAGGCGACATTTTGCTCCCATATGGGTATTAGCCATCGGATCGGGACGATTGGTCCAATGACGATTGGTCCAATGACGATTAGTCCAACGCCGATTCGTCCAAAATGACAATTGGTCCAATGGTCGATTGGTCCACTACTGATTCGTCCAAAAGACAATTGATCTAATAGCCGATTAGTCGAATCAGGAAACTGGTCTAAACTTAGAAAATATAATATAAATATAATATATATATATAAATTAGAGACCTACACTTTAGGGAAATAGAAATAAGAAAAAAAGAGTTTATTTATACTGAAAATAATATTAAAATGGTCTTAATAAGAGGATTAAAAAACACAATTTAAAAAATATTAAAAAACCTCAAATTGTGAGCTAATGCCCTAAGATAATCTAAGACATCATATTGGTCGGCTTCTTGGAATATTCTTAAAATCCTGCTTTCCCGTTGGATGTCCTTTTTTTCTGAGTTTTGATGTGACTTCTCCGCGGATTATGCATTCAATTACGCCTTCGGTGTGTTTCTGCTCTTTTCGCATCTCGGTTATTATTTTAAAAAGACCTACATGAGCAGAAACTACTAAAATTTCAAAGCGCCGATGCCAGGCTTCGACCTTATTTTGAGTTCTCGGTATCCCCATCTCTACTCGGTCATGTACCGACCACAAAGATGGTGGAAAAAGTGGCGGATGTCGCAATTCTTGGCCACGTAATACTCGTCGAACTTTACCGCGAACATAATTTTCTTCAAAATAAGCTGCTACAGGAGTGCCTTCATCTGGAATTGTTGGTTTAAGTTGTAACCACGCTTCTTCAATTTGGTTTGGTGCAAGAAAAGCGAGCGCAGCCATTTGTCTAATTTTTATTGAGAAATCTTCATTGTTAGAATATAGAGATTTAAGACCACAAGAAATTACCTTTCTGTAAATGCTTTGTCCAAAATGGAAGAAATAATCCTTGCTGAGTGTACCTGGCAGCTCACATTTACTTGCATTTATAGCCCCTATTTCAAAATCAGTGATTAATTATCATTTCGGGGGAGAGGGTAATTTGATTTTCTGCAGCATATTTGAGAATATCGCGGAAAAACTGGACATAACATTCCGTATTTTTTCGACATCAGCACATAAACCAAAGGTAAAATACAGCTTCTTTCATGCGGTCCAACGGGTGTGTGAATAGTGTACAACTGAGTAAAAATTGTTGGAACGGTTTTAAAGGTTCCATCCATAATCCAAAAATGTGCTGCTTCAAGTTTCTTCAAATTAAAAGAGGTAGTAAATATCAAAATTTTGTCATTTCCAATGCTTGATTCTCTAACTAAAAATAATTCGTCAAAAAGTGTTCTCCTATATTCCTCTGGAATAGATAAGTCATCTAAATTTGTCGGCTCTAGAGGGCTATCTTTTCGTACTCTGCTTACCAACTTCTTTAATGATTCCTTCTTCCCAATATATGGTACGATGGATGAGTTGACTTGACTAACAACCCCTTGAATGATTTGAGAAGGTTTTTCAGTGGTGTCCTTGGCTTTTTGCTTAATTTCATTATGGCACTTCACTACATGAAAACGACTAGCTTCCGCAGATCCACAAGTGTGCTCACTTTCACTTTTTAAGAAATGGCAATTTTCTCGATAATGTGTAACTGCAGTAGCATTACAGATTCTCTTCTCACATCGCCAATAATATGTTTCCTTCTGAGTTGTCTTTTGAATCCTCTTCTCTCGCATTGTAAATAAATAGCCACTCACTGCAAGCTTTGGTTTTCCTCTTTCAGATTTCACAGTTTCGCACACAACGGGCTCCATGGGTAGGGTAACTAATTTTGGAGAGAAGAAAGGTGCGAACAGTACAAAATCTAGGAGATTACTAACTAAACCTTAAAGCTGGTTTCAAATGTAAACTTCTATTGTTGTCTTAGTTTAAATTAGTCTAAATTAAGCGTTAGTCTTACATGTCAAAGCAGTTTATATATATATATATATATATATATATATATATATATATATACAGGGTGTAGAAATTCCAGTGTTGTCCCATTTTACAGAGAATCTCATTAAGTTTTTTCTGATACCACGTTTTGACAAGTTTTTTAGAAATGTACGCGGGTGACAGACATTGATGATTTAAAAGCAAGAATCACAGCTGCTATTGAGCGAATTGATGTGGATATGCTGCAGCGTACATGGCAACATTTGGAGGATCGATTGGATGTTTTGCGAATCACTAATGGTGCACATATCGAATGTTTGTAACAACGTTACTTTAATAAAAGAAACTTTTGAAAATACAGATTCTAAATAATCTTGTTTAAGAATTTTACGTGTGTTATCAAGAATTTTATTAAAAGATGAAATTGTACAGATAATGTTCGGACACACTGGAATTTCTAAAAAACTTGTCAAAACTTGGTATCAGAAAAAACTTAATGAGATTCTCTGTAAAATGGGACAACACTGGAATTTCTACACTTCATGGTTGACTTTTAATAACAGCCAAAACTTGTACAGATAATTCTCGGACACCCTGTATATATATATGAAAAAGAAAAACTATGGTATTTGTCATTTACCATTACTTATTCGGACCATAGTGGATTTAATTTTTCCCAGAAGAGTTCCTTGTTCCATGCACGGTCTGTGTTTAATATATATATATATATATATATACACACGTGTGCGTGTGTGTGCAGCGTGTATACATTCGCATTAACTTGTATGTGCTATAGATTTATTAATATACTCATATTTTAATATATTTCATAACAAAGTTGCTTATTATATACTTATTAATATTTAATAAAAATATGCATTTGGATCAATCATCCATTGGACGAATCGACCATTGGACCAATTATACTGGGGAACAAATTTCAATTTTTTGTCTATTGAATTAGATTTGACAGTTACTTCTAGGTAATTTGGGTGCGCTGAGCACGAATCTTTACTCGGTTTTGCTCTATCAGGTCCTGATTTTGCTCAACACCCCTCCTCTTTCGTCGTATTCATAAAAAGGTTTTTTTCTCAATACTCGCTGTCTTTTTGCAGTTACACATTATGCAACTTGGTTTTTATCTAGGTATTTGTACCTATTGTTATGGTATTGTTGTATTATGTATATTTTTATATGTAACACCCTAAAAATATTTTTAATTTTGTCATTTTTAACCCATTTTAATATTAGTAAATTAAGCTAAAAATATCATAGAATTCTAAAATTTTCTCGAGCGTTCCTGTTCTCTGTAGAGTATTCTAGAGGGACAACTAAAATATATAAAAGCGACTCGTTTCCAGAGTTAATCAGTCAATTCAATCAGTCAGTCAGTCAGTCAGTCAGTTGAGTTAGTTAATTAAGTTTGGGCATTAACATAATTTTGATTGACATATGATTTAGTGAGTAATTTTGTCATCGTGATTTAATATAGTTGATTTAATTAGACGTAATTTATATTGTACCTACTCATCCGTGTTTCTAGTTTAATTTCATAGATTGTAAGTACCTATTTCATAATAAGTACCTATTTAAACTAATTTTTGTGTTTATATTTCAGATTTCCTTAAATTTATATGAATTAAGGGCTTTAAATACCTTTACAAATTGGCAGAACAATCAAGCAATATGTCATCAAGCACTAGAAAGTTCAAATGCAAAAACAACCCTGATTCCTTCTGTTATATATGTGGAAATTTTACACTTCCACATCAACGAGCAAATATAACTGACTTCGTTTGTTTTTTTATTTTAAGTCATTTCTATCGTTATAATGTAATTTTACTGTAGTTTGAACTGCTTGTATTCATGAAACTTGAAAAAAAAATTTAACACATGACTTAATTTTTTAGTCCTAATTTGAAAAATCTGGAAAATGGCACATAGGCTGTCGACAAGAATCAGGACCTGATAGAGCCAAACCGAGTTGAAATTCGTATTCAGCACACCCAAATTACCTAGAATCAAGTGTCAGATATCATTCAATAAAATACGTGTTGCCCAGTGTTATCATTTGGACGAATCGGCCTTAGATTAATCGTCATTGGACCAATCATACCAAACCCATTAGCCATAGGACAGGGAAAGTTTTATCGAAAAAGGAACAGTCTGCTATTAGAAATCATTCTATCAAGTGTAAGGTTGACATTTCTGTTTACAATTTTAAATCATTAAAATGCCCGTCCTCCCTCTGTATTTACGAATCTTTGTTTATTAAATTTTTGAACTCCAGTTTAAATATTGATTCTAGCTGTTACCCCCTTTATATTAATTAGAATACCTACATACTAAAAATTTTTTTCCCTTGTGACCCTGTTTCCTTTTCGCCTCAGTTTTTTGTGGCTGTCAAGTGAGCATGGTATGTTTGGTTTACTCTTGTGGTTTTTCGTTTAACTTTTTATTAGTAAAGTTTTTTAACTATTTTACGTTTGAATGTTTTTAGTTTTAAGTTTTATTTTTATCACTCGTATATTTTTGTCATTTATATAATTTTTATTTGACTTTTTTTTGGCTTATGCCTGTTTTCTGCTTTGTAATTTTAATTTTATTCTTGAATAGTTTTAATTTTGTACTTTAAATTAGTTTCAGTTCTCGACATTCATATATTTTTGTCATGTATTAATTTTAGCTTTTATTTATTAGGCCTTGAAAATGGGTAGAGTTGCCCGAAACGTCGGCTGCAGCCAAATATAATGACTTCTTTGTTCTACGTCTTCGTTTTTATCCTATATATATATGTGTGTGTGTGTGTGTGTGGTTTAGTATTTGTAGTGCCATCCTTTTTGCATGTAAATGCGAGAAACTTATTTAATATCGTACTGGGACAAAAGAATTCGCTTTCAGAAACTCTTTCCGGAAATGTGTGAAATCGATGAAAAATATAAGTTTAAAGGTTACGCAGTCAGCCGAACCAGATTTTGCCAAAAAAAAAAAAATAAAAAATAAAAACCACACGATACACAGATCCATTGTCATGAGCAAGTCACACAGGGCCACCGATATCACTGTTATGCAGTTAATAAGTGTCTCGAAACGAAGGAACGTTATTCCTTCATTTCCCACGCGAAATAAAAACCACTGCCAGTACTGACAACCACACGCGAGTGTCAGAGACAGCTCCTGTATTTTAAATACAGGCGAAAATTTCATCAACAAAAAAAAATATCAACTTTAGACTCATTTCCTTCAAATCACTTTAAACACTACACAAAAATTTATAAAGAGAATTGAAGCGTCTACGAAATACTTGTGTAACAAATAAGTGTGAGGGCAAAAACGAGAGCAAGAAAGTGTTGAATAAAAACTGTTGAATGCCTCGGGCTTAAAGGGAGCGTGGGGTCCTTTGTTAGTAGTGAAATTTGGCAGCTATTCAAATAGTCCAGCGAGTTCAAGGGAGTGAAAATCTCAATAATTGGAATGTCTAGAGTAGTCAAAATAAAGACTGGAAGAAGTCTTGGGCCCTGCATTCACTTATCATTCAGTTACACAGTTCACAAAATTTTTTGCCCGTTTGAATTTAAAAAACGTTTACTTTCAAATTTTAACCTGCATCAATAGTGACCATAAAAAAATTAGTACACGTTAAAAAATACGATTCGGTTATAACAGGATATTCACTAAGTTAATCTTTACTTTTTGCATTCGAATTAATCAATATCTTAAATAAAAACTTAAATATATTAATTAGGATAATACCTAAACATACGATATACAGTAAGATAAAAACTCAAGTAATTGGAGGAGTACAGAATCATAAGTGGGCGAGCCATGCCCTCTCAAGCCCGCCCATAGTGCCACGCCTTGGGTGCAACATATATACTGTATATATACATATATATATGCGCTTCGGTAGTGTAGTGGTTACCATCGCTGACTACGAATCTATCGGCCCTGGGTTCGAGACCCGGTAACGGCAGCAGGCGCGCAGCAAAACCCAGCTGTTCATCCTTCCACACAATAAAGAAAGTGGTTGGTAGATAAGTGGCTACCCTGGGTAGCCTAGTGATTAAAACGCTGGGCTGCTGGTGGGGCGTGATTCGGATTCCACGTTAAACTGTACGTCTAAGGCTAAGGTGGAGTGAAAAGCTTGACCTTCGTCAGAATAAATAATTTGGGCGGAAGCTAACCAAAAGTTAACTAAAGGTATATGAACATATATATATATATATATATAATAATAATAATGAACGTAGGGTGGTGGTTATGGTAAATGAACAATTGAAGCTGTGGTAAAAACCGAGCAGAGTTGTAAATGAAAGATGAAATCGTTAAGTTTTGTTTAGCTTTGGTGTCAATTCATTAAAAGGTACCAGTACGCCGCGCCAGTGTGTTTCAGCAGAAAGAAGCACCGAGTGTACATATGAATAATCTAAAGTGAAATGTGGTGAAAATATTTTAATAAAGTACTGTAAAAATATTTCAAATGACTATTTTTCAATACCTTAAAATTAGTAACTTGTGAGGGTATCACGTGATGGCGTCGGTTTTCCGCGTTATTGACGGGTATCGGAGTGTACCACGTGGTCACCTCGGATTTTACCTGTACAATTCCGACAAATTCCGAGTAAGACAGTTTTTCCCCCCCGAGATGATTTTATTTCGGCTCAGAGAGAGAATTCCGGCTTATCCAGAATCCGAGTTATACAGATTTTACTGTATGCACATTTTAAAAGATATTGGAACGAAACGGAAAAACAAACCCGACATTCGTCGAGGGACGTCTGCAATCCAGTCAACACGTATCCATACTTGAGAACCTTCTTCCATTGTTTCACAAGAGAAACTCCATTTAACCAGGGCCGGATTAACCATTAAGCAAAATAAGCCCGTGCTTAGGGCATCAAGGGAAGGGGGGCACCACAGAAATTTTCCATTGTCGGATTTACCATGGATTTATTATACTATTATAATCGCGGCTTATAGCCTATAAGCTGTTGAAAACTGAATTATATATATTCATATATAGTATTTATTTTTTTTCATTGTTTGAATTTGTAGTGAACAACAACCCTTTTGAGAGAATAAATATATTTCGTTGTAATCACACACTTTACGCTTTGCGTTATTATTTTGTTTATATCAAATCTATGAGCGCCATATTAAAAATACATATAGATTAAAGGTATTCTCAGGGTTGTAAAAAGATGATTGATGCTTACCCAGAGGACTTGAACACTAATTTCTCTGCTGAGCTTCAGCAGTTTCACTCATATGTGTGCCATAAGTTCAGTGCAAAAAAAAATGTAAAAACAAGATTCAGTCATGCTGAACTTTATAAAATAATTGTAGAAGACAATATTGAGTGTGCCTTCCCAAATGTAGAAATTGCCTTTCGTATATTTTTAACATTAATGGTCACAAATTGCTCAGCTGAGCGTTCATTTTCTCAGTTGAAGTATATTAAAAATACCAACAGAACAACTATGCAACAAGGCAGGCTGGATGCCTTATCTCTACTAAGTATAGAAGCAGATGTGTTACGTAAGATTAGTTTTGAGGATCTGATCAAAGACTTTGCAATTAAAAAAAGTAGGAGAAAACTTTTCAAATATAAATGAAGTGGAAGTATACAAAAATAAACATTATTTTCCATCTTACTGTACTGTAAGTTTTGTTTCATTTCAAAAAATAAAATTTTATTTTATGGTTTATTTTTGTTTATATTTTGAATTACATATATATGGGGCACCAAAATCTTTTAAGTGCTTAGGGCCTCTAAAGGTCTTAATCCGGCCCTGCATTTAACACACGTGTTACAAGAAGACTGTGCAATCTGTCACCCCTCACAATATACAAGTACTACTTAGCAGTGTTGCCACTTAAGAAAATGAAAAAAGCCAAGATGGCTGGCAAAAAAACTCCAAGATAGGCAAAAAAAAAAAAAAAAAATTAATTACAATGAAACACACAAATAACTAACAGTCTTAATATTATGACTGGAATATCAATTAGCACAATTATCTCACCTGCGACGAATCTGAAACTATTGTAGAAGTACTCGGGGGCGTCATTTCAAATTGGCTGGGTGGGCAGGGGGCGAAGAAGGCAGTGAGAGGCCGCTCACGTCAAAATTTACTAAGTGCTACTCACAATGTACTTTATAATCAAATTAATATAAACAAGAATGATTAAATGGTATCAGCTAGACTAGTTATTTACAGTTAACTATCAAATTAAGTAGTTAAGCAATAAATCATGAAATTTATATCACCTAATGTAGTAGAGGATATATTCTAGACTTCATTTTATCAAATCCATCAACCAAAACAACAAAATTAAGGTTTTTGACCACTTCTTTTTCAGAGGCCATTATATTATATTCATTATATTGGTAATTCACAAAATATTAGGTGTCTTTTTTTTTTAAGAAACTATCATTTGGAGGGACTTTGAGGCCCTCTGGTGAGCTTGGGAGGTCTCACGGTCCCCCCCAAATGACGCCTCTGAAAAGACTGTGTGCTTAATTTTAATGATGTTAATCTGAGAGAACACCCTCTCAACACACGCAGAAGAATGCAGCAAGGCGAAAAGACCATACACAGATTTTTAAAGTGCATGATATTTAGTGTGATTATTGTTGTCTTTAATCCCCAGCAAAATCGCAAATGGGACGTCAAGTGGTTATGTTGGGTTTGATTCCAGATAATAGATGCTGCTAATTTCAGTAAAGAATCTATCAGTATCTCAATATAATAACCTTACATCAGTGGTTCCAACGTGGGCGGCACCGCCCCTCAAGGGGCGTTTGAGAATCTTTGGGGGCCGCTAGGAAACTGTAAAATTGTTACCGTCTATTAATAAATCACTTATCTTTTCATATTATTATCTTTATTAGGGAGCACCAGCAAATACTAATGGACATAAGGCGGGGTTGGCCTAAAAAAGGTTGGGAACCACTGCCTTACATGATATGAATGACAAAAAAAAACCAAGATTGGTGGAATTTTAGTAAAAAATCTCCAAGAGCAAAAAACCCAAGGTTTTGCAACACAGCTACTCGGTGTAAAAACCAAAAAGGGGTAGTGCTTCGTTGAGTTTCGAGAAGACCAAATATGAATCCGACTGAGCACGACTGGGAACATCTTCATCTTAGCATCAGACGTCGATGTGCTGACACCTATATCAAACCTAGAGGAAATATTCATGTTTATTTATTTATTATATCTCCTAAATTTTTTCTGGAAGTAGGGTGCTCACCTATATTTCCCTATAGTAAATTAATGACTAACTGGCGGTAAAGCATCGTGTAGTTGCATGCAATTATCCTGTGGGCAAAGCGAAGTAATGCCCATCTGGTACGTATAAATTCAAAATAACATTTACTGAAGATGAAAGTAGGCAGACTTATCACAAGAAAATATTAAGCTCACTGGCTTAAAAATTTTTGTTCAAAACCTTTTGCAAGAAATTATTTACGCAAAAAAAGCTCAAAATTTTTATGGCTACAATATTTTTTTAAATATATGGTCTCGCTGGCTTTTCCTCGATTTCACAAAAGCGTATGAAATCTTGTACAAGCGTGGATTGATTAGATAAAAGTAGGCTTCGTTATAATGAACGAAGATTGAAGAGTCCCGACAGTCCAATAGCAGGGTAAAGTTTTATATAGTCCTTCCTAATATTTGGGATACAGAAATCCCACCAACATACAAATAAACTAAAATGGTTAATGGTACAGTTTTGAAAAAAAGTTCACCTACAATTTCTGAAAAGCATAAAGGGCAATTATTCGTTTTTACACCCAGTCTGTTTTTATGATAAACTTTTCTGGTTAATTTTGAGGTGTTTTGCACGAATCTGCCATCCGTTTCCTGCGCAAATGTGTAGTTTTCGAGATATCGTCATCTCGAAAACTACGCATTTGCATAGGAAACGGATGGCAGTTTCGTACAAAACACCTCAAAATTAACCAGAAAAGTTTGCTCTCGTCATTTTCATTTAAACTAACGAAAATATCACGACTTAACCTAACCAATCATCAAGTGTGTAGTTGACCTAACCGAGCATTCAATTAATCTAACCAAGCCTTCAGTTGACCTAACCGGGTATTCAATTAACCTAACCGGTTAATATTGGTTATTTCACCTAAATATCTTCTGATCTTTTCGTATTAGGCAATCACTGTCGCATTTCGGGCAAGTTAAGGAAGAGAGAATAACGCCGTAATTGAAAAAAACAACCAATCCTTTGTCTTCATCTAGGGCACATGACGAATCAAGTTCTCAAAGTCAAAATCACACGAATGGCACGTTATAATTCTATCACAAACACCACTAAACTGAATCCAATTAGAAAAAAAAAATAGCCAGAACAAAATCCAACAAACTAATTAAGTCGCAGAGTAGCGAAAAAGAATAGCCTAGTCAGGAAAAATATTTTATGAAAAAAAGTACATTATAGCCAAAACAGGAAATATATTTTATTAAAAAAAAAGTACATTTGAACAAATTTGCACATAAGATATATATTTTCTTAGTCAGTTTTGAATGGCAATTCAATATATTGTACTATTTTAACCGCGCGTGAGCGGGTGAAAAGACGAATATTAACCGCATAAAGAACTAACTATTCATTGGCAATATGATTTTCAAAAATCAAAACCCAGTCATTACTGATTAGTCACTTTTCATGTTTTTAGCAAATTTTTTAAATTTATAGGCGAACTTTTTCCCACCTGTACATATCATAAAAGGAAAAATAAGACAGATTCATCGCAATTTATTTCCTTCTTAATAATGTAAGTCAAGTACTGGCCCAAATTTTGCTACAGAGCTGGTGATAAAATCTCCAAAATAAAGAAAATCAGAAAGTAATGTTCAATCTCTAAATTTTTATGTAATACACACCACTGCTACTACTATAAAAGTTTTAACCCATGTCACAAACTAAACCAAATCTCATGGGCAATTCCCACGCTGATTTTACAACTACTAAGTAGGCTCAATATAAAACATTAGCAAAATTATTTTAAACTATATGAAAACATACAAATATTAAAAAGAGTAACAACTACATAACAATTTGTATTTAAATACTATATAACCACCATTTGGAAATTCTCAAACTCACACTGGAACAATATGTAACTTTTCCTTACGCGCGCACAATTCTCCTACGGTCAGTCGAACTAACCTAATAAAACGCATCTGTCCCGTTTGAATGATAAAAAATTAGGAAAATGGAGCGATTTAAATACGATATCATTCCCGTTAACCTTCCATGCATTACGTGGAAGCAATGTTCATGCTTAACATTAATCACGACGTAAAATAACGTTCGCGGTTTATTTCCCTCGTTCACTCTCAAAGCCTCATTTAGTCAAAGTTAAACGGGTTTGAGGAATATTTTTGATCTAATAATAATACAATTCCGCCTTATCATTTTATAAGCCTCAAAACTAGAGGAATTACTTTATAACAACATTAACTAGAAAACTGTCAAGGCGGTTGAACCGACAGAGTCTGAGCTTAAGTTTTGTATTACCATTAAATGCTTCCAACTATAGAAATTCGAGTGGTATGTTACCTTGATATACTTTGCTCTTCACCACTTCAACTAAATATTCTTATACTTATTAAAGGTGCATTCATATAATGCCAAATTATAATTAAGTGTTGAAGGACTCAGAGGTTTACGTTTCTACGCTTTTGTCATCATCAGAATTACTTTTATCGAAAACAGAATCGCGTAAATCAGAAACCAACTCGCAACTTCTGAAATTTTTTTCACAGAAGTTGAAAATGGAATCACCTTCAACCGGTACAGATAGTTAAGTAGGGACAAAAAACATCCGCGACCACTTTCCTTTTACATCCATCAAACGCGAATACATCATTTAAAACGAAATACTGAGAGATAAAATCATTTGTGAAAAAATACAATTAAAACGCATTTAAAATTGAAGACTGCTTTACGCTTCGTTATTATTAACATTAAAATAATTCATCACCATTCCTTACCCTCCTCAATTGGTATTTAGAATTTATATATTCTTCTTTCATAGTTTCAGTTCGTTAAACTAGTTTTTTAAAAATGTATTGTACTCGTCTATAATCTGATCAAACAAGCCAGGCAAAGCTAATACTTTAATTTATCAGATATATATATACTATACATACGAGTAAATCATACACTGGCAACATTTGGCATCCATTAAAATAATCTTTATTTTGAACAAAATAAAATTTCCCATTATTAATTCCATACAGATAACTAAAATTATATAATTGCATCATAACTGTGAAGAGACAGTGAAATACACTTCAAAACCCTTTACCGACAACACTAAATATTTGTACCAAAAGGGAAACCACGAATATCGCAAAAAAGCGTTGAATATAATTGGGAATCCACTACTGCTCATTTTTCTTCATATCCATTTCCTCTCGTATTAATTCTGCTAAATATTTCATTCCCTGCAGGAAGAAAGTGAAAAAAAGGAAGAGCAATAAGGAAGATTTAAATCATTTTAAATCACTATCTACTTAATTACATACAAACGACTAATAATAATAATAAAATAATAATAATAATAATAATAATAATAATAATAATAATGTTTGGGTTTGTTCACACACCTTCCAAACGGTAAATGTCATATGACGGACGGGACCTCCAGCTTTACGTGGGATCCAAACCACAGGTAGCTACGTAATCTAAATGCGGACGACGGGCCCCATCCAACTATTACTCGGACCCAATGTCGCTTAACTTCACTGATCGACGAAAAGCGGTGTCAAAGTTAAACAGCGGGCTTTAAAGCATTAAGCCCGAGCTAGGCTACTTTAGCCACAGCCAATTAAGTGGAGGTGGCCGACCCGCCGCCGCCTCGCCTGGACGTAAGATACAGAAAAGACAACTACCCAGCTCTAGGCAGTACTGGGTTTGAACCCACGACTCGGAGGAGTCTCAGTACTACCGAGCGGCGCCCTAACTGATCGAGCCACGGGACGCTCACTTTAAAGCATCATAACTACATAATGCTTGAGAATTCAAAAACAACATCTAGGTACTTAAAATCAGAGTACTAAGTCTTAGCACAATGCTGCAATCAAATGTTGTTAATTAAAAAGTTAGTTTACTTTTTATATATTTTCTTTAACACAAATGACGTATGAAAAACACAATGTGGTCTACTTTCATATAACTTTCGGATCAAGATTCTCGATGATACACAACCCATTTCATTTTCGCGAACACAAATACACTGAGCGGCAGAAAAATCGGCCCACTTGGAATATCGCGGCAAGCAAAAAAGTGAGTAAGCTTCTGTTTATAAAAGTTTTAAAATTCGAAAATAGTCTGAGGCAACCAAATAACGAGACAAAACGTTAGCTGCGAACACACTAGCTGTAACGAATTTTCGACTTCTTTTAAGAATTCGACAGTCTGACATTCAGTTGCTCTTAGACTGCTGGTGTTACTTTTTTCTTCCACTTGTGGGAATAGGCATTTGCGTTTAGTAACGGATAGACTTCTAATTCTTTTGGGTTTCAGAATTGGGCATTTACAATGGATTTGAGTGCCGTGAACGTCGCAAGAGTCGTCGTCCTAATTGAAGATGGTCGGAGCCAGCGTTACGTCGCCGATGCGCTAGGAATTCCAAGAACAGTGGTTCAACGTGTCTACCAAATGTGGAGACAGGAGAGTACACCCGAAGACCAGGATCTGGAAGATCGCGCTGCACATCTACCCGTGACGATCGTTTCATCGTCGTGAGTGTTTTGCGAGATCGTCGCTTGATTGCCACAAACGTCCGCAATGAGCTGGAAAGGTCTCGAGACGTCGGTGTATCGGAGCGAACCGTTAGAAGGAGACTTATGGAAAGTGGCTTATATGCTAGACGTTCAGCAATGGGCCCGGAATTGCTCCCACACCACCGCAAGGCTCGTCTTGCTTTCGCTCGTGAGCATGTCATTTGGACTCCTCCAAAAGCAACCCTCTCGTAAAAGTACACAGGGCGAATCTTTCTCCTGTTCTTTTCCACACTCTTTGCCGTCCATCGGATGTTCGAAGATTAAATCTTGATTCGTCCGTGAACAGTGCTCGTCCCCATTGGACCATAGTCCAATTGACATGCTCACGAGCGAAAGTAAGACGAGCCTTGCGGTGGTGTGGGAGCAATTCCGGGCCCATTGCTGAACGTCTAGCATGTAAGCCACTTTCCATAAGTCTCCTTCTAACGGTTCGCTCCGATACACTGACGTCTCATTGCGACGTTTGTGGCAGTCAAGCGACGATCTCGCAAAACACTCACGACGCTGAAACGATCGTCACGGGCAGATGTGCAGCGCGATCTTCCAGAAACACGTTGAACCGTTGTTCTTGGAATTCCTAGCGCATCGGCGACGTAACGCTGGAACGCTGGCTCCGACCATCTTCAATTAGGACGACGACTCTTGCGACGTTCACGGCACTCAAATCCATTGTAAATGCCCAATTCTGAAACCCAAAAGAATTAGAAGTCTATCCGTTACTAAAAGCAAATGCCTATTCCCACTAGTGGAAGGGAAAAGTGACACTAGCAGTCTAAGAGCAACTGAATGTCAGACTGTCGAATTCTTAAAAGAAGTCGAAAATTCGTTACAGCTAATGTGTTCGCAGCTGACGTTTTGTCTCGTTATTTGGTTGCCTCAGACTATATTTTCGAATTTAAAAAACTTTTAAACAGACGCTTACCCACTTTTTTCGCGATATTCCAAGTGGGCCGATTTTTCTGTCGTTCAGTGTAGTTCCACTTACCAGATCTATCTTCTCGGGAGCGACGAGAGAGAAAGCCGCTCTCAGGTAATTCGAAGGCGCGTTGGAGTCGGTAGTGAAAGCCCTTCCTGGTACTAGGATCACTTTCTTATTCAGACCTCTCTCCATAATCATGTCCCAAGTGTCATCCAACCCTGGTACCTGAAACAAGTAACCAAATCTTATACTATAAAAGTTAAAATAAAATTTTTTAACGATTTACCTTTCACAAAAGGTCTAATTAGTACTGATATTATCTTCGTGCAAAGAACACAGCCCAGAAGTAGAACAATCTTAAATGCAAAACAGACCTATCTAATTTCTGAAGTTGCCTTGTATTTACTTCAGCTACTGTACATTCAAATGCGACAAACAGAACGTTAACTTAATTGTTTTTAATTGTAAGCAAATCAAATCTATAAATGAATCACAGTATACAATTGAAATCTTGTAATCATTACTCTCTGTATTCAGTGTAGCTGCTATCCCATACCAGCGAGTATTTTAAAATTTATTATACTCAATTTTACTCTCATGGGCCACTGTAGCTCTGAAGGCATACACGAGCCGCCATGTTGTATCCTCCTCTATTTCTACGTTTCTGTCAGAGTTTATTTTTAAGTATAAAGAGTAAAAGATTTAACCGTTTATTCATGGAATAATTCTCTCTCGATACATTTCAGTTTAGTTTTGAACCCCTTTGAAATATACTACGGATTCGTAGCGAAAGGGAGCAAACACAAAGTTGCTTCACTCTTTCTTGTTACTTCACCGAACATTTTTTAAACGTAACTATGTAAAACGTACCTTCATCCAGAGAAACATTCCTCCAGTGGGCACAGACCACTCGCACAAACCTACAAGTTTAAAAATAGTTACTATAGTCAATTAAACCTTATAATAGCGAGATAATAGCGAGCAATATAGGTTCTCTTTCCTCCCAACAATGAAGGTTAAAATATAATAACCAACCAAATCGTAGTTGGGATTAATTAAAAACAATCTACAAAATAATAATAATGTGAAAGTTGAAAGTCCAACTGGATTGCGAATTCACCACCAAATTTAAGAGTTTCAGCGTCATGCCACAACCCACACAAAATGGGAAAATAAGAGAAAATCATTTCACCTAACAAATGTTTTTTAGCAGCTGCCACCATAGCGTCTCTTCTCCCTTCATAAAAGGCTTTGAGTTTTACAGTGTGCTCCAAAAATCCATCTTCCGTCCAGAAATTGAGCAATTCACTTACCATCACCTGGAAACCAGAAACTACGATAATAATTGTAGTAATCCCAGTTCAAATTCGATTACTTACTCTACGTTACTTAAACAACAGGTATTTAGCAACATCCAGAAACCTTATTTTCCCACACGGAGTAGAGTAAGCGTGAACTGCGTCACCTAAACTCGCCCATTATCCGAGTAGGTGGTTGGATCAACTACAAGTGCGGCATAGGTAGGAGACGAACACGGGCCTTAGAAGCGTGAATCCAATTTCGAACCAATCAAGCCACAGGATCTCATAATTACATACAGATAGGTCTCGTTATACGCGGTACCACTTTATGCGGAATCGCTAACACACTAAATTATTTAGGGAACGAATTAATTTCACGCATTATATAAACCGATATTACGCGCTCCGCCCGCAACCTCCGCGCCGCTCCGCGCGAACGAACAAGTTTGAACATGTGCGAACGCTTGTTAACTCCCTCCCCCTTTTGGAACCTGTTTGATCACTCCGCGTCAGACGTTTCGACAACCCAGCAATCTCCTGAGCCCCTCCTCCAGCTCCCCCTCACAACCTCCTGAGAGGTTGGGAGGATTAAATATTGTATAAGTTACTTATTATGTCGAATTGATTCTGAGTATTATGATGCATGTTTATTACTTTTTCATGGTTAAATTGACTTATAATGTTTTCTGGGTGGCTACAAGCCGCTCAGGAACGTAACGCGCATTTATAACATGGGGCTTATGGGAAATAAGGACTCATTTTACGCAAAATCGCGCTACGCGCTGTTTCCTAGGAACGTAACCCACGCGTAAAACGAGACCTACCTGTATATGATCGAGTTCCTCCTATTTGTAATAAATGGATATTGTTTTGAAATTCCAAATAACCACAATCAAAGTGTTCCAGCCTGGCACGTGAGAAATAAAAGTAGCTCTTGTTCTCACCATTCTGCGGGAGTTGCTCGTGACGAAGCCACCGCCTTGGAAAGCATTACGTTCTGCCAAAGGCACGCTCTCTCAGGAAGTCCGCTCTTGGAAAGTGGAAATGGGATTTGCAAGCCCAAATTGAAGTGAGCATAAGAGCGCGCGATTTGGCTGGCCCTTAAGCCTTGTAAATCCCATTTCCGTTATCCAAGGGCGGACTACTTGGGAGCGTGTGCCTTTTATAGACCATGATGCTCTCCAAGGAGGTTATTTCGTCAGGCGCGATCCAACAGAAGCGAGCACTCATCCTGTATTGGTAAGGAAGAGGCTGACTTTCATTTCTCGCGTGCCAGGCTGGAACACTGATGGACTGTGGTTATCTGCAATTTTAGTGTCCAAATCTCTGCATTATTGCGGTTTTCTCTTATAATTTCAACTTTTATTGTTCTATGCTTATATGTATAAGACATACAATACGTGCAAAAGAGATGTGATGGTGGGATTATTTAACCTCCTTCGCAACATTTAAGGTCATAGGACTGAGGGGACCTACAGCTTTATGTGGGATCCAAACCACGAGTCGCTACATAATCTGGACGCAAATGATGGTCTCTCACCCAACTCTTTTCCAGACCCACTGTCGTTTAACTTCGCTGATCGGCGGGAAGCAGTGTTACGAACTTACAACATCGGCTGCAACGCAGCCCGTGTAAACGAGAATATATACTAACATACATATACTGTACATATGATAGTGCGACAGTTAACCCTTTCATTCACTGATGACTAAAATGAGTAACTAAATATTCGGCCATGCTGTATCGTATCTATACATTTTGACCCGTTAATCACACATCACTATGAAGAGTAGTCTATAGGTTAGCATTATCGTAGCAACCACTTAATTTCCACGTATTTTGGTCTTACACTGCCATCAGTTGCTAGCAGCATTTCACGTAGGCGGCTTGTGCTGTGATTGCATTCAAATAATTTCATACCAAATGTGGAAGGAATTTATATTGGTAGTTTTATGTAGTATTTTGTTCTTGAATATAATCAAAAGATGTAACAGCAGTTTGGTTTTGTGCTGTATTATTGTCTACATTTTTACATTTGAGTCACTAATGGTTATGCATAGCTGGTCTAAAAATATTTTTTATGTAGATATTAAACACACAAAAATATTTGTATAAACTATCAATTAATATGTGCGGGCCGGGTTGTGCGCATTTGGTGAAAAGTGTGCAGGGTAGGGGTAGTTGGGGAAGGGAGTAGTGGGGAAAGTGGGGGCAATTGGGGAGTGCTAGTACCAAGGGGGGGTTACCACCCCCCAACGAAAAGTAGAAAACTGAATACAGAATAACCTAACCTAACTGAACTTGAAAATATTTTTTTTTTTTTTTGTATACATGTGTATATGTGCCTGACGTCAACCAGGAAAGCAGGGTGCTCAGACTTTAGTTTCTAAATTTGCAAATGATACAAAAGTAGGGCCTAGTTGTCCCAGTTATACTGAAAATTCTTTTAAACTGCAAAAAAATCTTGATAGATCAGTGGTCTGGGCTAGCAAGTGGCAGATGGAATTCAATGTTCAAAATGGAACGTCTCCGGTGGAATTTTCAAAAATTCTATCTTGAGCCTACACCACAAACTATACATCCTCAAACTACACGAGGTATGAACTTGAAATTTTTACTATATATGCACCTCAACATGGTATAACATAAGAGCATAAAAATAAACTCGCTACCTCAAGAACTTATTTTTTTATGACCATTTCATTTTTGAAAAATTGATTTTTTTTAGTATTTACTCTTTTTTAAAATAACATTTTAAATTTTAAAGTACTGTATCTGATACAACTTTTGAAGAGCTTTCCACAGGTAGATATATTTCTCAAGTGACTTCAGTAACCTACTGTCTAGGAATAATTTTCAAATTTCAGGTTTTCGATCCGTGTTCATGTAAATGCAAGTAACTAAAAACTATGAAGAGTACACAGTACTACAAACGCAAAATCAATATCATTGTAAGAGGAGGAATTTGTTCATAACTTCTGTCCTATACAATTTTTGGTGAGTTCACTATTCAAGTTTTTTTTATTGCACTGTACTTCGTGTAAACATATAATTGAAGCTGAGGGGTTTATAAACGACTGTACTTTTAATTTTAAACATGTTAAGGGTTTAGAGCTCGTAAGACTTTTCGAAAGACACCATACTCGCCCAAATAGTCAAAAATAGACGTTGTTGTACGAACAATGAATACAGAAAATAGGCGGGGGGGGGGGGGGGGCGGGGGGCGCTCTTTCAAAAAAATGCGTCATAAATATTCCCATCATTGCTAAAAACTGGTTGTATAACACCCTTTTTTAAAAGGGGTGATCTTACACTAACAACAAATTACAGGCCGGTGTGTTCATTATCTGCGTCCAGCAAAGTTTTTGAAAAAATTGTAAAAAGTAGAATGCAGCGATATTTAGAATCCTACAATTTATTATCTCCAAATCAATATGGCTTCCGTAATAATAAAACAACGGAAATGGCTATATTAAATCTTATGGAAAATGTAAATATAGCTAAGGAGAACAAAGAAATAATGATATCAATATTTATGGATTTGAGGTAATAGACCATAATATTCTACTTAATAAATTATATTGTTACGGCTTTAGAGGAGCAATCAGTGATTGGTTTAAAAGTTATTTGTCCAATAGATATCATTTTGTATCAGTAAATAAGGTTTGCTCAACTAAAGCGCTTGTCAAACATGGTGTGCCACAGGGCTCAGTTCTGCGTCTACTGTTATTTTTATTATATATAAATGACCTTCCACGTTCACTTGATATACTGAACTTCATAATGTTTGCAGATGATACAACTGTCTCTTTTTCTTGCAAAGATGTTAATACAGCTAGGAATATATTTCATTCAGAATTCATCAGTGTAATGAAATGGTTGACCGCCAATAAACTCTTCCTAAATACCAGTAAAACAAATTTCATGATTTTTACTAATAAAAGAAATGTATATCTTGATGAACTTAATGTTAATGAAATCGCCATGAAGGAGTGCACTGTAACAAAATTTTTTGGTGTAATGCTAGATAAGAATTTGCAATGGAGTGATCATATAAATTATATCGCAAAAAAGATTTCAAGGAGCGTTGCTATAATGTTTAAACTTAGAAATGTAGTCCCTAAACAAGTTTTATTGACTCTTTTATCATACTCTTGTTCTTCCTTATATAACATACTGCACCCTTGTTTGGGGAAACTCCGCTAACAACGCATTAAATGGTTATCTTTGTCATCCAAAAACGAGCAATAAGGTTATTATCTGATGCTAATTTCCTTGATCACTCTAGTGCATTATTTAAAGAGCTAAACCTACTAAAGCTCAACGATATAACCAAACTGGCACATTTTATTTTTATTTACGAGTGTAAGAACAAAATCATTAATTTGCAATGGGTAAATAGATATTTTGTAACTCATCAAGAAATCCACTCGTATCGGACCAGAAATACATCAAAGCTTGTTATACCTCAATTTAGATTGTCTTCATCTTAAAAACTACCATTTTCATTGGATTGAAACTATGGAATGACTTGCATGCCGATATAAAAAATATTGTGAATGTAAATTTGTTTAAAACCAAGTTGAAATCCCGATTAATAATGGCATATTAACAAAAATCTAGGATTAATGTCCACTAATATTGTTTAATATTGTCTATTAATATTGTAATACATGTTTTAACTATTAATAATACTTATTTACTTGTTTACTTATTTATTATTATTAATTAACAACTAGCTGCTTATTTTTTATAAGAGCCCAGTAAAGCCAAAGCTTAAGGGCCAAATTAAATAAAATAAATAGTCGAGCTTCACAATTATTCACGTCATTGTAAATTGAAAAAATTTATTTATTTTATTATTATTAATAAAGGTTATTTTATCTATTCTATCTATCTAAGCAGCTAAGCTAAGCATTAAACGGTACATAGCGGAGATATACCACATTTTTTCCATGAAAGTAGAGGAGCATACCAAAAATCTCTGGAAAATATTTCAAGATTTATTTTTTGTTTTTTTTAAGCGAATTTTTCACACTTTGATAGGGTGCCCCGAGTTAAAAATTTAAGAAATTTGTCCGAAATGATATTCATTCACAACAACATATTTTCTGAACATTCCTACAAAGTTTCATCACGATCAGTTGAAAAGCGATTATTTTTTAAAGTATCACTAATACCGAAAATAGTATTAGTACAAGCAATATTTTTAAATTAAAATTACTAGCTTGTTTCGTGGACAACTTTTTCACTTTTATCACTTTTGTTAGCACGAGCAATATTTTTTGGAGTTCTTACACTGACCTATGATAAAAAATAGTGGGAATCAGCCGGTTTGGGGAAATTCGAGTCATAGTCCTAACATTTCCATCAAGTTTTATAAAAATCCGATTAAAAACATAAGCTGTAGCCTTCACCATGTAACACTAATAATAACTGCAACGATTTTAATAAGAATTTCTCCACAGAAATTATGAATAATAATAATAATAATAATAATAATAATAATAATAATAATATTTATTATTTTAATTATCAAGTGCAACAATAAATAAATAAAAATAATGTGACATATACAGGGTGTCCACAAAGTCCTGTTCCAGTTTTAAAATTTTATTACAACAAAACCAAGAGAGAGAGAGAACAATGCAGTTTTTTGCATTTTGTTGCTTAACTAATGAAGTTTTTTGCTTGATTTACGGGTTGTAATCCGAGTGTCAAGTTGCTATTGAGAGAAGCTTGAACGAAAATGTTATTAGGTAATGCAGAGTAATAAAGTTATTTGCATTAATTTTTAAAAAGATATAAAAAAAAAATTGGGATAAAGCACACAAAGATTATTTGTAGCAAGGTTCAGACTAAGTTTATATATATATACGAGACGTCGCGGGTACTAGGAGCGAACTCGACACATTGGCGATTTTGCGATTGTTCCACGAATGAATAGTTCAACCCTCCCCCCATCCGCAGACAACTTGGTATAGCCAAATACCCCCCTCGTACACTCAAACTGTAGTTATTTCCAATGCGTGTATTTGCGCTATGTGCTCCTCGTACGCAACAGTCACAAAGTTTAAACGCGTCCATCTCAAAACTGGTTTGGCGAGTTCGCCCCTGGTACTCGCAACGCCTCAGATAGAAATCCAGCTAAGATTTACACACTCTTATTTGTTGGGAGATAAGAAACTAAAATGTTAAGTACTAAATACCTCGCTTGCTAATTGAATCTTGATAGCCTTAGATACCTTGACCACCTTGCGCATATTTACTTTTATCTCATTATTTATTATTTTTGTTTTGCTATATAGGAATATAGATTAATTTATTATTATTGGGTAGGTTCCGCACAATCTTAGGAACCAAATGAAACGCTATCTAAGGTTAACAATGAAAAAGTTTAAAATATTTATGAAGTTAAATAAACTAAACAGATCCGTGATTTAAAGATTTGATCGCGGTACTTTAGAGTGCCTACCAAAACCAGTGCCAATATATTTACCTGCGACAGCGATGATGCGTGAAGAATGGATGCCTGCATGTGCAATATGATGTTCCTAATAAGAGGTTTTGGTCCAGTCGCGAAACCCAACCGAATTCCTGAACTCAAAACCTTCGAAAACGAATCAAATCGAATCACTCTCCCTTCCACATCTAAACTTAGGAAACTCGGGGGATAATTCTGAGGTGGGAAGAAAAAAAATATGACAGACGATTCACACCCCAGGCGGAAAAAAAGGTAACGCAATGAAGTCTACCGCTATATATTTAGTTAATAAATTCAAGATTATAACGGATCAACGACTTTAAAACTATGAAATATTTTTTAATATAATATTAAAAACTTTTCCTAGTTGTTTTATTAAAGAGGGAATTCAAAATTCTGAGGGCTGTATTATTATTATTATTTCGACTGTTGAGTTAACTGGTCTTCTCGAATTCAGTAAAGACTATAAAATTTTAAAGAAAACTAAGCAGATATCGAGAGGTAGACTCGTGTGAGCTTACACCAGCATTTTACTAATGAATGTAAAGCTGTAAATTTTTTATGTAAAATTTTATCAACCAATGTGTAATAAGCCTGTCTGACACTACCTTATGTCTGCAAAACAACGACGCTCTATTTTATTTCATTCACATATTATAAAATATTTGAAAAATTTCAAGGACACATTATTTTCCAGGAACTTTAGTTTTTTTTTCACGTAGTTGAGGCTACACCATCATCTAATTTACCATACAAAATTATATATTCTACAGCTCAACGTGCGTTTATTGTGAAGCGTTATTTTTATGTGGTTTCAGAGCCCAATTTGGAATAAAGGAAGCACCTAGCAGATCTGCAATAGGGAGAATAATGAAGAAATTCGAAGATACTACAAACATGAAAGAATTTTCAAGAAAAGTTTTGTTGATCGAAAGAAAACTAAAATACCCAATGTTGCGCGGTAAATTCGATAATAGCTTAACCTTAAAAAAAAAAAGACCTCCAAAGTTTTGCGAAAACAATGATGCGCCCTAGAAACTTATGCAAAATACTTTGTAACATGAATTAAACATAACTTGGGGGGGGTACTGTTCCGAGAAAAATGATCTGAAAACGATAGAAAATACAGATTTCTCGAGTTACTACACTTTGTATATTACTTCACACTACTTCATAACTACACAAAAGCGGGAAGGTAGAGGAAGGCAATGGAATCCAAACTACTTTATTTTCGGGAGATGGAGAAGGAATTAATTACAATTCCAGTACTAGCCTCTTAGTTACAGTAATTATTATTATTACAATAAAAATTAATCATCATCATTTCAATTAATAATAAAAATAATAATAATAATAAAATGTTATAATATAAGCTTAAACAAAGCACTGCACTGAGTTAGGCCTACTAGAAACATTTACCACCAAACCATCATCATGAGTAAAAAACTCGAACAAAAAACGCGCCAACTACATGGTCAACGACGAACAATAATTAATGCTAATTATTAATAATACACTTAAAAATTAAGAACCTTATTCCCCTGTTCGAAAATTCTGACTTACAAACATTGCAAAATGCGTTCCTTACCTCATGGTCATCAAACTGAACGAAATAATAGGGATCGTCTTCGAGTATTATTATATTATATTCACATGCCAAATCATAAATTTCTTTCCTTCTTTCTGCGGTAATTGAAACGCCCGAAGGATTTGCCGCATTCGGGTTCACATACATCACCTGCAGAGAATCAGCCTTCACTTTAATGTTGTTATTAAACACCGATACGTGCTTAATAAAATGGATCACTCCAATTTATTTAATCCGCTCACGAAATCTATACACAGACATGTGTGTGTGTGTGTGTGTGTGTGTAAGGGCACATTTTTTGCTATACAAAAATCCCCCACCAGAATCCGAAACTGGGACCTCTGACTCGGAGTCATGGATACTGAACATTAGGATATGACGAGATAAAAGTTAATACAACCTGGTACACATTTCACTGCTGTGATTGCGAATCAGGGGTCCTGGATTTGAATTCTACATATCCATCCATATTTTATGTATGTATATAGTTGTAATCAAAATTATCAATGTCGAAGCTTAAAAAAATAATTTCTGGAATATTTGGCTTTCAGCTAGGTCTTATTTTAAAGCTTCAAGACCTCTTTATGAAGTGGTCGACATAAAAAATCTGAAAAACACCAGATGTGAAATCATGCTTGCTAGCACAGAATGGGAACTCGGTGTATTCATACACCTTTAGGAGTCCAATATCCTACCTCTCGAATGAATGCCACTCACCAAGGCCAACGACCAATTCCTATTAACATTAAAACACGCGCAAAACACACCACCACACTAATCAACATTTACATCCCACCAGATAGTTCACCTCAGGTGCCAGCCAATTACAATCCACAGTTACAATCTGGACTCACTAATGTCATCTTAGGAGTAGACTTCAATGCTAAAGACACTAGTTGGTACCTGCACAACCAAAGCAACACCAGAGGCGCCAACATAGCCACACAACTAAACAGCCTCTTCATTCTTAATACAGAAGAACACACACACGTACCACATCAAGCAGGATACTCAAACTCCTCCCCAGACATAACGTTCTGTTCCCCCTCACTGGAGAATAGAAAAACAACTGTCATCAGACCACCTGCCCATCATCATTACAACACGTTCTACATTCTGCCCCAACAGCCTTAGGCACACTTACAGAAATTACAAGAAAGCTGATTGGGAACAGTTCAAAATACAGACTGAGGAACAATTCACCACATTAAACAGCACACCCATCATAAACATCAATACAACACTCAAGACATTTAATCAGATCATCAATAATGCAAACAAATACCCAAGGGCAACATTAGGAGATACAACCCAAATTACACTAGAGAAATAGCCCACCTCATAAGGCAATGTAACAACCTGAAAAATAACACACAAACACCACACACAGAAGCCATAAAACAGCAGATACAACAGCTCAACACAGAAATAAACAACAAACTCAAAGAAAAACAAACCGAAACATTTAGGGAATTCATAACAACACTAAACCACTCTATAGATACATCCAGGCTATACAAGACTATAAACAGCATTACCCACACTAACAGCGGCATTCACACCTCACACGCGGCTATCTGTCGCAGCCAAAATAATATCCCAACATACACACAACAAGCTAACATTCTAGTTAATCACAACGCAAAGATAAGTCGCTTAAACAGAGAAAACAACCAGAAACACAAACAGCCAGACACAAGAAAAGCTACAGACTCGACACGACCATTACACCCTTCAATACAGACCAGACCACCAAGATCATCAAAAACATTAAGAATCCGAAGGCTACTGGACCAGACAACATATCTAACATACACCTTAAACACTTGGGCTCACAGGGAATACTAGCTCTCACAAATATCAGCACATATTCATACCAACACTGTATTATTCCTGACATATGGAAACAAAGTAAAATTATTACACTACTAAAACCAAACAAAAATCCAACAGAACCAGCTTCCTATAGACCCATTACTTTACTATGCACACCTCCCAAAGTAACAGAAAGACTAATCTTACAAATCACCAACCCACACATACCACTATCGCCTACTCAACATGGATTCAGACCTCACCACTCAACCACGACATTACTCACTAACCTCACGCAGCACATCATGGATGGCATCAACTCCAGACGACCAGCTCAACGTACACTATTAGCAACAATAGACATTAGTAAAGCATTTGATACTATCCCATGCTTCCCTCTCATAAACAAAATACTCAACACAAACATGCACAATAACACCAAAAGGTGGCTGAGCAACTATCTTTCAGGAAGATACTCATTACTCATATGTCACATTTAACGGCAAGTCATCCAAAAACAAGCTTTTTCCGAACGGGGTCCCTCAAGGCTCTGTTCTCTCACCAACACCATTCAACTTATACATGCATGACATTCCAACACCCATATATAACACGCTTACCTTATCATCATATGCAGATGACATCACTCTAACATCCACCCACAACATCGACACTGCTACAAATAACCTACAAACATACATAAACAGTATATAAGACTGGCTCATACACATTAGACTCAAAGTAGTGCCCACAAAATCAACCATCACCTTGCTTACAAGCAACACAAAAGAACACCAGATAACTCCACAGCTTACACTAAACAACAACATTCCACACACTCACAGGACCAAAATACTTGGGGTCACATACAACACATCATTATCTTTTGCAAACCAGATTCAGGACATCAAAAACAAATGTACGTCAATACTCAACACGCTTAGGGTACTAACAGGCACAAACTTTGGACACCAGCAAGAAACATCATCACTTATATACAAACAATATATTCGCTCAGTTATGGACTATGCTAGCCCATGCTGGGCACCCATTATCTCAAACACGCACATAAACACCTTACAGACAATACAAAACAACGCACTTCGTATCATTACAGGATGCACTCAAACAACACCAATAGAACACCTGCACACAGAAACAAAAATACTGAAAGTTAGGGAACATTTAGACATGAGGGGAACACAATTCATGGCAGCAGCGACAACTTACCCACAACACCCTTGCGGCCCAGGGCCGTTTCCTGGCATAAGCAGACTAAGCGGCCGCTTAGGGCCCCGCTGCTACTAGGGGGCCCTAGACAGGCTCCCAGGTCATAGCTCAATGGGCAAGAATAGGAATATAGCTGAAGTTAATATTAATATTACTGTTATTGTTATTATTATCATCCTTATTATTATTATTATTGTCGTATTAATTAAAGTTTTTGTGAGACAAATGTCATAAAACGGAAACAAACGAAACGTTTTGGTCGTTATGTGTAAATAACTATTGAGAGATCTTATTTCTATATTATTTAACTTTATTCTTATTATATGCTTATACTTTCCTAAATGCTTAATTTTTCTAGTATTGTAAAACATTATTATTATTATCATCATCATCATCATCATTATTATCATGATTATTATTATTTAGCAGATTAGTTGTGGTTAACTAGATGTGACTTCGTGCATCTTGGAAAATGAAACATTAATTATCCATCAGGAGCTGAAAAACGGAAAAAGAAGAAAATAGAGGAGGAGAAGCTTTCCAGTAGCACAGGTGAGATGTGCCACTTGTATATTCTTATGATTACAGTTCAAGCAACTAGGTTAGGTAGATAGGTAGACCATCAAGCTAGGCAAGTGCTCAGGAATCGTGTAGAGTAAGCTAGTCTGTAATATTTATATTATTTCGAACTGTGAAATTTAATGGATCACATTACCTCAAATTCTGTTCACACAGATCAATTATCAAACAAGATAAGAAAGCGTATTTTAGCAAAATCTAACAGAATGTGTAATGTTATGTTCTTCTCAGGAGCACTACTGAAATATTTGGAAAAGCCATCCTCAACAAAGCCTGATGAGCATCATGAGCCAATAGCAGGACCATCCTCTATGCAACCTCAAACACCAGTAGAAGTAGAGCCTCATGAACCAACAAGTGGCCCATCTTCTGTTCAGCTTCAAACACCACACACAGGCATTTCCTCATGAACCAACAAGTGGCCCATCTTCTGTTCAGCTTCAAACACCACACACAGGCATTTCTACTAAGCAACAAAGAACCAAGATCTGCTCCACCGCTTGATCCGTATGACTGGCCAGTTGTCCTGTCAGATGCCTTGAAGACAGATCTGATGTCTCGAGAACCATTTCAAATCAGTCCAGATTTCACATTCCCTAAAAGAGAGGACGGTAGAAGCTTTCATCACTATTACATGTACAGAACATTAATTAATGAGGAAAAAATAAAGCGAAGCTGGCTGATGTACTCTAGAAGGAATGATGCTTTTTATTGCTTCTGCTGCAAGGTGTTTTCAAGAAAGTCGTACAAACTAATTGCGGATGGACTTTCAGACTGGATAAACATTGGTTCACTTCTGAAAGGCCATGAAAATAGTTCAGAACATGCAGATAACATGGCAACATGGAAGGATCTGGAACTGCGGCTAAAAACTGGGAGGACCATTAACCAAACTGAAATGTCATTAATGGAGGTAGAGCGAAGACGCTGGCAAGATGTTCTCACACGTCTTGTAAGTATAATCCAATCACTGGCAGAGAGAAACCTTGCTTTCAGGGGGTCTTCCTCTACATTGTACAATCGAGACAATGGCAACTTCTTGAAGGAGGTTGAGCTGCTTGCCAAATTTGATCCAGTGATGAAACAACACATCAGCAGAGTCGAAAGTGGCCAATATAGTCATTCAAGTTACCTAGGAAACATCATTCAAAATGAGCTCATTGGGTCCATTAGTGGGAAGATCTTGGATGCCATTGTTGCGGAAATAAAACAAGCTAAATATTACTCACTCATTTTAGACTGCACTCCAGACATAAGCCACCAAGAACAGATGTCGATTATTATCAGAACTGTTAAAATGGGTGAAGTACCAGAAATAAAAGAATACTTCTTGAGGCTTCAGAAAGTACAGGCCTGGGTTTATCAGTTCTGATTCTGAAGAGACTAGATGAACTGAATATTCACTTTGATAACTGCAGAGGACAGTCATATGACAACGGAGCGAACATGAAGGGCAAGAACAAAGGTGTTCAGGCAAGGTTATTAGAGAACTGTCGTGCACTCTATGTTCCATGTGGGACTCTCACTCTGATTCTTGTAGTGGCTGATGCAGCTAAAGCTTCCACAGATGCCATCAGCTTTGGCAACGTACAAAAATTGTACAACCTTTTTGCAGCAGCTACACAGAGATGGACAATCCTAAAGAAGCACGTGAACATAACACTCAAGTCTTGGAGTGAAACCAGGTGGGAGAGCCGGCTTAAGAGCATTGAGGCTGTGCGATACCAGAGCCACAACATCAGAGAGGCCCTGTTGGAAGTCAGAAACAATGCCACAGATGCCATAGCCAGGACTGAAGCACAAGCACTTGCAGAGAAGGTAGGGTCTTATCGCTTTCAGATTTGCACAGTAGTATGGTATGACATTCTTCATGCAGTTAACCATGTGAGCAAACTTCTGCAGTCTCCTACAATGCAGTTTGATGTGGCAGTCAACCTCCTCACAAAAACAAAAGACTCACTCACCAACTACAGAAACACAGGTTTTGTTGCAGCACAAGTCGTAGCTAGGGACATATGTGAGGAAATGAATGTGGAGGCTGTGCTGAAGGAGAAGAGGCTCAGATCCACAAAAAAGCACTTTGCTTCCGAAGCTCCTGACGAACCATTTACAGAAGCCTTAAAGGGGCTGGAAGTAAAATTTTTCAATGTGGTGGTGGATTGTTCCATCGGGTCAATAAATGAGACATTCAAAACATTAGATGATGTGAGGGACATATTTGGGGTTCTCCTAAACTTCACCACAATGAACAAGGAAGACTTGTCCTGCAAGTGTGAAAAGCTCTCAAAGATACTGAGCTCTGGAGCTGACTCTGACATTGATGGAAGAGAACTGGCCCTCGAAATTAAGAACTTGCCGACTTTACCTTCACACAACATGACTACATTGGAGCTTCTCTCCTTCATTCATCATAAGCAACTGGAGGAACTATACCCTAATCTCTGGGTTGCACTAAGAATTGCCTGCACTCTACCTGTGACAGTAGCGTCAGCCGAGAAGAGCTTCTCTAAGATGAAGCTAATCAAGAACTACCTCAGATCATCAATGGGGCAGGATCGCCTCAGTGGCCTTGGCATCATGAGCATCAACCAGGACTTTGGCAGGGAGATTTCATGATGATGATGATGTTATTGATGATTTCGCCCAGAAAAAATCTAGGAGGCAAAAATTTTTTGTATGTGTGTGCTGAGGTGATGTAGTAAGGCGTGAGCTGGTGGATGGAGGGGTGGGGCCTCAAATGGGTATACTGCTTAGGGCCCCCTAATGGCTAGAAACGGCCCTGCCCTTGCCACTACATGTACAATCATGCACCGACACCTCGCACCATTAAGGTAACACCAGAGACATTATAACCAAATACTCCATTCCATACCACGCCACAGACATCACACAGTACAGAAAACACACACACACACACACACACACACACACACACGACTCCAGATTCCTGGGATCTTGGGAGCATTGCTCCAGTAAATTTGACCATGAGAAAAAGTAAATTTGGGTTTGGGTTTTGTTCATCCGTTAGACGTTATGCAATTTTTTTGCGTATACGTTCTTGTACAAACCAATTTTTTTAAATTACAAATTTAGTTATTTTAAGTTTAGTTGGTAATTCCATATTTAACAATTATTTTTATTTTTTGTTAAGCTTCAATGTTTTGATAATTAAAATTTTATTAAAATGTATATTTTTTTAATATAAAATTATCAGGATTGGTCTATGTTCCATTGATCTCGGCCAGGTTTGATAAATTGGCCAGATAATTACTTGTGCAGTTTTAAGTAATCCACCATGACTCTAGAATTGAAAAGTTTAGTTAAGGTTAAACTTACTTTTACTTACTCTTCCTTACTTTTACTAAGTTTAAAGCACTTACTTTTACTTACTTTCATTGTACTATATTTACTTACTTTTACTCACTTTTACCATACTATATTTACTAACTTTTACTTATTTTGTATTTTTTCAGGTAGTCAATAATCAATAATGGATCCTAATATTGATGAAGTTGGAGAGAAAAGTGAGGGTGTTAAAAGGGGTTACTTTTGTGGTCAATGCAAGAACAAATATTCAAAGAAGCAAAACTGGGAGGAACATTTTAATTCCAAAAAAAATATTTGTTACAATACAAGAGGTCCCAGAGTTTGGGCCCACAGCTTAGATATTGCAGTAAAGAAATACCAGGATGAAGTGCAGCAAAGAGATACGGCAAAGCAGTCATTTAGTTTGTTCACAAAATGTGCTAGTGCTAGACCTCAGAAAAATGAACCAACTTCATCAACTGCTAATCTAGAAAATGAAACTTTTTCACTAGATGTTTCACAGACTGAAGAAAGTGCTTCTCCTCCACCTAAGAAACAAAAGGTAAGTGAGGAATCTGCGCATCAGACTAACAAAACTGCTTTAGAGGAATTTGAAAATTCCCAAATCCAGAAGACATTGAATGCAATTTTGCGCCTAACAAAAGAAACTCACCAAGCTGTTGTGGTTAATAAAGAGAAGAGTCAAAATATGCCTTCAAGTTCAAGTGTTGCATCCAAATCTAATAAAGCAAAAAGCAACAAATTTGACATTTCCATAGCCCATTTAAGCAAGTGTAAATCAATACAAGAAATCCTGAACAATGATTTGATCAAATCTACATTCAAATTGGTGGAAAAGAAGGATCTAGGGCATGCTGATGATTCATTTTCAGTACCAAGTGATATAATGGAAAACATTGCAAATAGTGACACTAATATGCCTGATGTAGATATAGCTTTGAGGATGAAGATGATGATAATCAAGATGATGTTGATGATGCTTCTGATGATAAAATGTTTACATTATATTGCATAGCTTGCACAGACCCCAAAGCATGTGCTTCAGACAAACATTCTAACATAAAAGGTTACTTCAATGTTAAAGATTTAACCTATGTATGCAAACAAGGAGAAAATCAAGAGAGATGGTTTAGAAATCTGAAAACCCACCTGAAGAGACACGTAATTAAACTTCAGCATCATCAAAGAGCTGCTGTTTATGAAGTGATGAAAACATCATCTCGGAACACTACTAAACGCATAGAAGACTTATGTGGCAACATCTTATACTACATAATGAAAACAAACACTGCATGGGCTCTATATCCAGTACTTCTAGCTGTATTACATAGGTCAGGTTGTGAGTAGTGATGTTAAAAAACGGTTTTTTTTATGTCCATGTTGTTTTTTTTGTTGTTTTATTTGTTTTTTATTGTTTTTTTTGTTTTTTTTAATAATTAATATAGATATTGCCAATTTAATTATAAGGTATACTTTTGCAATGATATATATTATAAAAATAAATAAATAAATAATAAAATAGGCCATATGGTACCAGTATAGAATGTCCTTTTCAGCCTATTTACAGAAAAAAACTGGCCTCTTTCTTGCACTGAAAGTCTTGTATCTTAGATCCGTTAAACTTGCGAGAACACTGGCTGGGAGCTGACTGCCCATTGTCCAACCTTTCCAGGACTCTCCCATCCATGCCTCGGATTTTGAATCTCCCACTTAACTATCCTTTAGACCCGCGATGACATATTTTCCCCCCGAGACCATCCATATATACATACACATACACCCATATACCAATATATACATAATACTTATATACACATTTATATCTATTATATACCCCAATACCCATACACACGCATACATCCAGAATTCCAGATACATACGCACGCATACTCACATATATACCTACACAAACTCATACACCTCTATTTCGCCCTTTCATTACCTCCGAAATCATTTAGCACATACAGTAATATCCATACAGCCAAAAGAAACCGATTAAGAACAGACAGAGCAGCAAAGCTAGTATTTATATCCCAAAATGCAAAATTTCAAGAAAGTGAAGTAAAACATGGTGCTACATTGGCTTCGTCAACATCCAAATCTGCAATAAGTACCAGTACCTGTGATATTGAAACTATATGCTCTAATCAATCTAGTGATAATGATTCTTCAATGGAAATAGAATCAGATAATGAAAGTTAAACAGCATTAGGTTAACACAAAGGTTAAAGAAAGAGATGAATATTTTTATTTTTTTATTTTTCTATTTGGAATATATATATATATATATATATATATATATATATATATATATATATATATATATATATATATATATATACACACTGGTATTCTTGCCAATCACAATATATATTGTTTTATACCAGTTATGTATTTTTTATTATGTATATTATACCAGTACCTGTGATATTGAAACTAGCATATATGCTCTACCCAATCTAGTGATGATTCTTCCATGGAAATGAAGGTTAAACAACATTAGGTTAACAAAAAGGTTAAAAAAAGGTGAATATTTTTTTTTCTATCTGGAATATATATACTGGTACTCTTGCCAATCACAATTATGTATATTGTTTGAAACGAGGAAGAATGTTTTATGTTCTAGTTAAAAAATATATATACATATAAAAAATGAGGGTTTGTTTTTCCTTTCTATTATATACTTTTTGCGTGATTCAGTTTTTCTAAAAGATGACTATATATACTAGGTATAACTGTATAAGCATGGTAGTATAGTAAATTATAGGTAATACTAATATACTTATTAGATTAAAGGAAGAAAAATATGGAATAAGTTTAAAAAAAAAAAAAAAAAAAAAAACACTATCTTCGTTTTAAAAAAAAAAACGACAAAAAAAACAAAAAAAACGACACAATAAAAAACGACTCACATCACTAGTTGTGAGGTTGGAAAAGGAAATTTGAATCATAGCACACATGCGTGCGAGACAATTTGTGAGCTATTAGATAATCAACTTAAAGAACAAACTGTAAAGTGGTTCTTAGAACAAACTTCAGTAACAATAACAGCTGACATTGGAACAATTTTGGGATTAAGCATGCTAGTTGTATTAGTTATGAGTGAAGAAGATAAGACTGTAAAACTTGCTGGGATAAATTTAGTACGCAGCAAATCAGGAGTTTATTTGGCCAATGAAATTTTTGATGTGTTGAAGTCTCCTAATCACTTGAAACTATCTGAAGAAGCAATTAAATCCAAGGTATCTGGAATGGTTGGAGATGGGGCTTTTTGTAAGGACAACGAGCCATTTAAAAACGAAATGAAAAAGTTGTTTGGAGAAAATTTCAAATTTCGATGGGACTTAATGCATCTTGTGAACAGAGCCCACGTTGATGCATTGAAGAAAATTTGTAAACTAAGTGAGCTTTTAGACTTTATTCAGAATCACTCTTCAAATCTGAGATCAGGCCTTGACTATACCAATATGGTTCTTGACAATATCATTGGTTTTAAGAGACCAAAACTCAAATCTGATACTCGCATGGTTAATTACGAATTTGATCAATTTGACAGATTTGTGGAAAATTGTTTTTTTGATCATCCACAAGAGAAAGAAATTAGTGCCAAGTTCTATGTATTGATTTCCTATGTAACAAAGATTATGTTGCAAGTAGCTCAAAAAACCACAGTTAGTGCAGAATTTGTAGAAAATATATTTTATAAAGAAGGAGGGAAAACTGTTATGTTAAGAGTGATGGAAACAATTTCCAAATTAGCTAATGGAGGAAATGCAAATGATGTAGTTTCTGAATTTAAGCACGATACCACAGGGCAGCAAAAGGAACTAACAGCTGAGGATTACATCCTAAATGAAGTTTACAAATACATCAAGAAACGTTCTGATTACTACCAGGTTGCTGAAGTTGCTAGACCATCCAGAACCAGATCTGAAAGTAGTTTTACAAAAGACTCAGTGATAAATTGGCTGACAGAATATATAGAACAGCTGTGGAAAGGAATCACAGAGAGATTAAAGCATTTTGATAAAGATGGATCAACTGCCTGGAGTGAAGCACCAGCTGAAGGGACATTCTCCATTCTTGGTTACATTGTTGAACACAAAGGATCCATTAAGCCATCTCATTTGACTAAGCTGTGCAGAATTGTGAAGGAGGGTCCAGCTCCAGGCACTAGATCTGCTGTAATGATCACACAGAAAGCCATTGATCAGTGGCCAAGCATACATGGCGGTAAATTCACAACAAATGCCTACATGCAAGGTCTAACATCGTCCACTGTTGCTGCTGCAATGAATAAATAAACTTAAGGTGAGTTATAAACTGTACATTATTGTATTATTATGTTTAGCTAAAACAATTTGTAATTGGTATGTCGTCAATTCAAGAGTTTACTATCATTAACCTATCTAGTGGTGTAAGGAAAAAAAAAGTAAATTCAGAGCTGTGCTCCAGTAAATTTTTTCAAATCTGGAGTCATGCACACACACACACCTAACCCACAAAGCACTGACACGACTCGGTCCGAATGCGGTTCTAGGTGCGAAGCCGCCACCCATTAACAGGTCGGAGATCAGCCTGAGCAGATCTGATTGAGTTAACTTAGCACGATTCCGATGTGGACATCACCCCAACTTACGGACATATAAACACAGACTAGACAACTCCACAGACGACACCTGCCACCTGTGCCAGGACACACCACAAACAATTGAACACATTATGACAGACTGTACCGCTCTAGCATAACAACGAACACAACGTAACATCACTAGTGCGCTGAACCTCTGGCCCACTCCGGAGAGAGCGATCGGTTACCTGTGTGCCGCCGGCTTGCTCGATCAGGGTGGGCTGATCGGCTAAACAACAACAACAAAAATTTCCTATCTCTATACCCCTTGCCCCGTTGTAGGCTACGAAAGACTGCGGCGTTTAAACTAAGAACATAAATCAACTCATCCACTCGCGCATCCAAGAGGATGGTGGACGCTTCTAGTATATGGTGTAGGCCTAGATGTTAAAGGTTCTTCAGCGAAGCTATAACTTTTAAATTTCCTTGAAATCACTTTTTGCTCTTGAAGCAAATGTACTGCAAATTCTCATAGGCCTGCAGCACGCAGGATCGTCTCGCAACTCACGATTTGGGTCGTGACGACTCGAGTAGCGTGTAATTTTACATTGATACAATGGGAGCCCCGCACACGGCAGCGACGGGTGTGCGGGATTCCCGTTCTGTCAATGTAAAATCACGCGCGAATCTGAGTCATCACGACCCAAATCGCGAGTCGTGAGTCGGGAGACGATCTCGCGCTCGGCCGGTCTTAGTTTGTTTCAGTCTTCACTTCGCAAATCAAAATCCTTTTAAAAACGCAAAATTCTTTTCAGAACAAAAAATTCCTCGGTTGTAATTCGCAATATTCTAATATCGCTTACATTGCCAAGAGCCCTTAAATTGATTGACAAACTCCGGCTTCGTAATTTATAGTTATTTTCATCCAAATTTTTTTTAATAAAATTTAGCTTGAGAGACTTATACAAAAGGCAAAAAATTCTCGAAACAAGTTTTAAGTATTTTCACGAATACAAATTTCAGTTTACGTATAAATTTTAGCTTCATGAATTACATAAAATTATGCATACAACTTCGGGAAAGTGGAGTCGGTTGTTAAGCAGAGTCCTACCTTTGGAATTCCTTCGCTTTTCTCTTTAATGTCTTCGGGGTTCCAGGGCGCTAGAGCAGTCCTCAAGGCTTCTGGAATCATTCCACCACCGTCACATTTCACAGGAATGAACTTTGGTGTGTATGGTGTTAACTGAAAATTGCGACATTTTGTATACTAAAACTAATAACATACCACGGACACGACACACCTGGCTGGTCTCTAGAGTAAAATACTCGGTATTCTAGACAGGGTTGCGGACACTAGTTTTTGTTGTCAATCCATTTTTATTTTCAAAGTAAAACCGGAGCCGAAACCTCCAGCTTTCAATTTATATAAAAAATAAAATTTTACTTTTTTTTTCATTCGATTTCATATATTGTTTAGTTAGGTCATTCAAGAACCAAAATTGCGGATAATAAGCGTCAGCAAATAATCAAATGGCACTACTAATTGCAGTCGGTCGAGCTGACTCGGCGATCGACCCTATTTTCCTTTTTTTAAGTTGGCAACTCAAGTTCTAGATCTAATTTTCAATCGTCACCATTGTACATTTCCAAAATAAAATAAATCGAAAGTACAGTGCAGCATTTTGTCACAAATAGTAACATTTTCATCATCAGAAGAAAATTAATATACTGGCTATTTTTTGTGATTCAGTTACGCATTTTTTCTTAAGGAATACGACTATTTTTAAATCTAACATACATGAATCTTTACCATATGCTTATTAGTAGATTAAGAATGATTTAACTTCAGTTCAGAATGATGGTATTAAATTAGACAATAGGGTAGAATCACTATGAGTTGATATCTGCATTTCAGGCAGAGTATATTCGGATAGGTGCATTTTACAGACCTCCAAACCAAACACATGAAGTTGATGACAGTATGGTTCAAGAAATAAATAAAGGTTGTAGTGCTAGAAATTAATTATGGGAGATTTCAACCTGCCTCGTATAGACTGGAGACTTTTAGAGGGAAATAAAAAGGAAGGTAACTTCTTCATTGACTGCTATAATGATTGTTTCTTAACACAATTTGTAGACAAACCAACCAGGGATCAAGCAAACTTAGATCTGGTTCTTTCCAATGATCATGAACTTATTAGGGAACTTGCAATAAGAGTCATTAGGAAATAGTGACCACTGGACATACGTTTTAAGAGAGAATTAAATAGGGATCTAGTCAACAATGACCATCTAGTCCCTTGCTTCTGAAAGGGTGACTATAGTAGATTTAGAGAGTTGTTAGGCTCAGTAAAGTGGGATAATGAATTTGCCAATAAAAATGCTATTGAGATGTGGTCTCGATCAAAGAAATTTTAGAGGATGTACAATGTAGGTGTATTCCTTTCAGAAGTGTTAGAAATAACAAGATTAGGAAACCTTTGTGGTGGAATAGGAAAATAGCTAAAATGATTAAAAATAAAGAAAGGGCATTCAGGGAATTTAAAGGCTGTGATAGTATTTTGGACTTGGATAAATTATAGGCAGTTAAGAAATAAGCTAAATAGTTTGATTCAGAAGAGTAAAAGGCACAGTGAAATAAATCTAACTAGAAAAAGCAATAAAGATCGAAAGAAATTCTTTAGTTTTATAAATATAATAATAAAAAGCATGATAAGATTGGCCCAATAGAACATGATGATAGGATGTTTGAAAAAGATCAGGATATTGTTGGTATTTTTAATGATTACACTGGCCAACAAAATTAAACTTTTTTTCTCATCACAAACATGATCACACTTTTCTTAATGCATTTTTCGCGCTGATTCCGAATCTGGTTTTAGTGTTTTTCTAGCACATATAGTTATATAGATACACTGGTTTTGATATTTTTAAGTTTTTGATATTGCTATAAGAAAATTTATGGATGTATAGATCACACTTAGGAATGCTAAATAACAAATACATCATATACCTTATTCAATGTACTTATAAATAAAGAATATATACATTATTTTATTAAAAGTGCTGTGAGTGTGATTTCCTTTTGTAAATTTGGCCTGGATTATCACGATACAGCATCCAACAATGGTCCGCCATCATGCTTTCATTCCAATATCCTTGGTAGCACTTCTCCATCATCTGAATATCTTGATGGAAGCGCTCTCCTTGCTCGTCACTCACTGCACCAAGGTTTTCAGGAAAGAAATCTAAGTGGGAATGCAGGAAGTGAATTTTTAACGACATTCGACACTCCATTTCTTTGAAGGCATCAAGGAGGTTCTTGACTCCATCCTTATACGCAGGTGACTTGTTGCTTCCAAGAAAGTTTTCACATATCCATTTGAACGCCAGCCAAGCCTTCAATTCCAGTGGACTTAGGACTTTTTCAAATTCAGTGTCATTCAAAACCTCCCTTATTTGTGGCCCAACAAAAATTCCTTCCTTCAATTTTGCTGCAGTAACCTTCGGAAATTTCCTTGAAAGGTATTGGAACCCTTCAGAATTGACTTTACCCATTGCTTTAACAAAATTCTTCATTAAACCAAGTTTAATGTGAAGAGGTGGCAGATAGATCTTTTGGGGATCCACTAAAGGGACAGACTGGACATTGCTTATCCCTGGGACATATGTATACCTAAGTGGCCAGTCACTTTTGGTGTAATGTTCTATAGTGGCGCGACTGTCCCACAGGCAAAGGAAACAACAAAATTTTGTGAATCCTGACTGCATACCCATAAGCATTCCTATAACTTTTAGATCTCCACAAACATTCCATTGATGACTGTCGTATTTGATTGTCTTAAGTAGTATATCCATATTGTCATATGTCTCTTTTAGATGGACGGAATGGGCAATGGGGATGGATGGCATTATATTACCATTATGCAAAAGAACTGCTTTTAGGCTTCTCTGCGATGAATCAATAAAGAGGCGCCACTCAGATGCCACAAACATCTGAGATATGGCTGTAAATAGTCCATTGATGTCATGGCAATAACAGAGAGGACCGTCTACTGAAAAGAATGCTGTTAATTCAAAATTCCACTTTCGGTAGTAACTAATATGAACATTGTTCTCCTTTAGTCTTGAGGCGAGAAGCTCTGATTTCTCTTTAGACAGCGATAAGTCTCTAACAAGATCATTCAACTGTCCTTGGGTTAACTTTTTAGGCTCTAAATGTCTACCTTCAAAAGTGTACTCTGGTTCTGTAGATGGTCCAGAAATGCCAGTTGCACCTTCATCACTTTCCATGTCATCTATGATAGAATCTAGCCTATCACTTGAGGGAATTGGAATGGGCAATGTTTCATCATGTTTTACTGGTCTACATGCTGAATCCAAGTTTGGATATACAATCTGGTGTTTGTTCTTGGCAGAAAACCCCATTAAATTCACACTACAAAAATAACAGTCTTCATGATGATCTCTCGGCTCCCTCCATATCATGGGTATGGCAAATGGCATTGAAGCTTTCTTTTTGTTAAGCCAATCACGTAATCCATTTGAACAGCCAGAACAGATTTGATGTGGCGCCCATGGTTCATCTTGGTCACCTAGATGGCAACCAAAGTATAGCTTGTATATTTTCTTAATGTCGGTTGTAATACTTCGTCGCTGTGTTTTAGTTGTCAACTGGCCGCATACGAAACAGAACTTGTCGGGGTCATTCTTACATTGTCGAGGCATGTTGACTGACCTGAGCAAACTATAAATTCAAAAAAAATGTACACCAACTTGACACAACAAGTTCTTGGACTGGACTGATCTTTTGACACACAAAGCAAGGCGTTTTTGCCTGAATCACAATGCTGCTAGACGTAAAAGCTCACACCTGAAATACATAAGATGTATAATTAAGATAATTGAAATAAATAAGATGAATAAACTAAAAAAACACAATAAAATAAACACAATCAAATGTTGAAATATTAGTATTTTGCCTATTTAAAATGGTTAAATCTGTGTAGTTATATATATGCCTTCATCTTGAAAACTATACGTGCTAGAAAAAATCTGAATGCAGTTTTGGAATCAGCGTGAAAAATGCTATCCAGCCACCACAAATTTTACTCTGATGAAAAATCTTCGTTGACCAGTGTTATTTTAGCTCTGTTTTTACTGACGAAATTTAAATAACTTTGATTTTAATTCTTTAGATCCTGTAAATTCAGACATTCTTGATCATATTCATAAAAGGAAGGATGATGTTAGGCAAGTGATTCATACACTGAAGTCAAATAAGGCTGCTGGACCTGATGATATATTTGCTAGTATTCTCAGAGAAGGGGAAGAAAGTTTATCTGAGGCACTAACTATTTTGTTTGCTAGGTCAATTAATTATGCAGAAGTACTAGATGAATGGAAAAATGCTAATGTAGTACCCATTTACAAAAAGGGTAGTAAGGAGGAGGTAGGAAATTATAGGCCTGTTAGTTTGACATCATTGGTAGGAAAGATACTTGAAGGGTCATTCCAGGACAAATCAGGCATTGCCTGAAAACACACCCACTTAGATTTTGCTTAAAATTGCTATATACAGGGTTGTTTATGCTGGAAAACACAAAATTTCGAGTTTCAGAGCAATCAGAATAACGATTCAAAAGTTATGCGACCCCCAATTTTAGTGGTGGGGGCTGGCCCCTTAAATATTTAAAAGTCTATAACTCAGTCCCTAATAGAGCTAGGAAAAAAATTGAAAAACCACTTGAAAGCTCAAATTCTAAAGAATAATTAACTATAAGTAATAAAATGCACTTAATCAAGTAGTTAAAAAGTTACCAGTTTGAATATTTTTGGGGGGGCCCCACCCCTATGATACAGTCATACAGATATTCAAGATTTTTTTTTTGTCATTTTGTACCTCGATTACTCTTCTATATGACTTAGTCAATGACATTGTGTATTTTTCCCCTTCATTAGATGGTAGTGGAGGTTAAAAACACATATTCTATTTGCTGGACTTTGAACTTACACCATTATGCCCATTTTACTTATCAAGCTCTCTTACATGATGTTTTCCTTGACTTACAAGTGGATTAAGTATAGCTATAAGATAAACTTACTAGTGTTTTCCTAAAACTCAATAATAATAATAATAATAACTGTCTCTCAACTCTGTCAATCTTCAAAGGCAAAAAAATACTGCTAGTATAGTTATGTTTTATTGAACAAATTAAGACATTACATTACTTGAATAAAAATAATTGCTATACAATACATTAAATCTGAAACATTTTTGGTACCTAGCCTAATTCTCAGTATCATGTATTTCAGAGATACTGTATACACAACTCTGGTGCCAGATTGAATATTAGGAGTTGACATTTCATGAAGGATGTTTTTGGCTTCTACCCGACAAACATCATCTTTATTAGTTGGGAAATTGTATCTCTTGTTTTTGTTGGAAATAGGGTGTAGTTAGAAACTTGATTTTATAATCTTGGAATTCTTCTGAATAATCTAAAATGATTCCTAGATATTTTCTACCATCATAAATACATGCAACATACTTTTCCACAGGAAATTTTTGCTCATTTGATAAATCTGGACTCATGTCTGAGGCACCTTGTTCAGAGGTCATAACCCTAACAGCATTGTAGTCATTGGAGTCTGAAACTAAATAAGCTTTAATGTGACTCTGAGACATTGGCACAATTCTGTGAAAACCTCGTGTGCCCTTCACTGTCACTGCTTTTTCAAACCTACTACTGAGTTCTGTTTTATTATGATTTATTTGTTCTTTTGTAATGAATTTAAACTTGATGGACTCAAAATTTTGTGTACAAAAGTCATAGAAACTCTGTGGAGGCAAGATGTATCCAGCTGTTGTTCTTTGCAAACTAGCTTTAGCTGCTGCTCTCTTCACACTTCCTCCAATGCCATCACAGGCATTTTTGCCATGACTAGTGGCAAAAAAGTTCCACTCTGCCTTTATACCAAAATCTGTTTCATGAATCATGATGACATAAATTGCTAAAATTAAAACGGTTTTTGTATTGTCCAGCACAACCATCAGAAAAATATTTCATTGTTTTCACATTAGGGAATCTCACTTTAATGTCTTGAACTAAAAATTGTTGAAATGTATACACTGCTGCAGTGTTATGATCTAAACTATCACTAATGATACAGTAGCTAGTGTGGCTCAATTTACCATCTTCCATTTTATATACAACCATTGGGTGCAATGTAACTTGTTTGTTTGTCCAATGGAAGCTCTGTGGTGCATCTTCAGTGATGAAAGAATAGTTCTCAGAAAAGTCTCCCAGTACTAAAACTTCATCTTCACTGAGATTTTGCTTAAGGGTCTTCATATAGAGGCTTTGACTCTTCGCTATATAATGATGATGAGTAAGAGAATAAATTGATTCTGAAAGTTTTTCATTGAATTCCTCCACTGTAACAGTTACATTTGACAAAGTTGCCCTGTCAGTGCTGGTCCACTGGTCATATTCAATTGAATCCTTGGAAGTCAGTACATTTAATGTGTTCAAATAGTTATTTACACCAGCAACACCAGAACATTCTCTACACTGATGTAACATACATTAATGTTGTCCACATCGCCAATTGCTGAAACCATTAATTTGGGGTTCTGGTGATAGGTACAAATACAAAGTGAGTGTGTACCTGTACCTCCAGCAATAACACACCATTTGGGTCTAAGAGCTGCAAATGTTGAAAAACTTATACTTGAGTCAGTTTCTTTATACCTAAGATACAGTTCTTTCAAATTACTGAGTAAGAGATGCTTTTGTTTGTAAATTTTGTTTCCATCTTTGTCTCTGACACTAACACAGTCCTTTTTTCCTGGATACACCTGACTAAATTCTGGGTCCTCATAAAAAGCTGTCACATTAGAAATAGTTTCATCACTTACCTTTTTCCCTTTACTGTATTTAGGAACATTTGGCAATATTCCATACTGTTGCTTCATGCTCCTGGCTTTATCAACAAGATATCTACTAGCCCCAAAGAACTCTTCAGTTTTTGAGATTGTGTATGGGGATAGAGTAAGAATCTGCAACCTTCTTTGGTAGGAAGTTGTAGAGTTGAATGCTTCAGCGAACTCCCTCATCATAGTTTTGTACCTATTAGATAAATAAAAGGTTGGAGATATAAGAATTTTCTTAAATTGAAATTATTAATTTAATGTACTCTAAGATCAGGACCTAAACATTGTTAAAATGGTGTGATTGTGTTCTGTACATAAGAATGATATTGAAGAAAAGTTAGGCTACTGAAATTTAAAACATCTAAAATTATATACATCAAGAGTCTTTAATTGTGATCATGAGTTGCTAATTTAGTTGAATTTGAGCAATCCTTACCTTTCCAATTCTTTTTCCATGCATAATCTCTTGGATGTAGATGCTCCCTCATCCACAGATGCTGAGAAAGACTGTTCAAAATTCTTTTTCAAAGTAGATACACACTTGTTGTATTTGTCTGATGATTTTTTAGATATCCTGTCAGTTAGGGCGGATCGAAAATGAGGTTTTTAAACTTTTTTTCGAAATTCAAATATGGCTAGTGCGGAAAATATGTGGGTGCTATAGATAATGACTGTGCATAAATATTAGTCCTGCGAAATTATATCTTCAGGTGCCACAAAGCCGTCGAAAAAAGTGAAATATAATGATTTTCTTATATTCTGCATTAGTACAATAACTGAAACTTACTTGTTATTATTATATATTAAGTGTTCCAATTACCAAAATAGTTACTGAATTACGCAGCTCTTAGTTTATTTAGATCAATGTTCTTTTGATTAATGATCTAAATAATCCAGAACTCACCACGAGGAGGTGGCTGCGTGTCGAGCTCCACCCATGCCCTCCCAACCACCCATCCTTGCGCATGTTTTTTTCTATTAACGTTTTATTTAAACTTTATATTCAGCTTTACTTTCGAATGATGGCATTTTTTACGTGACTGAAGTGTTGATCTTATGAAGCCATCTCGCGCGTTCAATCCAAATACTTTTGATGATGCTTCAGTCACTAATTTTACCATTCTTTCTACTACTTGTGTATGACAAGGGAATTTCTCGAATGGAAGGGTACTCTTGTTTTCTATGAATTCTTCAATCTCATTTTCTGTCAGGTGTCTTGTCACAGGTGGTTCAGTGACAATGCATTTTTGCCAATTAATTAAATCAGTATAATCAGTAGCTTCAAATTGAATAACAGGTACTGTGAAACGCCTCAACTTTTTCCTTGTTTGTTTGCCTTGCTTTCTTTATTCGCCTCCACGCTAATTCTCTTATGGCGCTGCGGTCATCATGAATCATTGATGCTAGAATATTTTCTGGATTTGCAAAAAATGCATTTCTTTGTATGACAGGGTTTACAATATCCTTTACTTCGTCATTCAGTGTTCTTGTTAGTTCAATAGTTTTGAAAACATGTTTTGAGCCATTGACAAAAGACATACTTTGCTTAATAGAAAACCACATTGGGATGTAGACCTTCATTATAAAAGAAGCAATGTTCATGAGGTTCTCAGATGGACTTACAGTTGAAACGTATAGACGAAGCAAACGATTTGCTGTAGTCAGCCATCGTGAATGTGCCATTTTGCCTGGACTACGATGAGCAAGATCTGGAGAGCAATATCCCTTTGTTATGGCCTGATGAATATCAATTAGATATTTTTGGTCGGTGCTAAGATCTTCACAGTCTACAGTTGGTTCCTCAGCATCAATCCTTTCAAACTCGACAATAGGAAGACTCTCACAGTTCTCTAATTCCCTGCCAATAGGACCGGTGAATCCGCAGGGGCCAGATGTTTTTCCATCCAGCTTTGCAACTAAATGGCGTAATGGCAATTCATTGGCATGGAGCTGGCACACTAAATGTTGAACTGGCTTCTTCAGCTTCAATTCTATAAGCCTTATAACGCCTCCCTTTTCTCCAGTGTTGACTGCTGCACCATCGCATCCAATGGCAACAAGGTTTTCCAGGTTCATGTCATTATTTCCAATATACTCAAACATTCCTTTACATATTTCTTCAGCTGATCCAGAATTCACAGAATAATGGCCCAAATAATCTGAACCAGGTTCTCTCACTAAAGTGATATGTTCTTCTGTTACCTTCTTCTGATATACTTTGGACTCTTTTTTTTTCTTGGAAGAGTGTAGAATCTTTTCGACCATCAAAATAGATTCCTCTGATTGGGACCTGATTTTGATCTTTCATAATTTCTGATCTCTTCTGATTTTACTCCTATCCACTACTTCAGATGTATTGTCAATAGAAACTTCTCCAATATCTTGCAATACTGCACTAACAATGAATGCTGCAGCTCGATCTGAAACTGCAGTCCTGTCACAAGCAGTAGCCACTGAAGGTAGATTTGTAGTTTTCCTTTTCTTGAATAATTGTTCTTCAGGTTGTTCGAGCTTTCTCTTCGAGCTAACTGGCTCTGGAAATGTATCGTCTGATATTTCGCCAGATTCACTTTCACTATTTGATGTCGATGATGATAATTCAACATTTGTATCCTGCAATTTCTCCTGTGAAGATTCTTTGGTGAGCCTCACAGCTTCTTTTTGCTTTCTTAGCAACATAGATGCTTTTTTCTTTGAGAGTGTAATATCTACTCTATCAATAAACAGTTTTCTTTCACTCCTTTGATCTAAGAGGAATGTCACTTCTTCCTTTGGAACCATTTTTTCTTTGGGACAAGAACATTGTGTTAGTACTTTGCACTTGCACGCTGCAATGTCAAAAAGTTTCGTGTGTGCTTCTTTTTTGAATATATCAATCTTTGCTTTGTAAGCTTCAGAATTTTTTCTGCTTTGGTATGGCTTCATAATGACATGATACTTTTCGTGGTAGCTTCTGAACATTGTTTCAATTCGCCTGTCTGACAGAATTGGGACGGAAGCACTTTCCCAAATTGTTTTCAATTTATCAACAACTTGTTCTAATATTTGAGATATTGAAGGATCTTTATTAGTATTCTGTTTCAAATCGTTTCTTACAAACAAGTAATATTTAAAAACTCCTTCATATGTAGGAAGATTCCTGTGCCACAAATCTTCCCCCATACCAAACATGGGGCACTCAGTTGAGGCCCTGGTTGATTTTGCACAAACTCGAGACATTTTGAAAGTATACAAATCTGAAAAAGAAAGAGCTAATATCAATTATATGTTAATTTCAGTTAATAGTACATGGCAAACTTAGGGCAACACAATACAGAAATGCAAAATATATAAGAAATATAGTTTAGACTATCTGAGTAATGCCAACAACAGAACACCCACCTGCTACGAGAGCGACAGCTACACTGAACCGAGGTACTCACGTGACAGCTGAGTGAGCTGACTATAGAAAACTGTTTTTAGAGAATAGAAACTTTTTTAAAGGTTGACTGAGCTATTTTTATACAAGTGTGAATAAATTCTTGTCTATTGTGCATCGTGGACTCTTCTGTAATTATTGGTTAAAATCTGCTTTTTTCAATTTTTTTCAATATTGAAGGTCATTGTGGCACCTGAAGATATTAATGTTATGATTTTAAATTTATACCAGCTTATTTCCTCACTACTCCACACATTTTCCACACTAGCCAATTTGAAAATTCGAAAAATGAGTTTTTCACTCCGCCCTACTGTCAGTGTTCATACCATCTGAAATTAGGCATCATCCAAAACTTAGAATTACTGTAAGTTACAGCAACAAATTTTCATAATTTAATAACTAATCAGAATTCATTTATTGTACGTAACTATTCTTTTGCAATTCCTTAAATTGTTAAAGAATGTTATGTTTACAAGTTTGATAAAACTGCATTATTTTGATAACCTATGAAACAATGTATACACAAAGATAAAGAGTTTAGATGATTTTTAAAAATCATATAATTCATTTTCTGATAACTATACTTTTAAAAAATAAGTCCCCAAATTATAATTCATACACTACTTACAGAATTTTATTGGTGAAATCTCCATTTCTTCAAGAATGTTCTTGGTTTGTTCTCTACAGATTTCAATATCACTGATCTCACAAGGATTGTCAGTTTGCAAATGTGTACTTCCTGGACTGCTTTGAAATGAAGAGGTACTTGTAGATGACTCAGTTTCAAAAACATCATTAAATAATTTATCAGGTTCTTCAAGTTCATTTACAGTAATCTTACAGAACAGTTTGTACAAACTTTCCAATTAAGGAGTGCAGGATTTTTTTGTTACATTTAATGTTAAGTTTCTTAAACCCTTTAAGATTCTTTTCTTGTGTCTCTTAAAGGGGTCACAACACTGTTTATGATAATTTAAATGGTAAGACATGTTCAAAATTTATTTATTAGCTTCAGTTCCTGTAATAAGTAGAAAGAATATTAAATGTTAATGATTTTTAATGACAACAGGTAAACACAAACACAACCAATATAGGCAAGGCACTAAAATAATATGGCAAGCAGATACCATATATGAGCAGTGTTTATCATGTGGTCACAAAAGGCAAACTGAACCCTTAATAACCAAGGCTCATGCTAATGGAAGGAGCCCTCAGGCAATCTCATTTTGCTGTGACAGGTTGTAGCATGACACCACTCGACCTTACAAACAGGCAGTACAAATTATCTCTATTTTAATAATGTATGTGTGTATGTGTGCAATATATATAGTTAGGATAAAACTATTATATAGTTAGTATAGCCCAATTCCTGAACTTGGGCTAATACATCATTTTGCTCAAAAGTACCTCATAATAAAGTGCAAAAAAATACACAACAAAGGTAAAAATACACAATGCCATTGACTAAGTCATATAGAAGAGTAATTGAGGTACAAAATGATGAAAAAAAATCTTGAATATCTGTATCATAGGGAGTGGGCCCCCCACCCCAAAATATTCAAACTGATATAACTTTTTAACTATTTGATTAAATGCATTTTATTACTTAGTCAATTATTCTTTAGGATTTGAGCTTGCAAATGGTTTTAAAATTTTTTTCCTAGCTCAATTAGGGACCAAGTTATGGACTTTTAAACATTAAGGGGCCAGCCCCCACCCCCAAAATTGGGGGCCCATAACTTTTGAACTGTTACTCCGATTGCACTAAAACTTGAGATTTCATGTTTTTGCACAAAAACAACCTTGTATACCAAATTTGAGAAAAACCCAAGTCAGAGTGGTTACAAATTTCATTTTTTTTGCATGATTTGTCCTGTAATGACCCAGAAAGAATTATAAAGAATAATATTCAAGATCATTTGGAGAAATTGGAGAATTTATGTAGAAGTCTCCTATGTGGAACCTTGTCAAATGCTTTACTAAAATCCAAATAAGACCTTCCTGATCTAAATCCATGTTGTGAACTTGAAATAAGATTAAAGTTCTCCAAATGATCTTGAATATTATTCTTTATAATTCTTTCTGGGTCATTACAGGACAAATCATGCAAAAAAAATGAAATTTGTAACCACTCTGACTTGGGTTTTTCTCATGCATTTTGGTAGAAATAATGAAAACTTTAGTTATGAGATGCAAGTCAGAGTGGTTACAAATTTCATTTTTTTTGCATGATTTGTCCTGTAATGACCCAGAAAGAATTATAAAGAATAATATTCAAGATCATTTGGAGAACTTTAATCTTATTTCAAGTTCACAACATGGATTTAGATCAGGAAGGTCTTATTTGGATTTTAGTAAAGCATTTGACAAGGTTCCACATAGGAGACTTCTACATAAATTAAAAGCGCATGGTATATTAGGGTCAGTTTTAAATTGGGTAGAAAAATGGTTAGAGAAAGGAGTAGGTTGTAAAATTTCTAAATTTGCAGATGATACACAAGTAGTTGCTTCAGTTACAAATATAGAAAATTCTTATAAAGTGCAAAAGGATCTTGATAGATTAGTTGCTTGGGCTAGTAAATGGCAGATGGAATTCAATGTTAAAAAATGCAGTGTCATGCATTTTGGTAGAAATAATGAAAACTTTAGTTATGAGATGCAAGGGAACTGGTTGGAGGATGTTAGAAAGGAAAAGGATCTTGGCATTATAGTTTGTAGTGATTAAAATTTTCTAAGCAGTGCTTAGAGGCTAGAAACAAAGCAAATAAAATGTTTGGTATTATTAAGAGGAATGTTAGTTACAAGAGCAAGGAAGTGATCTGTAAATTATATAATTCTTATGTTAGGCCTCACTTAGAATACTGCATTCAAGCTTGGTCCCCTCACCTTAGACATGATATTGATATGCTTGAAGGTGTGGAATGTAGGGCAACCAAGCTTATCCCTAACTTAAGAAGATTGGAATACAGGGATAGATTAAAGGAATTAGGCACATGTTTAGTTTTGAGAGACATTGTATGAGGGGTGATATGATACAGATGTTCAAAATGTTTTCAGGTTTGGACAATTTAGATGTACACAACTTTTTCTCACTAGATACTGATGGGATAACTCATGGGCATAAGAAAATTAGAAAATAGACTTGTAGACTTGATCTACAAAAATACTTCAGTCACATAGTAGTAGATTTTTGGAATGACTTGCCATATGATGTGATAAACTAGCTCAATGGTTAATTTTAAGAAAAATTTAGACACTTTCATGAGTGAGAGAGAGTTTGTAGACTGTATATACTGTATATTCTTTACTTCAGTTATATAGGCTACTATGGTGGTAGTAAATAGTTGTATATTAATTAGCTGACATTTTATATTAATTAGTTTGACAACTTTCAAGATTTTATTATTATTAAAAATGTAGGTCATGACTTGGATTACCTTGACAGGCCTGAGTGGCTTCATGTTTTCCAAATGTAATGTAATGTAATGTAAATAGGGATCTACTGTATATGAATATGGTAAAGTAATTTGAAACTTAAAAACTGAGGTAAAGTAAAATTTATTACGAAACTTTAATGGTCTTAGTCTACCATACTTTTACAGTTGCAGGAACCTTTTTAAAAAAAGGGCCTACAACTGTTTTGCTACATCAAAATTTAAGGCAGGTAAAGGATGGAACAGTCTTATGAAACTTCATTATATATACACACAGAAGTATTTCACACAGAAATGTAAATTAACCCTTTTGTTTACAAATATTCTCTCTTTAAACCAAAAAGTATAGGATTTATTATTAATCAAAATTAAACACTTTAGTAATGTCACTTAAATTACAAACATTTTGGGTTCCTTCTCTGACAACAAAACTAAACCTATATTAAATATCTAGAAGCGTTTGTAGAAAAGTTGTATCTAGGTTCAATATACTGTACTTATATATTATTACAATATTTCTTATGGGACCCGAGTGTCCCACTGTGACTAAAAGGGTTAAAGTAAACAATTTAGTCTGCACTAAAAACACCTATTCATAGGTCCTACCTTGATTAACTTACAATAGCAAGTGTTCCAGCATAGCAAGGCTCTTGCGTAATGAAATAATCATTGGGCACTATAAGCATTTCAATAGCTTTGCAAAGCCCATCTTGGCTTCCAGAAGTCACTACAATGTCAGTATTTTCCCACATTGGAGGGGAATGCAAACGTTTGGTCAGAGATTTTAGCTGATTGACTAGTGGTGGGTAACTAGTGAAGGAGAAAGAAATAGGGATAACTATTAAAATGGAGGTTGAAACAAACTTATAGTGTAGAAAAACAACTGTATTGCAAAATGTTTACGACAAAAAAAAATTATGATTCAGTCTTTTAATGTATGGTGCAGTACAGTTGTACTGCATCAGCTTAGGCTATGCAAAAATAATGTACTTTGTAAAAAAACAAATTAAACTAATTGGCTCCTATTGTAACTTGATCCTAAGCCACTGGATCTCCTAATCTTTATATGCCCTAAATATAAGCCATATAAAAAATATGAGTTGGAGGGATAGACTATCTCTTCACTAATTTCTTAAAGATAAACATGCCCATGGCAGGAGTTAGTCTGTAAACATTTCAAAACAGCTGCGATACCTAAAGCCCAATATAATGGTTTGCTAAATGTAAAGGCCATCATCTTAAATACTACTTTTCAAATAAATTATTTCAAAATTTGATATGAATTATAAATCTTATACAAATGTGCCCTCAATGAATACCTAAAATTATCCCGAATCATGAGAAACATTGATCCTACGTACCTACCCCTGTGTTGGACCATATTGGAGAGCAGTCATCATAAGCTTATTGTCTAAGTTAATCTCACTTCCATCCCGTAATCTGATTGAAGCTTCTTCATAAGGAAAAAGACTTGGATTTGGCATTCCTCCACCAAGAAATACTAAGTCTGGAGATGCAGATGAGAGCAGGTTTGCTGAAATTTAAAATTCAGTTTAAATAAAGTACAGGTATCCCTCATTTAACAATCATTCACTCAATGATCACCCGCTTTAGAGATTATTTTTTTTTAACACCTTTTCTTGTACAACGATTGGCCAAAATTTGGTTTAACAATTGCTACAATGGACAAAGTTTGGTTTCTGGTACTCCACATGCACATTGTAGGGTTTTGCTGATTTTCCTTTCTCGAGTCTTTTTTAGTTTTAAATTAATGTTTTTTTTCTCTTTCCAGCCACTCAGCTCTCACAGCCTCTAGTTAAGAGTGTTAATTAAGTCAATCTAGTCAAGCATATGGTAGGCAGATACTGTAATTAATGTAAAAGTGCTCAAATCACTTAAACCACAGTTTAAGGGTTAATAATACAATGACAATTCATATCCTAAGGATAGAAATATATGTTTTCGAAGTTTTTGAAGTTTAGCACTAAGGATCCAGAACTTAAGTGCTCCTTCTATGCAGACAATCCAGAGTGAAGCATTGCCAGCGTGTACCTCTTCTTGCAGCTTTGGCTTATAAACCTTTAATTAAGCTGTTGCATGTGAATTCATTAAGTGCCTATACATGTTGGCTTGTTCAGATAAATTGGGAAATAAACAAGCAAGAAGAATTCCAGTGAATACAATCAAAATCTAGAAAGTTAAGACCCTCCAAAGTTTAAGATAGTTATTTAGAATTCTAGTGTTTTGTACATAAATCATTTTTATATGCTCATTATCATAACTAACCTTATTAACCCCATGATCATTTAAGATTAAAGTTTCTTATTGTCTAGAACCCCCAGAATGAATTGTAAATAATTACTGAAGGTTTTTGTTCAAGTCTAGAAATGGGAGGTTTCAAGCTGTTCTATTAAATCAAGTTATAAATAAAAATGAAGAACCTAAATTTCTAGTTTGCTTTCTATAAATCATTAAATATCAGTCATGGTACATGACAGGGAGATCAGTTCCACATTTGATCATCACAGGGAATAAGACTAGATAAAAAGTCATACACTGGAATAAGGTTTACTGAATTTGGTGATATTTTCAAGTCAAGGGAAAATGCTTGAATTAATTTTCAGTAGCATAGGTCTTGCCTCTATTGTGCTTTTTATTCCTGTTCATTCTTGTTTATCCTGAAGTCCTTCCTCTTCTTTTTCTGCCTTCTTTTTTCTTGCACCCACTCCTTAATATTCCAGCATATACTGTTTGCTTTCCATTACTTGAATGCACTGTGGTGGTCTTGCTCTTCCTGCTTGACATTTTTGTGAATGGCCCTTGCTTGCTTGATGTCCAGTGCGCTGCTTGAGAAAAAATGTTTGAGTACAGCTTCACCTCCTGCCTTCCAGTCAACTTGCTTTGCATGTACTTTGTGGCTGGCCAGTAGAACTGGATTCCTACCATAGGAAGAACAGTCTCCAGAGTTAAATCCAGGTGGGTTCTCTAGTTTTCCCACACAACAGCATCTCTAACTTCACTTGTCTAATCAAAATGGCCACCATGCACAGAAACGGATTTATCCTTCTCTACACAGCTTGTGCACTCCTAAGCAGCCACCCCTGTACTAGACTTCCTTCTCACCCCACCAGTGTTTTGAGAGTCACTCATACTTCTGCATTACTCTGCATCATTGTGCACGATTGTGATTGTTGTGTTATTCACCAGAACATTAAAAATGATGGGTAAGCATGTGGCTGCTTCTCTTGCATCATCAGGTAAGGCTAAGCTCTCTCGTAAGTCCTTGACTTTGGAGGTTAAGATGGACATTATTAAGTGCCATGAGAGTGGTGAAGGAGTGAACTCTATGGCAAGAGAGCTAGGCCTAGCCCAGTTGATCATCTTGACCATCATCAAGAAGGCTCCTGAGTTGAAGGTCTCAGCAGAAAATGTGACTTCTAGCAGCACCATGAGGATAACTAGGGCACATGATCCAGTGATGGAGAACATGGAAAAGCTACTCCAGATCTGGATTGAGAATCAAACTTGCCACTACATGCCTATCTCTACCATCATGATCATGGCCAAGGCTGAGAGTCTGTGGGAGGACCCGCAGAAAAACGTCGGCCCTGAGAGGACTGCTGGGACTGTCAAGAACTTAAAGGCCAGTGCGGGGTGGTTCGAGTGCATTAAGGGGCAGGCTAATCTCCATAGCCTCCACCTCACAGGTGAGGCAGCAAGTGCAGATGAGGCCAGTGCTCATGCTTTCCCTGAACTCCTAAGGTGAGGGTTGAGGAGGGAGGATACAGCCCCAAGCAAGTTATCAACTTTGATGAAACAGGGCTGTTTTGGAAGAAGATGCCTTCCAGGACCTACCTTCCTTGCCAAGGAGGAGAAGACTGCCCCTGGCTTCAAGGACCATCTCACCCTGATGCAGCAGCAAGCACTGGAAGAGTCTGAGGTGCAACCACATGAGCCACCCAAGTCCCTCACTGCCCCCCCTTCTGTGTGACATTATTGTGCAGTTTGATGACTGCCTTACCAAGGTGGAAGAGAATGACTCCAACCCCAACAGGAGTGCTGAGGCTGCGTGCATCATGAAGCAGGCCATCCACTGCTACCACAAACTGTACTATGCAAAGAAGGTGGTGCACCAGGCAACCATCACAAGCTTCTTCAAACCAAAAATGGAGTCAGCATCACCAGAACCAACACCTTCCACCTCAGGGTTCAGTCTTCAGGGCCAGACCTGCAACACTGTCCACCCTGAGTGTGTGTGATCTGCCCCAACAATTTAGTCCTTCAGCCTCACTGTCCACAAGCACCATGTAGAAACGTATCCCCTATTAACACACGTTATAACATCTTCATTTAGCGATCATTCACTTAGTGATCAGTTTTTCAGGAACATAACCCAATCATTAAACAAGGGATACCTGTACCTATAATGATAGGATTATTGGTGCTCCTTCAAGCATGCACAAATAATAAACTACTGACTACCTATATCTTCATTTAATAAATCCTGAATCTGTCTTCTTAAATGGAACTTGGCTTATGCCTACAATCTGCATCACTGATGACTAAAACAACTAGATCCTCCTTCCCCTTTCCCCCATATTTAATCAAAATTTTAGGACACCTCACAAGTAATTTCTGTGTAACTCTTCACTCAAAATCCTCCCACAACATCGGCTTTTATATACTGATTTGAGTTCTGTTGCAACACATCTCTCATTATTTTTTATACTACTGCAGGATATTAGTGATATATTTTATTGGGAATTTGTTCATCAATGAAGTTAAAATCACTTGCCTAACAGGAGAAGCCTTACAAATCATCATTTTGAATATGAACTGGTGTTAATATTTGCTCTTCTTCAATTACATTAAGCCTATGTGGTATTTTAAAATCAAACCCCCTTTTTTTTGCATGGTAGCATGTCTTCAACTTCTTCAATAATTTTATAAATATATTATTTAAGCTTAGAAATTTGCTTTCATCATTGACGCTTTATTATAGTAGCCCTACACTCCTCAGAAAATTCTCTCACTAGGTATATGCCCTAATTTTCACCTATTATCAGATCCCTTTTCAGTGACAAATAATTTATGTACATGGTATTAAACACCATATTAAAATGAAAAAGTCAGTGGAGAAGCAGAAATTTTTGGTCAAAACTAGAACCATCTTAAGGAACCAAAGAAAAAAGGTCAAATAAAAGGTTCTATACCTATATAGTATACCGTACTAAAATAATGCAGTAAGGTGAAAAAGGAAATAAGTTAGGTCAAGAAACTAGTTGGGAAGAGAAGATAGCAAAATTGTATATATACTAACATATTCAAAATCTTTCTAACCTTTACATTAGGATTATCCTTCAATTAAGATTACAATAGCCATTTAAGTTTAATATTGTAGTCTACTTACCAAAATTACTAAAATAGTGTAGCTACTAAAACCTGGACACTCGTATTATGGTACTAAGCAATAAATAAAAAAGTAAATTAATAATCCTAGCCTAAAGTTGTTAGTGTAGCTACTTAAAATTTACTTCAGATTTCCCTTCCAATTTTAATGCTATTTCTCTTCATGCCTCTGAGCAGCTTCTTTCTAATTCAAAATTTAGAATTCTCCTGAGCATAAAAAGAATGAGGCAAGTGAGGTCCTACCTCAGAAAGTATTGAAGGATGCAAAGAAACTTGTGGGAGAAAGTTTAAGAATGAATTCTTCATACCTTTACTCTCTACACTACATACTATACATCTCATTGATGTTGTGAATTCTGTCCTGATAACATGCCACTCAAGGCATTTTAACTCTTTACAGCCTAATAGGACTTGTACCAAAAAAGCCTATTTAAAACATTACTCTGTTCTTGGACTAAATGTTGTAGTGTCTTTCATGTTCAGTAGATGGTAGCAATTTAGGGCCTACAGACAAGCCAATGCAAGGATGCCAATGATGACCCAATAAATGAAAATGGTCTTTTGTGCAAATTTAAATAAATGAAATGCAAATGAAAAAGTTTATTGGCAGACCATAGTCCATATGACAAATATTAACCCTTAAAGTGCGATGTGCCTCATATGCAACTGCAACATGCCTCATATAAGAACAGATTTTCTCGCCTTTTTTTAAATTGCGCACTAAGTTTAACATTCACAAACTGTGTCAGCAGTCTTACTTCAACACCCTACCATGGCTGAACAAAAGTAGATAAATGGTTTATTTTTCATTCTTCTGCATGCATACCTTTAATTTTAAAAGTATATAATATGTGTTTAAGAGTTTATTTTTTTGTGTTTTTTGTACATATAGCAGCAGGCAGATTTTCCAATAACCACAGTTTAAGGGTTAATAATACAATGACAATTCATATCCTAAGGATAGAAATATATACAATGAGAAATAATACAGTAATGTTGAAGTTAAATGGAGCTACAGACAGACATTTTCATACCATCAATTCCATAGTTTAGAAGACATATGGCAGGACATGTGAATAGCTTGTATAATCAGGTTGGTTGATTTTTTAATTCTTTGCATTAGACCATATTGAGCGCATCTTGTTACCTCCAGGAAGTTCCTCAGGACATTGCAGGTAGCAAACATTTGTGAAACTGAGCATCTCGGGGGTAATTTATGTACAAGTCTAAAAGATCTGATGTACAGCAAATTTAGGGTTCTGCCAGAACCTTTTTTAGAATTTACCCAGAGATGCTGTCTGTATATATTACTGCAGAAAGTATGAGTGTCTCTTTAGCTTCACTTGTACAGAATGGGAAGTTCCTTATAGTCATATTTGCTTTAGCACAAAGGCTTCAACAGGGTGTCTACAAATCTTATAACATGAAAAATTATCACTTTTTATGTATTTTTGCCATAAAAATTTTATGACTTCTTTATAATATATATATTGGGGCCCAAAAATGATGGGCAACTGACATTTGTGGACAAATAATAAACAATTTTAGTATACATTTATTTATTAATATTTCATCATATTTTTTATTTAATTTTTTGTCATTACAGTATTTCATATTTGCTAATAAATACCAGTGAGCAATAATAATAATAAAAAAAAAAATTTTGATTTTATGACCCAACAATAAATTTTATGACTACTTTTTATAACCTTTCAATTTTTATGACTTTTTTACTTATATTATTTTATGACCTTGTATACACCCTGTTCAAGATTGTTTTCTTATATCTGATTCATCACTCAAGGAGCTGGTGATAGTTTGACACAAATATTTAAATTCTTGTACTTCCTAAGTTACTTCACCTCTCATTTTAAACCTAATATCAGCTGACTGATTAGAGATTTTAGGATGGAATTGCATAACCTTAGTTTCTGTCACATTAAAAAGAATATGTTTCTGCAAATATAATTTGCACATTTTTAGCAGCTGATCAAGACCTTTAACAGAGGGACTTATTAACACCATATCATCAGCATAAACTAAGTTATTTATCCTCGTGTTATCTATACAACATCCAACTGTTGCCTCATTAAGTGAAGCAACTAATCTGTCAATATATACATTAAACAGCAGAGGAGAGAGCAAGGAGCCTTGCCTCACCCTGCAAGAGAAACCAAAATATTCAGATCGTACATTGCCCCAACTAACAGTAAAAGATTGATGAAAATGCCAAAATTTCAATTTAATATGTACAGTCCCCTGCAATAGTTCTACTGCACCATCTCTGAGATGTGATAGCAACACAGTCCCTCTTAAACTCCAGTCCCCCACCCTCACTCCTGCCCTCTCAGATGTTATAGTAATACTTTTATTTTTGGAAAACCAATGAGAAAATAAATATATTGTTCACTATAGTTTTGGTAGTATAATGTTATAATGTTTCAGACCAACAAAGACCCTAGGATCCACTCATGGCTGGTCTACCTAACTGTGTTTGTAATCGTGCATTGTGTATGTCCTCCGTGGTAGCGGGGGGGGACCTACAATTTTACGTGGGTTCCAAACCACAAGAACATAAGAAATTTATGTAAAAACTGCCGGTAAATTGGCAACAACCAATTTTTACGAAACTAAATAATTATCAATTTAAAACTAATTAATTATCGATTTAAAACTAAAGATAGAATCTCTGGATCCAGAGGATCAAGTCATAATAGACTACTATCCACAAATATGTTACACTCTAGAATATCTATTTATAATGGACATGCAAATATATCAGATCCAAAGAATCCAGTCAATTACATTACGGTATCCATCAAGTCACGGTCCATATCGATTGGGGACCAAGTCAAAATTTACAACCATATACATTACAATATATACACTTAGGAGGAAAAGTGTAGGTGTGGCTGTAAAGACTGTACAGTAATGTAGAAATGTGTGTGCACCCATTTTGGGTCTCCCATTTAAAGGTGTTTGTGGGGCAAGTGAAGATCATGAGTTTTTCAATACCTCACAGTACTATGGGGGGCACCGCTCGGCAGAGGAATCTCTTTAAATAGGGTGAGTAAGGACAGAGAGTATCCCCTAACCCAAGACGCTACCTCCCTATATCCCACAACACTTGTGTTGAGCTGTGGGATCTATCCCCACAAAGCCTTAATTTTACTACCTTAAACTATATCCTTTCTATCAACATCTGCGTCTAATCGATTTTTAAACATGTTTATAGACATGCTACTAATTACTGCTACCGGCAAACTATTCCAGCTATTTACTATTCTATGCGCAAAAAAGTTTTTCGCAACTGCTGTCTCAAACCTTCTACTTGTCAACTTACACCCGTTATTTCTAGTCCTATTATATTGAGATATTTCGAAAAAGCTATCTCTATCTACGTTATTGAACCTATTCATAATTTTGAAAACCTGGATTAGATCACCCCTTAACCTCCTAGTCTCGAGTGTTGTCAATTTTAACTCCTTAAGCCTATCCTCGTACGACTTTGACATAAGTGACGGAATCATCTTAGTTGCTCGTCTTTGAACTCTTTCAATTTTGTCTATATCTTTGCGCATATATGGATTCCAAAATTGGACTGCGTACTCCAAATGGGGTCTAACTAATGATTTATAAAGAGGAACTATAATATCGCGCGATTTGTACTCAAAATTTCGAGCTATAAAACCTAACACTTTATTCGCCTTATTGACCGCTGCTGTACTTTGTTTCACTACTTTTAAATCACCAGTGACTATAACTCCTAAATCTTTTTCCTGCTCTACGCTTGTTAAATCTTTCCCTGACATACTATACGCAAAATTACCGTTACACGAACCTATATGCAAAATTTTGCACTTATCAACGTTAAATCTCATTTGCCATGTGACTGACCAATCAACGATTTTATTCAGATCATCTTGGATTTTACCTCTATCTTCGTCATTAATCACCCTACCACCCAGCTTCGTGTCATCCGCAAACTTTGAAACTGTACTGACCAGGCTGACATCTAAATAGTTAATATATATAAGAAAAAGCAAGGGGCCCAACACAGAACCCTGAGGAACGCCACTCGCTACATTAGCCCAACACAACTCCACTCCATCAATGACCACCCTCTGTTTCCTACCTCGCAACCACTCTTCTAGCCAATTTATTACTACACCCCTGATTCCATGAGCCTTAGTTTTTTCAATGAGTCTTTTGTGCGGCACGGTGTCAAACGCTTTTTGAAAATCTAAATACACTACATCAACCGCCCGATGTCTATCGTAAACGTGAACCACGCTTTGGAAAAATTCTAAAAGATTAGTTAAGCATGATTTGTTTTGCCTAAAACCGTGCTGCGTGTTTCTAACTAGTTTATGCACTTCTAAGTGTTCGACTATACGACCCCTAATTATTGATTCCAGTAGCTTACCTACAACAGACGTTAAACTGATTGGCCTATAATTTCCCGCCGCACCTTTATCGCCTTTCTTAAAGATAGGTGTTACGTTTGCTAACTTGAAATTATCTGGTACGGACCCCTCAGAAATAGACGCATTAAAAATCTTTGTTAGCGGCACTGCAATGCTATCTTTTAATTCTTTTAGTTGTATGGGATATATGGAATCCGGCCCCAGTGATTTACGCATTTTCATTTTATCAATATAGCGCATTACTTCCCCTTCACTAACGACGATATTATCCAAAATATTACCATTATCAAAAGGTATTATGTCTATGACCGTAGGGATATTCGTTACATCTTCTATAGTAAAAACTAACTTAAAAAATTAGTTTAGCAAGGTAGCCATTTCCTTGTTTTCAGAAACTAGATCTCCGTTTACATTTTTCAAAGGTCCCTAGACACTTTTTACTGGATTTCTATTATTGACGTATTGAAAGAATCGCTTGGGGTTTTCTTTACCGTCACGAGCTATGGAGATTTCAAATTCGCGTTTTGACTTTTTTATTACACTTTTAGCTTCACGCCTTACAGATATGTAGTTGTTTCGTAACAACAGATTATCTTTATCGCACTTATATAGCCTATAAGCCCTATCTCTACTCTTTATAATGTCTCCTACTCTAGAAGTAAACCACAAGGGCTTGTTGTTTACTTTCGCACGCTTAATTTTGTACAGTACACATTCCTCATTTATAGTCCTAAATACCGTTACGAACGATTCCCACATTAGTTTTGCGTTGGAGTTCCCCATTACTTTTTCCCAATTGATGTGTGAAAATTTATTTCGAAATTTACTAAAGTCTGCGTGCTGGAAGTTAGGAATTTTAGTCGAGTTAGTTGGTTTCGAGTGACTTACTGAGAGGACAAACTCTACCATATTGTGATCGCTATTGCTCAACGGTTCTATTACTTGAAGATCAGTAATTAGCCTATCATCCTTAGTTATTACTAAATCTAAAATACTGTCCAACCTCGTAGGTTCCCCGACCTTTTGAATAAGAAAGCTATCCTTGAGAAAATTAACTAAACGATTACCTTCCGTGTCTCCCTGCATTGTATCGTAATTCACGTTGGTGCAATTAAAGTCACCCATAACTAAAGCCTGCTCACTACCAATTATTCTCTTTAGTTCACGATATAACACTTCATCTGTATCAGCTGTTTGATTTGGGGGCCTATATATAACCGCAACAAGAAGTTTGAAATCGTTCAATTTAAGTTCTGCTATAGTCGAATCTATTGGTTCTGGAATCGAGTGCTTTACTTCTATAACGTTCGCAATATTATCTTTGATATACAACATAACACCGCCTGCTCACCTACCTATTCTGTTTTTAACAAAAAGTCTATAACCTTTAATTTGATACTCCCCTACAAAGTCACATGTTTCAGTCAGGGTTGTGGAGTCGGAGTCGGAGTCGTGGAGTCGGAGTCGTGGAGTCGCACGTTTCAGGGCGGAGTCGGAGTCGGTAAAAAACTTCCGACTCCGACTCCAATTTCTGTGTCCTGTGTCACCCTTAATTTCTAAATCCTAAATACTAACATTTAGGTTATTTAGTTTTTTTGGTCAATAAACCTTATTCATTGATAGCCCCTAGATTAAGTTTTTTTAACATTTTTTTTTTACATTTTCAGAATATACAATTAATATTTATTTAAATATAAAATATAAAATATAAAATTTCACACTTAGTGTGGCGGTGATGAAATGTCTTATTATTATGATAATTATAGAGTGAAACACTAGAGGAGTCGGAGTCGTATATTTAAAATGTGAGGAGTCGGAGTCGGATTTTTAGATTTTTTACAATGTGTGGAGTCGGAGTCGGAGTCGAATTTTTACAATGTGTGGAGTCGGAGTCGGAGTCGGAAAATTTTGGACCGACTCCACAACCCTGGTTTCAGTGCTAAGCCACGATTCATTTATCGCAATTAAATCATAGTCTTTACAAGCAATTAAAGAAAAAAATTCGTTTATTTTATTTCGTAGGCTACGAGCATTTAAGGATAGAACATTCAAATTGTTTGTAATTGCGACACCTTCTTGAGCGCGGGGGAAATTTGTGGAACTTACGCTGTGACCATTCGGGTTACGGCAGCCTGAAAAGAAGAACCAGTATTATGAAATAGTCTTCCTAAACGCGCAGCTCCAACTTCATTAAGATGAAGTCCATCTTCGAGGAACAAGTCCCTCCTGCCATAGGAACTGTGGTTTCGAGTGACTTACTGAGAGGACAAACTCTACCATATTGTGATCGCTATTGCTCAACGGTTCTATTACTTGAAGATCAGTAATTAGCCTATCATCCGTAGTTATTACTAAATCTAAAATACTGTCCAACCTTGTAGGTTCCCCAACCTTTTGAATAAGAAAGCTATCCTTGAGAAAATTAACTAAACGATTACCTTCCGTGTCTCCCTGCATTGTATCGTAATTCACGTTGGCGCAATTAAAGTCACCCATAACTAAAGCCTGCTCACTACCAATTATTCTCTTTAGTTCACGATATAACACTTCATCTGTATCAGCTGTTTGATTTGAGGGCCTATATATAACCGCAACAAGAAGTTTGAAATCGTTCAATTTAAGTTCTGCTATAGTCGAATCTATCGGTTCTGGAATTGAGTGCTTTACTTCTATAATGTTCGCAATATTATCTTTGATATACAGCATAACACCGCCTGCTCACCTACCTATTCTGTTTTTAACAAAAAGTCTATAACCTTTAATTTGATACTCCCCTACAAAGTCACATGTTTCAGTGCTAAGCCACGATTCATTTATCGCAATTAAATCATAGTCTTTACAAGCAATTAAAGAAAAAAATTCGTTTATTTTATTTCGTAGGCTCCGAGCATTTAAGGATAGAACATTCAAATTGTTTGTAATTGCGACACCTTCTTGAGCGCGGGGGAAATTTGTGGAACTTACGCTGTGACCGTTCGGGTTATGGCAGCCTGAAAAGAAGAACCAGTATTATGAAATAGTCTTCCTAAACGCACAGCTCCAACTTCATTAAGATGAAGTCCATCTTCGAGGAACAAGTCCCTCCTGCCATAGGAACTGTGGTTTTGAGTGACTTACTGAGAGGACAAACTCTACCATATTGTGATCGCTATTGCTCAATGGTTCTATTACTTGAAGATCAGTAATTAGCCTATCATCCGTAGTTATTACTAAATCTAAAATACTGTCCAACCTCGTAGGTTCCCCAACCTTTTGAATAAGAAAGCTATCCTTGAGAAAATTAACTAAACGATTACCTTCCGTGTCTCCCTGCATTGTATCGTAATTCACGTTGGTGCAATTAAAGTCACCCATAACTAAAGCCTGCTCACTACCAATTATTCTCTTTAGTTCACGATATAACACTTCATCTGTATCAGCTGTTTGATTTGAGGGCCTATATATAACCGCAACAAGAAGTTTGAAATCGTTCAATTTAAGTTCTGCTATAGTCGAATCTATCGGTTCTGGAATCGAGTGCTTTACTTCTATAACGTTCGCAATATTATCTTTGATATACAACATAACACCGCCTGCTCACCTACCTATTCTGTTTTTAACAAAAAGTCTATAACCTTTAATTTGATACTCCCCTACAAAGTCACATGTTTCAGTGCTAAGCCACGATTCATTTATCGCAAATAAATCATAGTCTTTACAAGCAATTAAAGAAAAAAATTTGTTTATTTTATTTCGTAGGCTACGAGCATTTAAGGATAGAACATTCAAATTGTTTGTAATTGCGACACCTTCTTGAGCGCAGAGGAAATTTGTGGAACTTACGCTGTGACCGTTCGGGTTACGGCAGCCTGAAAAGAAGAACCAGTATTATGAAATAGTCTTCCTAAACGCGCAGCTCCAACTTCATTAAGATGAAGTCCATCTTCGAGGAACAAGTCCCTCCTGCCATAGGAACTGTTCCAAAAATTTGCAAAATGCACTCCTTCCTGTTGGCAGAGAGATTTTAGGTTATTGTTAATATAGGTCGCCTTGCTGTAGAAATCGCTTCATTGGATAATTCGAGGAAGTATACCTGTTAAAACAATCTTATTAGTTTTCTCCTTTAATCACTCTAATAAGTCCCTGTACCTAGCCAGCAGTTCTTCCGATCTAGAATTTAAAACGTTGTTAGTACCGACATGAATAACATACGTTGTGTCCTCGGTGGTACCATCTGTAAAATGGTCAACACTATTAGTTATATCCTCCACCCTTGCACCAGGGTAGCAGTAACGGCACCTACGATGAGGGTTTCTCCCACAGAATTCCTCGAGCTGCCCTCGAACAATGGAATTGCCAACAAGTCGTATTTCCAGTTCATCAGCATCTTCGAAACCTAAAACAGAAAACTTATTGCTTGTTGTTACTGGTAGACAGGTCTTTGCTTTTCTCAATGGGGCTCCAGTTCGCACTCAAATGAAGGGTTGGGAACTAGGGGGAGAGAGAGGGCTATTTATATTATTAGTAGAAACTGAGGCAGGAGGGGTCGTAACTGGAGTCTCAAGGGATTCTAATTTTGCCGTCAGGAGCATCACGCTTTCTTCAAGTCTCACCCTGGCCTCCCTCTCACGTTCTAACTCATTCCTCAGCACTTCCATGCTTGAGCACCACCTGCAAACTAACTGATCATTATTATTAGCCATTGTAAACGCGTAAGCAGCAAATTTCCCTTCACAGCGACTGCAAGTACTTGACGGGGGTGCCATGCTTTTAATTAGTTGAACAACAAAAAAAAACAAAAACAAAAACAAAAAATGAGCGTTTGGAAATTAATAAATTACAACGTAGGTCTACCGCGTTCTTGAAACGCAGAAACAGATTCTTGTAAAACAAATTTATACTAAATTAATATAGAATTAAGCTACCGAGAAAAGATCTGTAAAAGAAGAGTATTTATAACACTTATCTGTCCGCGATTCGACCCGATTTTTTTCCTTTTCTTCACATGGTTTGTGACTACACACTACCTGACCTCTCGAAGCACGGAAAAAAGAACCTTATGTCTCCACATTTTCTGATTGATTTGAAAAACAAACAAGACTAGCCACGTGCAGTAGCCTTGGTTTGATCAAATAATATAGTACTGAATAACGTCAATAAATTAAATATATTTGTTAATGAATGATTAGTAGCACAAAGTAATTTAGTTAAGAATGCACAGAACACTTTTTTTTTAAAACACTTCAACGAAAACCACTTATTCAATTGATAACATTTAACACTCGATAAAACACGTCTGTTCACAAGGAAAGACTATGTAGGGAATCACAGTACAGTACTCTCTTTTATACTACACTCCAATTTCTTCTTTTACACCTGCCGCAAAATGACTTCGGACCTTCATGCGATACTCCACTGAGAAAGCGGTCTGAAATCAATTTGCATTTCTCATGCTACTAAGTAAAATATTTTGTCTGGAAGTATCTGGCATGTTGTTAGTCGATCCCTTTATGCTACCACAGAGGCAAAATTCGTCAGTGTTTAGATAGAGGTGACGTGGGGGTGTTGTGTTTCTGCCGTACCGTGTCCAGAATTCTTGGATTTTTGTGTGCAGTCGTTTGTGTTCTTTATTTTTCTTAAAGTGCAGTGGACATGCCTGGGAAGTATTGTTCTGTTGAGGAATAGGCCCGTATTCTTGCGTGGAGGCAAGAAAATGTCCCGATAAAGACGATATGCGAGCGTACTGGTCGGGCAAAGTCGACCATCATGAAGCTGCTGGCGGCGGCTAGAGGCCTACCACCCAACGTCGTACCGAAGCACAATTTCGGTGGTGGAAGGCGAAGGAAGACGTCTAAGGCCACGGATAACCTCATAAAGAGAGAAGTGTTGAAGAACCCTCGGCTTACAGCGTCTCAATTGAAAAAGAACCATCCCAAGCTGCTGGAAGCCATGTCTGTTTGAACGATCCAGCACCGGCTGCAGAAGGACTTGGGGTTACCATGCCATACCGCCGCAAAGAAGCCACTTATCACCGACCGCATGAAGAAGCAGCGTGTTGCCTTTGCAAAGAAATACGTTCATTGGACATCGGCACAGTGGAGGAAGGTGATGTTTTCAGATGAAAGCATGTTCTAGGTGTTCCAGATTCGATCTGCCAAGGTGCGACGCCCGTCATCTGCTAGTCGGTACCACCCGGCCTACATGGTACCGACTGTTAAACACCCTGAGTCAGTGATGGTGTGGGGGTGTTTTTCTGGTGAGAAGGGAAATGGGGGTCTGTACTTCCTTCCCAAGAATGTGATGATGAATGGTGACCATTATATTGACATTCTTAACGACCATTTGTTGAACCACTTCGCCATTCACGGCAGTGAGATTTTTATGCAAGACAGTGCCCCCTGTCACAAGGCCAAGAAGGTGACGAAGTGGCTTAATGAGCAGAAGATTAAGGTGTTAGAGTGGCCTGGCAATAGCCCCGATCTCAACCCCATCGAGAACTGTTGGTATTACATGAAGATCATGGCAGAGAAGAAGACTCCTAACCTCGCGAACCTCAAGACGGAGCTGATAAAGGTGTGGTGCAAGATGACATTGGGCTACTTCAGGAAGCTCAGTGATTCCATGCCCAAACGGCTCCAGGGGGTCCTCAAGAACAAGGGAGCCATGACTTCATATTGATGTAACTAAGTTTTTAAATATATTTGTTTTTTTATAATGATGTTTGTGCTTTTCCTCCAAAATGGTAGATGGTCCGAAGTCATTTTGTGGCGGGTGTAGTAGATTGGAGGATTCTGTGAAAACTTACTAAATTATCTGATGGTTCCCTGATTCTTCTTGTAGCGTATCAGGAAATTATTTAGTCTATTTTAAAACTAAGTTCTCTGGAGAAAGCAGGGCTCAAAGGAGAAGATAGAGAGATCCTCTGACTGAATTTTACTGCTTCTAAAATATTACAGGTAAATACTTCAGCCTCTAGGTCAGATCAGAATAATCATTTGAAAAATTACAAGAGTTTATATACTAATAATTTGGTGACATCATTATTATTTAATGTTGACCTGTTTTGTTTTTTATTCTCAATAGGCTGAATTTTTTTGCAAAATATTTAAAGATAAAGGTAAATTTTGGCTGTAATAGCATACTGGCTGATAAGCAAGATATTTGAAAATGAAGTTACATTTTTCTTTCAAACAACATATTTATAGATCTGATGTTATCATGATTTCTGAGTTAACTACAAATGGAAAATGAAATATGCATTTTATTATGGAATAAAATTAAACATGCATACAAGCCAAAATTAAATGTTTAAAATTTAAAATTAAGTGTTAATTTAGAGTTTTGGCAAGTTATGATTTCATCTTTTACAACTAAGGGAGAATGTATTGTTGGGGTTGTGAAGTCCCCCCCCCCAACGATTTTCAAATCCCCCTGGGGGGTCGTGAAGTTCTTTTACAAAATCCCCACCCTAATTTTCAAGTCCTATCTGGTTCTTTTCAAGTTTTTCTCTTCCCACAGGAGTCTAGTTAGTAAGCCTGTTAACTGTAAAAATACTGTAACTGTGCCAGCCTGTATTTGATCTTGGAAGCCTATTAAAAGGTTATGAAACCCGAATAGATTGCCAGAGAGACAGACTGAGATTAATACAGATGTGTCCTTTTGGAGGCCAAGGGTTTGGAAAGCCTTTAAGGGTATGATGTTAAGTGCTCTAGCTTGTAATCCTTGGCCAGTGTACAATAGGAATAAAGATTTTTTCATATTTCTTATTCCTAGTTATTGTGGTGGTGTCAGTTGTATTTCATCATCATTATTATTATTATTAAAGTAGAAATATAGCTATATATGTTTTTGAAACTATGACTGATTATAGATAGGTGTAATAAATCCAGCCAGGTTAGAATCAGACATCAGACCATTACTTATTGCCCAGTTTGCAGGGCATGCTGGAACCCTGGAGTTTCCTTTAGCCAAATCCAGTCATCTGTGATCCAGTCATGTAACTAGCTAGAGAACCTATTATCATTATTATAGGATACCAGTCAGATTATTCTAGAGTTAAGGTTTTGCCCATGCTTGTTTGGCACTGATTATAGGTTGATTAACTCATGAGAGATAAGTTTACCATAATTGCCAATGTTTGTAGTTATTATTTTTATGTTGGTTATTTATTATTTGTGTGTTTTGACTTCATGAGTAAATTGTGTTTTCCAGTGAACAATTATGAAGTCATGATTCCAGTTAATGTTTGTTGATTAATTGTCTGTTATGTTATTATTGTGATTAATGGTCCCTGGTGCATGCAACTAATAATCTTGTGTTGTCTAGGCAACAAGTTGGGACTCAACTCACATGGTACAGATTCATCAGGCTTGGATTGTGGATCCAATCCAGTGGGAGCTATACAGTTCATTGAGGTTGTGTCAACCACTGTTGGCCACTGGGATCTGCCCTGGAATCAGACCTGTGACCCTAACACTGCTAACTAGCTCACTGCTTTGTATAAAGAAAAAAAACTCAGGTCATGGAGGGTGTCAAGTTTGGAGGGCAGCTGGGCTGGGACAGGGGTTCACATTCTGTGCAAGTCATTTCCACTTGTCTCCCACTTGCTTTCTATCATTTCTGCTGAATCTCACTAAGTGTTATTTGTTTTCTAGAGTTTTGTTAATTGTGATTCATTGCCAGTCTTTTTGTTATGTTTATACTTTTATACTGAATAATTGTTTATTTCAGATATAATAAAGAGAAAAAAACAGAGTAGTTTACTTCTATTAGGTTTACCTTTAAATTCCAGCCCTTTCTTGTACTCTGAGTGGTTGGTTCTCTCACTCATTGGAGAGTCAGATTTAGTCACCCGAACTTGGGGGGAAGTCTTTTACAGTTAACATGCGAGTCAGACCTGAATAATCTCCTGGTAATAAACCACTGACAAGAGAGGCATTCCTAGATACCTGAGGAGACTACCTCTTTGCCCAGTCTCTTGACTATCACAAACCCAGAAATGTGAAAAGGTGCTGGGTGGTTCGATGATACGGATACTTGGGGACTACAGCCTACACAGCCACCGCCAGTATAAAAAAAAATGAACAATGCATAATTTAACATGATTACAGGAATACCTCAAAATTCGTCATTTTGAATTTTGTTGTTTCACAGATTCATCATCAATCTTTTACTACCTATAGTTTCGCAATCCATCATCCATAGTTTTTTTTTAAAAATATGAAAAAAATTTATCAAAATTGATGAAATTCAACCGTTTACCAACGCAATATATTACATATTTTGCCAAAAAATGAGTAGAATTTGATTAATTAACCTGTTTAATAATGTAATACAGTAAAATGTTTTCTCATTGAAACATGTTATAATCTACCTCGAATTTCATCATTTCATATTTTGTCATGTTATTCTGGAATGAATTAATGACGAATTTTAAGGTATTACTGTACATGATTAAGCTTAATCTAAAATACAATTAGGCAATTTAAAAAAAATTGACATTTTTTCCAAACTTGTACCGTATTTTATATAGAGTGTGACGCAAGTTTAGATTTTATATGCAAAAATTAATGTTAGATTTATTCATTTTTATATACATATTAATATATACAGGTAATGACCACTTTATGAGCATTCACTTTATGAAAATCCTCAATTATGAATGCTATAAGGAGATTTTGAGAGAAGAAATGAGGCCAGACAAACTTCTTTGGACTCCTCCTTCAAGGAGCTCACAAATGAACCTCCCACTCCAGCAAAGCACTCCCCAATGGAAGTCCATCTAAGTCTTCTTCAAATTAATGTCTAAAAGAAACTTTCATGTCTTTTACTTAATATGAAATTGATTTAATATTAATTATTTTTAATATTTGTATGCTTATGCCTCCTTTAAAACCCAAAAACTTAGTCTATTTTCATGAATTTTTAGGTCTTGGGAGGTGAGTCAAGAACAAATTAACCCATATTACATTAATTCCTATGGAAAAATTGTGTTCACTTTACAATTTTTGCTTTACAAACAGTTTCTAAGGAACCAATTGATTTGTAATTGTGGACAATGCCTGTATTAATCCTATATGGACACTCTGGGTGGTCCTCACTGGCAGCCCAATCTCCCATCTCAGCAACCAGCAGCAGCTGCCATGACCCCACTAACAGAGCATCTGGTAGGTGAGTAATGCAAATGCATTCTTACAAGAAACATTTGCCAGCATCGTGCCCACATTTCAACATTGGGAGGAGGGTGTTATTTATGGAAGTGCCTGGGAGGAGGAAGAGAGAAAGACTGAGGATCAGGTGGAGAGATTGCATCAGGATGGATATAAGTGAGAAGAACATGGAGGAGATGGTGCAGGATAGGGCAGAGTGGAGTATAATAAATAAATAAAATAAATAAATTATATATATATATATTATAATTTAATTTATAATCAAAGTAAAGCTGCACCCTGATGACAATTATTTTTATGTAATTTCATTAATTTAATAATTCCTATGCTAGTGTATGACTCATTTCCTTCTGAACTGAATTCACGCGCCAGTGACATAGATGGTTTCTTTGATTTCACTTGGGAAAAACAATGGATTATGAGAGACTCGTTCTCAAGTGATGTCAACCACTTGCGAGGTGGCATAGCCAGGTTCCATCCTTTTGACTATATAAGAAGGGGATCAGTGCCTTTAAGGCAGATTCGGAGGAAACAAGTCTCCAGGGTAGAGAGGTGCATTCCACCTCATTAGGGAATTGCTTCTGGGATTGAAAGATTAATGGGTTTTCAATTGGAGTATGACTGTGTAGGGAAAAAGGGCAGAGCTTAACAATTGACCCATACAAGCTTGGAGACTCTCAGAATGGACAAGGGTGTCTTAGAGGGGTCTCTGGCTTATTTAATATCTTACAAAGAAGTAGTAACTAATATTATATTTATGAAACTTTTATTATTATTATTAACTCTATTTTGCGTAAAAGAAACATTTGATTCACAACTAAACTTTATCTCACCTAAATTCAAATTAAAAATTGTATAAGCCATTGTGTTTATTTTCTACTCTTTGGACTTGGATAACTGGGAAAAAGAAAATCACGAGCGCACACAGTGCTCCTCGATTGTGGGAATTAGAACTTAAAATGATTTCTGCATCCAGGAGTACTTAAGTAATACCCTCTCTCGAGTAAGCTATGACATCCTGACTTTGCCCAAACTTGGGGTGAGGCATATTACAAATGGTGTCGGAAGTGGGACCAAAGGTTTGCTTTATCCCTTCTTCTTAGCCAAAGACACCATCAATGGCTGAAATGAGTGCATGAGAACCACCTGCACAGAGAAGATGGAACTACGAGATCGAGGGCAACTGCTCAGGCCTGCTTAAAGCCCCCATCCTTTGAAACTTCAAGCAGTGGACAAAGAACAGAAGGATTGACGTATCTTTTCAGGAAGAAGGAACCCACAACTGGATGTAATAGGTGAGTTACCTTGGTAGCATAAAGTGACCACCCCCCAAAAATCCTCCAGAAGGAACCCTCAAGTAACTGAGCTGGAAGATTCTGCTGAATGATGAAGCTTTCTATCCCACCTAATAGTCATTTTAGAATGACATTACTGCATATACTGCTTGCTTGAAATTAGTGATTCAATATTTATATATATCTAATACATGCTCAAATCCATAATGAAGCGAATAATCACCAACTGAAATTAGTGATTAAGTGAATGCTTAAAGGCAACTTACCTTTAAAAATAATTAATGAAAATCTTAGCAAGCTTTTAAAATGGTAAATTTAAGTATACGTGCTTACATGTGCATTCTAGATTAACATTGGTTATTAAATTGTGTTAAATTTGTTATATAGATGTAGACTTGTTTTCTAGTTTAAATTTGTTTATTCATGTCTCTAGCTTGAAATTATTCCTTTATATTTACTGTTATTCCTCCTTTTTTATAAAAGGGATAATTCTTTTAAACTACAATGCGAACTTACAAGAGTTATCCAAAGAAATTAAACTTTTTATAAACATATTCAGGATGTGACGTATATCTTTCTGTCAATAACATCACGATAAACAAGTCATCATCGTCTTCTTCTGCAGCTTAAATCCCATCTCTATATGGGGTCACTCTTCTTGATGAGCAGTAGCGGCTCATCAGTAGGCACTGCGGAACTGCAGCACCCCTAAATTTTTTATTTACAATTGAAATAATCAAGAACAATATAAGGATGAGCTCACTGAATAACTTTTCCAATAACTTTTGAAACTTTTATTCAATGCTCAATGCTCATCCTTTTATTTCAGTAATTATTTCAATAATGAATGATTAAAAACATGAAATCATTTTCAACCTCTCATTGGAACTGCGCGCTAACAGCACCAGATTTTAGCATTAATTGCTCGCGATGCCCGAAAGGAACTCCAATGCTTTGTTGCCATAGACATATAGAGAGAGAGGGAGTCTGACTCTCTCTCTATGCAGAGTCGCAGTCGAAAGTGAGTCAAAGCACTGTAGACAGCACAGTTCCTATCTGTTCGTTGAACGTGGTGAATGTGTTGACATTTTGCTTTGCTTATACTACAATTAATTCATTTAATTCCATTTCTAATGGTGATTAGTAACAAGAGTAATATTTAACATTTTATTTTATAGATTTTTATTGGCTTAGTGATTTAATTATGTATTTGGTGATTATTTCTTGATTTTTTTTCCATAATTTCCGTTTCTTTTTTGAAATTTGATTCAGCCATGGCTGCCATGCCCATAAAATAGAAGGATGGACTTCATTTTTAAATAACTTTGTAATTGAACCTCAAGTACCTGATAAGTGCACAATTACTTATTTTATTAGTACCATAATTACTTATTTCATAACTACCTTATAAATACCTATATATACCATAAGCAATGATACAAAAAATGTTCAAAGCAGATCATTCCCATTCTTAGAGACAGCACCCCTAGAATTTTTAGTCACGAGTCGCCACTGTTGATGAGTCTCCTCCATTCACTTCTGTCACGCAGCATGTCCTTGTCCAAATTTTTCTCCCAGATGTCTGCCACCACGCAATCCCTCCACCTCGTCTTTGGTCTACCTCTTCTTCTCCATCCTGGCACCTCCATTTCCAGCACCCTACATCCCGCGTAATCCTCCTCTCTTCTCATCATGTACCCATGCCATCTCAGTCTGGCTTCTTGGACTTTTCTTGATGCCTCTGCTACTTTCACCATTCCTCTAATGCATTTGTTTCTGATTCAGTCCCTTCTAGTTACACCGCACATCCATCGCAACATTTTCATTTCAGCCATATCCATCTTTCTGTCACTAGTCTTCTTCATTGGCACCATCTCCATTCCGTACAACATGGCTGGCCTAACCACTGTTTTGAAGACCTTCCCTTTCAGCTTCACCAGCATCCTACGATCACAGAGAACTCCCGACACCTCTCTCCAGCTCCTCCATCCCGAATGTATCATGACTCACCTCTCCCTCAATTGTTGATCCCAAGTATTTAAAATGATAACGATAAACAAGTAAAATGCATAAAGTATAATAATAATGTTAATGTCCACAAAACTCTCCATTTCCACTTTTATCTATTTAATACCTTTAAATTGTGTATTTCTATTTTTGTCTTTTTATGCCAAATTTAAATTGAAATTAAAATTGGATTAATTATTTCTTATAAGTATATTTATGATTTATTTGCTATAATTATTGTGTAAATAAATGATTTAACTAATTGCTCCTGCCTACTGTTGTAAATTAATGATTAATAATGTTTACATTATGACAAATAGCGTGTTGGCACTAAAAGCTAATGTAAGCAACACCCGTTGTAAACAAAGATCATCTTAAAATACAATCAAATAAATTAAGATGATCTGTCTTTATTTGTAATGTAATCTAAAAGATTGATTCTTTCAATACTTGATTTTCCAATACAGATTTTTTGTTTTTTTAAAGGTTGGGTGAAACTGTTATACATTATAATTTAATTTATAATCAAAGTAAAGCTGTGCCCTGATGACAATTATTTTTATGTAATTTCATTAATTTAATAATTCCCATGCTAGTTGTATGACTCATTTCCTTCCAAAGAAACCAGTCTCCAGGGTAGAGAGGTGCATTCCACCTCATTAGGGAATTGCTTCTGGGATTGAAAGATTAATGGGTTTTCAATTAGAGTATGACTGTGTAGGGAAAAAGGGCAGTACGTAGCTTAGCAATTGACCCATACAAGCTTGGAGGTACTCAGAATGGACAAGGGCTTATTTAATATCTTATAATGAAGTAGTAACTAATATTATATTTATGAAACTTTTATTATTATTAACTCTCTGTTCTATGTAAAAGAAACATTTGATTCACTATAACTAATTAAACTTTATCTCGTCTAAATTCAAATTAAAAATTGTATAAGCCATTGTGTTTATTTTCTCTCTTTGGACTTTGATAACTGGGAAAAAGAAAATCACAAGCCCACACAGTACTCCTTGATTGTGGGAATTAGAACTTGAAACAAATTCTGCATCCAGGAGTGCTTAAGTAATACCCCTCTGGGGTAATCGCGCCAGTCACAGGGTAATTGCACCCACATATGTTTAAATCTATATAAAAGTATATTAGAAATTGAATTCCTAATTAAAATTTTGTTTGGAGGTATGCACTTCATCATTAATGTCTAATTTACATATGAAAGGCAAATCAGCTGTCTAGATAATTTTTAAAGATTATTTAATTGGTATAATAATTTTTCTCCAACAATGAACTAAGCATTTAACCACAAACATTATACATTGCCAAACTATGAAGGAAAATAAAAAACTGGCCAATTTTTTTTCATATGAACTATAAGTATGTTAAGGTAGATTTGATTAACATTTCAGTTCTGTATACCATATGAAGCAGGAATTATTACCCTTGGGGCAATTGCACCCACTTTGTCTGGGGTAAATGCACCCAGTTATAAATATTATTTCTTTCTACAGCATTTCTATATGTTTGTGTGCTTTCTTGGTTTAGTGACATTTTGTATTGTTATGCAAACTTAAAGTCTTTATACTGCTTTCCTAAAAGTCCATATTTATTTTCCAGGTCAATATCAGGTAATTGTTGAGATGGTCCGGAACTATAAACCTGTGGGAGGGGCAAAGAAGCCCAAAACCTACAGTGACCATGACCTTCAGGAAGCATTGCAGCTCATCCAAGAAGGTCAGAGCATTAAAAGCGTATCCACTCAGATGCAGATACCAAGGAGAACTCTATGTGATCATTTCAGTGGTGCTCGGAAACACACCATGGCTGGTAGACTGACTGCACTCTTGCTAGAAGAAGAGCGAAGCATATCACAGCACGCCTCCATTCTAGGTGATTATGGCTATGCATTTGATGACCTAGAGCTCCATATTTTTGTAAAGTCATTCCTTGACAAATCTGGCCGATGTGTACCCCAATTCAAAGACAATTTGCCAGGTGTTGAATGGGGGAGAAGTTTTGTGAAACGCCATTCACAACTACTCACAAAGCGCATGTGGCAAAACATTTCTCGTAAATGAGCTGCTATAAGTACTGAAACTATTAAACATTTTTTTTTATAATCTTGCAACTAGTGGTGTAAATGCAATGCCTTCTGAAAATATAGTGAACTATGATGAAACTAATCTTTCAGATGATCCAAAGTCTAAAACTATGCTGTACAGAAAAGGCATCAAACATGCTGAATGAGTGATGAACACATCTAAAACATCAGTGTCTGTGATGTTTGCTTGTAGTGCTTCTGGTAGACTTTTAGATCCCTATGTAGTTTACTGTGCTGAGCATTTAATGGACAATTGGTTAAGAGGTAGGCCTGTTAATGCTCAGTATAATAGAAGTAAGTCAGGCTGGTTCGATACGCATTGTTTCAAAGACTGGTTTACAAAAGTGGCTCTACCATACTACAAGCATTTGCAAAATGACTTGCCAAGAATTTTAATTGGGGATAACCTATCTTCTCATCTCTCTGCAGATATTATCAAAAAGTGTGAGAAGAACAATATAAAGTTTATATTCCTCCCACCCAACAGCACACATCTTCAACCACTTGATGTCGGCATATATGGCCCTATGAAGAAAGCTTGGAGGACTGTTCTTACCCAGTGGAAGATTGGTGCAGGTAAGTATTATGCTACCTCAACAGTGCCTAAACAGTGGTTTCCTCATCTTCTTACTGTAATGCAGGATACTGGTACCAGTACAACCCAAATGGTGAAAAAAGCCTTTCAAACTACTGTCATCTATCCACTCAACAAACAGTGTATACTAGACAAGATCGAATGACCTCATATGGAGCCTGCAACAAACTTGGTTAGTCCCTTGGTGATTGCCCACCTCATAGAGCTTAGAAAGTCAGCTGCTGTTTCTCAGGGAAGAAGACTCCTAGTATCACCTGGAAAAAGTGTGACCCTCAACGATATCAACCAGCATGCATTAACATCTGGAATAGCAAAAAAGAGGAAATCATTCACCCAAGTACCATCACTTTCATCCTCTGATGCTGATGATGATGCCCTGAGTGGCATTTCACCAATTCACGAAGTTGAACCGGAATGTGGCGTGGAAGAGCCAGAATCCCAGCTTCAAGAAGGAGACTATGTCCTAGTTAGATTTACATCAAAGAAAATGATTTTCCACTATGTTGGCAAACTTCTGGAATGTGTTTCTCCTGAGATTTGGAACATCAAATATTTCAGGCATAACTATGAACTATCTAACAATGAATTTATTGTATTTGCACCACCCAACAATTGAGACCTCTTTGAAACTGAAGCTGTTAACATTGTTCAAAAACTTCAGAAGCCAACATTCAATTAAAAAAAGTTGTTTTGTAGCAATGTGTTTGGCAACATCTCTCTACGTTAAGCAGACAATACATCTGTAATTATTGTACTAAAGTAATAAATCATTTTTTGCTTTATCAGCTTTGTGGTATCTGATTTTTTTTAAAAGAAGGTGACTGGGCTACATTTGCCCCATAGTCTTAGATATTGTCTTAATAGAAAAGTTTAAAATATATTTCTATTTTTTTTATACCAGGCACAGCCTTGACAATGCCCTACTTGGTCATGAAATAAAATCCAAAAAATATGCTTCATGTTTTTCATTAACCATAAAAAAACTAAAAAAAGTGGGTGCAATAGCCCCATGCTACGGTGTATATATATATATATGAAAATTATTTCACGAAGGTAACACGTGAAAAATATTTATGATGAATAAAACCACGAAGGAAAGGAAACACAAAATGGTGCTCAAGCGCTTTCGTCTAATGACATCCTCAGGAACACTGAAGTACATAAAAAGGTTAAGCCTATATATAGGTTACAGAAAGAAAAAAAAAGAAAAAATAAATAACATACATACACACACACACAAATATATATACATATATATACATACATATCTATATATACAAATACATACATACATACATATATATACAATAAACAGAGAAGTAAAAAAAAAAAAAAAAAAAAAAACCTTAAAGGATTACCAGTGAGGCGTACAGATTTGTAGGGAAAAATATCGATTTTTATCACAAGATCAAATGGATTATAAAAATACAAATTTATACTGGAACTCTGCCGGGTTTTAACACAATGCTGCCTATGGTCAGGTTTCGATATATATAAAAAAAAATAAAATGCAAATTAAGTTTTTTTTTTTTTTTTTTACTTCTCTGTTTATTGTATATATATGTATGTATGTATGTATGTATGTATTTGTATATATAGATATGTATGTATATATATGTATATATATTTGTGTGTGTGTGTATGTATGTTATTTATTTTTTCTTTTTTTTTTCTTTCTGTAACCTATATATAGGCTTAACCTTTTTATGTACTTCAGTGTTCCTGAGGATGTCATTAGACGAAAGCGCTTGAGCACCATTTTGTGTTTCCTTTCCTTCGTGGTTTTATTCATCATATATATATATATATATATTAGGGTGCATCAAACGCCCTTAGGTTCTTGGATTTTAATGTCTATTCTCTCAAATGTTACACTTGTTGCTAGAAGTGTGTATGCCAAACATTAATTAAATCGGAGGTGGTCCTGGGTGGCCACCGGTCACTTTTATATTTTCGCGGCAATTTTCGGGGGCCGCGCTATGTAAAAATATCTATATTTTTTATTTACCAACCAGTTGACTACTTACATTGTTTCTTTTAATATAGAGTTGCTAAGGGGTGATTTACATAACATTTGAGAGAATAGACATTAAAATTCAAGAACCTAAGGGCGTTTGATGCACCCTAAAGGGGTGATTTACATAAAACATGTACCATAAACGAAACTTCACTTATAGTCTAATAATATCCTTTATTGTCTTTCAGAAACAATGGAAGCTGTAACAATGGAAGCTAAGAAGACCAGATTAGCAAGTGCCATTTTTGGTCTTGGCAATGCTCTTACAGGAGATGGTACATTGACAGGAGTCCGCCTCCCAACTTGCCGGCAGGTTCTTCGATGCGTGATGTGGCACATCCAGAAAGAAATATGTGAAGGCAAACAAACACAGCCACTCAAATGGAAATCTGCCAGCATAGTCCTTATCCAGCTGAAAACATTCTACACTAAAGCAAATATTCCTATGCTTTCAGACCATCAATGCTGCAAACTAATACTTGACCTTCTTAATGACAATAACAAATTGCGTCAAATACCTGTTTCTCGCAGAGAATCTCCAAACACTTTGGCTAAGTTGCAATCCATGAATGAACGTCTTGATAAGACCTTTGGTGTATGGACAAAAGATGCAATGACAAACATTAAGAATGAGGAAGATAGAGCATTTTTAGAGTCAATGAAATCTGACAGAGTAGCCTCATTTGGTAGTGTTGACAAGAAGAAAGCTGATAAAGATCGTAGAAAAGAAAAACGCATCTTAGCGGAAGCTTCAAGACGAGAACGTCATGAATCATCCAGTGTACAAGAGATGAAAAGTTCTGTATGCTCTGATGATAGTGCCTCTGCAGATAGCTTGGAAGAAACTGAAGAAGAGGCGATTCCAGAGCTTCAAAGGAAGCGTAGTCACCACAGATCAACATATGCAGGTACGTCTGCCTTTATTCCTCATGATATTCTGAAAAGGCCTTCAGTCGTGTCTGTTGCTACTCGACTAAACATAACTCCTGTTCAACAGGCTGTGCTCACCGAAGCTGTAATTCAAGAGGCAGGAGGTGATCCACGTCGTGTGGCCAAGTCGTATTCAACTGCTGATAAGGCTCGACGATCAATAACAAGTGCTATCGCCAAAGATATTCGAGAAAATTGGATCGCCCCAACAGCTGCAACACTTCACTGGGATGGCAAGCAGATGCATACGCTCACAAACAAGAATGGCAAGGAAGAAAGATTGCCAGTGTTGGTTGGGAATGCCACTGATGTAAAGCTACTGGGAGTGGCTAGATATCCTCGTGGAAGTGATATGTCATCAGGTGACATCATTGCCGAGCACACTTACACGTTTCTACATTCATGGAAGTGCAAACAGTCAGTTGTCAACTTATGTTTTGACACAACAGCATCAAACACTGGACACGTTACAGCTGCCTGTGTTACCATTCAATCAAAACTGGACCATGCTCTTCTGTGGTGTGCATGTCGCCATCATGTTGGAGAGGTAATCCTGGATCATGTGTTTGACGCTCTCAAAATTGAGACATCAAAGTCTCCAGAAGCATCTTTGTTCCAAAGATTCCAGAAGAATTGGGAACGCATATCGCATGCAAAGGATGAAAGTTTAACCAAAATTGACATTTCAATGTACAATGACGATGCACAACAACTGCTTTTATCCTGAAAAACAAGGTTTTAAGCACAATCCGCACAAGCGCTTCATACTGTAGGGAAGACTACAAGGAAATGGCACAACTCTGCCAGGTAGTCCTCGATGATGATGTCACAAAACAAGGAACACTCCACAGACCTGGGGCCATGCATAAAGCAAGGTGGATGTCAAAGATTCTTTATTCCATCAAAATATGCCTACTTGAAGAGCAAATTTCTGTACTACCTCGAGGAACTGTAACAACACAACATCAACAGGAAAAACTGAAGGAGTTTGTTGTTTTTGTTGTTTATATTTATTGTGATTGGTGGCTCATATGTCAGTCTGCTTCAAATGCCACATGGTTTGATTTGTGCTTATACAAGACTCTGCTCAACTATAAAGCTGTCAACTCAATTATTTCAGTCAGCGCTGTGAAAGCCTTTGATAGACATTTGTGGTATTTAACCCCAGAACTGGTTGTTTTGGCACTGTTCAGCAATGCAGTACCTCAAAAGGAGCGTCGTGCCCTTGCAGATGTGTTACTGGCCATACAACCAGATGAAATGCCAAGCACTCCAAAACACTGCTACGGTTCTGGATATGGCAAACCGTCATTTCCAAAAATTACAGAAGCGACAACCCTGGCTGATCTTGTGAACGAGGACTCGTGGTTTACAGTGAACCTTCTTCACCTGGATATGACCTTCCTAACAGAGGATGTTGACAATTGGCAGAACAATGACCACTTCAAGGCAGCCAAGTCCATTGTGGATGGGTTAAATGTTGTGAATGACCCTGCGGAGAGAGCAGTAAAGCTCACAACTGATTTTGTCTCAGCTGCAAGAGGAGAAGACCACTTCCAAAATCTTCTTCAAGTGGTTGAATGTGACCGCAAAGCGAGGCCAAATTTGCGGAAATGAGCAAAGTTGGAGTAGTGACATTGGCGTTGTGTTTTATACATTTTCAACTTTCAATCAATGTAAGTATAGTAATACCGAATATTTGTATATTAGTATTATAAGTAATACCGAATATTTGCCGAATATTCGGTGCATCACTACTAAATATATAAAAGTGGCCAGTGGCCACCCAGGACCACCTCCGATTTGATTTATTTTTTGCATACATACTTCTACCAACAAGTGTAACATTTGAGGGAATAGACATTAAAATCCAACAACTTTTTGAAAATCATGGGGCGTTTAATGCACCCTAATATATTATATATATATATATATATATATATATATTATATATATATATATATATAAATTTCTCATGATTTGAATTTAATTCACATTTTTTTCAGTATTTATTGAAATTTCTTAAATCTTTCCTATTTGCTCGATAGCTTAAATTAAGTACCAACATTTGAAGAGACATTTAACTATATGAAGTTGCAGTGCATTAAAATTACAGTCAATGTTTTAAGCAGCTATTATATATTTAGAATTCTGATTGATTATTACAACATCACACCTATCATCGGTGCCAAGTGGCTACAAAATTGAGAAGTTTGGCAAAAACCTACTTTGATCTAGCACAGGGCTTTTCAAACTGTGTTCCGCGAGAACTTAATGGGGTTCTGTGGGGCATGTCATAAGAGACTGAGAAGGAGAGAGAGGCAAGATAAAATAATAATAACTGGCATGGGTGAATTTATGATATATATTCTGTGAATTCAGTGATTGTGTTTTAAAAGGCATAGGGCAAAGAGAGAGTGGGTGAGAGAGAGAATTTTAATTCAAATAATGAGATATCCAGAATAAGTGTTGCCCTCTTGCAGCACAGTAAGAAACAGGAGCCCATTTTGTAAACAAAACACAGCTGATGACCACAAGCACTAATCTGATTGATTTGGCGAGTTTTTCTATGTTTTTAGGTTTAGTTTTCTCAGTTCACGGAAGTTATGATCACAGTAATGTAATATTGAACTTTTATCCAGAGAAAAGCAATCACATCCAAATCACTGAACATTTATTTGTTTGATTAACTATTAAAATTACTCCTCTGTAACTAAAATTCCTCATTTTTAATTATTTTGCAGTGAAAACTTTAATTTTATAATAAACATATTTTTTATACTTGTAATTTCTTTTATGCTGAGAGTAATGTGGGGAGGGGAATTTAAAATAAATAGGTCAATAAAAGTAAATCATCTTTTTTTTCTTGCAAATTTCTAAACTTACTTTTTTTTTGTGTGAAATTCCTATAACTATACGTATATGTAAATTTCATAAATTACATAAATAAACTGCAGTGAGCATAAATTGTGTTTCATTACTATTTGCCTTATATCATTAAAATTGTACCTGTTGGTCAAGGTTCCATGAATTTTTTTTTTAAATAAAGGTTCCATGGCTTCAAAAAGTTTGTAAAACTCTCATCTAGTGGTATCACTTTTAAAGCTAAAACATTAATTTCAGATCTGGAAAGTCACTTCTTTTAGATTAATAATATTATATGGAAAAACTTGACAGGTAAACTTGCATCACCACCAGGCAAGTAAGCTCAAGTAAAATTTGCATCACTTTTCTGGTTTTCTATTGTAGCTATCTGTTGATCTTCATTGATCTTCTGGAGTCACTTTACTCAGTTAATATGTAATAAATGCCATGACCTGCATTTCTAGCAAGAAATATATTTTTCTAGTCTAATTTGATGGGTTTTATTCAAATCTAAGCTTCATTTATTGTGCAAATGTTCCAAAAGGGAGCCTAACCTAACCCTAACCCATTTTGGAACATTTGCACAACAAATTAAGCTCAGATTTGAAAGGTATATAATCATGTTGTTAGGTTAGGTTCCCTTTTGGAACATTTGCGCAACAAATGAAGCTTAGATTTGAATAAAACCCATCAAATTACACTAGAAAAATATATTTCTTGCTAGAAATGCAGGTCATGGCATTTACTGCATAATTACCCTTTACTCTTTTTAACTTGAAAAGTGACAGCCCAGATTTAGAAAACTTCTGCCAAACTTCTGTTCGGTAACCACGTGACAACTAGTATATAGACAATAATAGCCTACAGACTACTTCGCTTGTCACTCAGCCTTGGGGCTGGGCATGCTTAACTGAAAATGTTAGGCTAAGTTATGACTGGATCTAAACTTACTCAACTCCCTTATTGTTGAAGGACGCCTATTCTTGCTGAGAGAATTTAAAAATCTTGTATAATTCATGATCAATAATATATTAAGCTACTCTGTGTGATCTTGATAGTGAAAGGCAAAGTAGGCCTCAGAAAGGTGGCCTATTATCTGGGGATACAAACAATGTATCAGTCACTTGTGTCATTAATTTCAATGGGTCTGGCAGAAAGCTAGTATAAAAGCCAAACATATGAAGCTTTACAATTTATATGTTAGGCCACATTTATGCAACATTTTGAATATAATATTGTAAACAGCAGGGTTGTGGAGTCGGTCCAAAATTTTCCGACTCCGACTCCACACATTGTAAAAAATCTAAAAATCCGACTCCGACTCCTCACATTTTAAATATACGACTCCGACTCCTCTAGTGTTTCACTCTATAATTATCATAATAATAAGACATTTCATCACCACCACATAAATCATCAGGTTACTTTCTAGGATAAGGGAACATTCAAATATTAAGAAGGATATTGACTTGTAGATATTATCATATTAAGGGATTTTTATTTTTTCCAATAATATATACGGTATATATATATATATATATAAATGAAAAAGATTCTCTTAAAACATAATTAAGGTCTAACCAGTAGTAGTCCTACTTAAAATTGAATAACCCTTCTTAACCTAGTGGCTATAACCAGGGTTGTGGAGTCGGTCCAAAATTTTCCGACTCCGACTCCACACACTGTAAAAATTCGACTCCGACTCCACCCTGAAACGTGCGACTCCACGACTCCGACTCCACAACCCTGGTAAACAGGCACAGTCTAGACTGTAATTGGCAAAATTCTTATGCAATGGTCCTTTTTTTTAAATTCTCACTTTCCAATTGTGAAACTCATGCAGCATAGAAATTCACTCAAAAAATATTTAAAAGTCTTGCACTAATTTAGGTTATGTTAGGCTAGTAATTAGGGCCTTATGGATTCTGTATCAGAATGCTGTTTGAACAGTAAATTAAAGTTTTCCTGAAATTTTCACCTAGGTGCAAGTAGGCTATGCCTACTTTCAACTAAAACGTTCCCTCACCCAATGCAGTCAAAATAATAATTAATATATATATATATATATATATATATATATATATATATATATTATAATATAATATATATATATATAATATATATATAATATATAATATATATATATATATATCATATATATATATTATAATATATATATATATATATAATATATATATATATATATAATATATATATATATAGATATATAATATATATATAATTTTAATCTATATAATATATAATATATAATATATAATATATATATTATATATATATATTAATGTGGACCAAAAAAATGAAGGTTTAAAAATCTTTGTTCCACATGAGTAATGTTATTCCTTTTGCTTACCTTAATCAAATTACAAAATTTGAAACCTCTACGTCAAGTTTAGGGGTCCCGAGAAAATTGCACTTTTCCTTTTAATGCTGAAAAAATTAGTTTTTCCTCATTTTCATAAGTTCTGATTTATTTTTTGTTTGGAAATTCTTTACGATTCTTGAAAACTTTTGAGCAGGTATTGTTTGTCCTCTTCTTTAGTTGTCACTGCTTGATTAAATTTTTCAATCAATGCAACACCCCGCTCAGCTGTGTCATTTGTCACTCTAAGGGCACGAACTCTAGCACAGCCTCTTTGGTACTCAGGATCTATTCCCCATGTTGATGCAGAATTTTCAGTGAAGAGAGAATTGAGATGTAGAGCATCAAAAAGAGATTTAGTCCTTGAAGTAACAAAATCAGAAATCCTTTTTCTTTAAAAGAAGCTAGGGTTACCTTTGCTTCTAAACGTTTCAGTCCCTTATTTCTTGGAGGCATTTTGATATTATTTCGCATTTGCTCCTTTTCTTCAAGGATATGCTTTTGTCAAAGAAGCTAATCCAACAAGTGTTTCTGAGAGGTACCACAGATGTTGTTTAATGGCATTTTGGGCTTGCTTGATAACACTTGATATCAAAGAATTTTCCTCCTTATTGCAAGATCTTGCAAAAATTTAAGATCAACATTTGGGGCTTCCTCTGGTTGAGAAGCTTTTGCCCAAGATTTTGCGTATACCAATGCAACAAATAAACAAATTTCTGTATTGCATCAAGTTCTTTTTTAGTCATCTTAAATTGATTTTGGAGAAGAAAAAGCTTAAATGCATAAATTCCTTTTGCCATCCATCTTGCATGAGGTACTCCAGGTCTCTTCAAGGGAGTATTAGAAATGCTTCTTCTCCAAAAAACAAGAGAACAAGTTGAAAAAATTCTTATAATCATCTCTTGGCTGTTTAGAGTTGAGTGCCTCTTCATGATTAAGACTGTTTGATTTTTTAATCTTGAACTCTTTCAATTATTCTGCAGCTTTGGGAATCAACAGCAGTGTGATTTGAGAATGATCCATAAAATCCCATGAGTTTTGAATCTTTTGAAGATTGGAATATCAGGTTCAGAGGAATGGCCCATAGAAGTCTGGAAGACTTGAGATAGGACAATCTCATAAATATGGTGTCTGCAGGCTAAATAAAAAGCTCTTTTCCAAGTTCTGTTCAATTTTAGTGCAAGCTCCAGCATGGATTCCGGTATTGGATGCTGTTGTGTCAAATGACAGCCCAATAATTCTCTGGGTCATATCATGTTCTTGCAGGAGAGAAATGCAAACACGAGCCATCTCCGTACCCGTGCAGCAGTGATTTAGGGAATTACCAGCAATTTCTCTTCACCATTCCACTGACTAACACTGCAATCCTTTCAATCTTCCTTCGCCTGCAAGAAAAAGTTAAAATATATAATTATATATATTTAATATATTTATTTTAATATTTATTTTTATATATTATATTATATATTTAATATTTAATTTTATATTGAATATATTTATATATATTATAATTATAATAATATATATATAATTTTAAATAAACTTGACTTGGCTTATTTTAAATTAAACTTGGCTTATTTAA